>JACEFZ010002399.1:0-138028 GCA_014155875.1 Cepaea nemoralis
ACCCACACACACGCACACCAGGGACACATACATACCCCACCAACCGACCCATCCCCCTCGCGCACATCCCCCACCCACACACACTACCCTCATCTGATCCCCAACCAAAACACACTCGCCACCCACAAACATTCCCCCACTAACCCACACATCCCATGCCCATCCACATCCTAACCCACACATCATCTCCCCACCCACACCTCAAACCACCCATCCCCCAGCCACATCTTCATCGACCACATATTCCCCTCCCCACGCACACAATCCCCCACCAACCCACACATCGCATATCCACTCACACATCCCCAAACCATACACACACATCCCAACCAACTGACATGTCCCTACCCCCCCCCCCCCCACACACACACACATCTCCCTAACCACCCATACATCCCCAAACCACTCACACACACCCCACCACCTACACATACAACTTCCACCCACCCACACATGCCTTAACCCAATCCCCCACCCGCACATCACATACACCCCCTACCACGCAATATTCCCAACCCACGCACCACACATACACACAGATATCCCTCACCAACACATTTCCACTTACACACCACACACATATCCCCCACCCAGATACCACACAATATTCCCACCCACACCCACACAGATACCCTTGCCCATCCACCCCACATACCCCCACTCACACACCACAAAACACACACATACCTCACCCACACAATATCCCCAACCAACACACCACACACCTCTCCCCACCCACACACGCATTCCCTACCCGTCCACCAACACACACTCACTCACGCATACATCCTCCACTACGCATCCCACACCCCCACCCACCCACCCCCAAACAAACATCTCACGATCACAATACCCCTACCCACACACATCCTCCACCCACTCACACATCCCATCCCGACACATACAACTCCCTCTCCGACCTACACAACCCTAAGCCACTCACACCCCCTCACCCACTCATTCCCCATCCACGCACACATTTCCCACCCACACACCCCCATATACTTCCCCCAACCACCACACATCCCCTACTCAACCCCCACATATACCCCACCCATACACACATTCCCCGCACCCATCACACACATCCCCCACACCACCCACTATCCTCCACCCACACACATATCCTCACCCATACCACCACAAACATACCCTCCACCCACACATCATGCACACATCCCGCACCAACACACCGCACACATATCTCACACCCACACACCATACACTTCTCCCCACCCGCCCTTGCGTCCCCCAATCCACCCAACACAATCCCCTACCCACACAACCCCGCCACCCACACATACTTCCTCAAACCATCCACACATCTCCATCCACATAAACACACATCCCCCGCATCCATCCCATACACATACCCTCCACCCATATACACATCCCCCACACCCATTCCCACACCCCTACTTTCACCCCCACACATCCATCCACACATCCCACCAACACCCAGAAATATCACTACCCACCAAAACCACACACCCCAACCCATCCAAACGCATATCCCCACCCACACATCCCCCACCCACACATATCCCCACACTCACACACATCCTCCACACACACTCACACCTCCTCACATCTAGGCACATACAAAATGTCTCAGATTAGCAGTGAAACTAGTATGAACAACCTCCCACACTTTACTCACACACATACACTGACAATTGTCATGAGCAGTCTCATAAAAATGTTAAACATGGAGAAAAATGTGTACATAAAAAGTATGTGACGTAAAAAATAGTGATGCTCCAAACACACACACACACACACACACACACACACACACACACACACACACACTACTCTCTCTCTCTCTCTCTCTCTCTCTCTCTCACGCTCACTCATTCACTCTCACGCTCACTCATTCACTCTCACGCTCACTCATTCACTCTCGCGCTCACTCATTCACTCTCATGCTCACTCATTCACTCTCGCGCTCACTCATTCACTCTCGCGCTCACTCATTCACTCTCACGCTCACTCATTCACTCTCACGCTCACTCATTCACTCTCGCGCTCACTCATTCACTCTTGCGCTCATTCATTCACTCTCGCGCTCACTGATTCTTTCTCTCATTCACACTCACTGACTCTCTCACTCAAACTACAGTAATGAACATGAGTTTATATTATGCATGATAAAATCAAGTGGTATTTAACTGATAATATGACAGATGGGAATACACAAACATATGGATTCGCGTGTTACATAACATGCGTGTTACACACATGCATCAGCTCAGCTCTCTCTCTCTCTCTCTCTCTCTCTCTCTCTCTCTCTCTCTCTCTCTCTCTCTCTCTGTATTCTTTCATATACACACACTCACACGCATGCGCGCGCTCACACACACACACTAACACATCAACTCTCTCACTGTCTCACTCTCTCACACACAATCCTTCACACACACACACTCACTCTCTCAATCACACTCTCTCACACATACACGTACGCATGAACGCATGCACGCACGCACACACTCCCTCACTCACTCTCACACATACACGTACGAATGCATGCACTGACACATTCCCCCACCATTTCTCACTCAATCACTCTCTCCACACACACGCATGCACGTGCGCACACACACATTCACTTTCTCCCTCTCTCTGACACCCACTGTCTCTCTCTCTCTCTCGCTCTCTCTCTCTCTCTCTCTCTCTCTCTCTCTCTCTCTCTCTCTCTCTCTCTCTCTCTCTCTCTCTCTCTCACGCACACACATATATAGTGAACAATTATAGTTAAACAATTATAATGAACAATTATACCAGTAAATGAATTATGGTGGCATATAGTCGATATGGATTAAGTATTGAAAGAGTTTTCGGTTAAATTCGTAGGGACTCATTGGAGTTTTCAGATCTGGAGGCAGCTCATTCCATAAATGAGCACCAGAATAGGCGAAACATGTTTTGTATAGGTCCAATCTAGGCTTTGAGACATGTAACAAATTTAGGCGCTTGCTGTTCATTGCATTAGATTGAATCAGCGGCAGAAGATACTCTGGGGTATTTTGAGATATAATTTATTCACTAATTTGGCTTTGTTGAAAAGGAAGCGCTTTTGAAGTGGTAGAAGTCTTAGATGACTGTACACATTATTACTTTCAACGTGCTTTATGCCAGAAACCAGACGAATAGCGCGGTTTTGTAGAGAACATAGTCGTTTTAAATTAGATTTAGGGCAACCATCCCAAACTGTGGAATAGTAATCGAGATGTGATTGGATATAGCATGTATAGAATATTTTTCGTGTGCTTTCGTCCAGGAAGTGCTGAATTTTAGCAAGTTGGTAAACTTTCTGTGCTATTTTCTTGGTAAGAGAGTGAACATGAGAGCTCCAGTTCAAATGGCTGTCAATTAAAAGACCTAGTGTTTTATGTTCAGTCACATTAACTATAGGTAACGTGTCTATGCGGAGTTCGAGCGATGCTCCAGTTATGGCTAGTGTCTGCAGTTTTTGTCTGGTCGTTATTAGCATGGATTTGGTTTTGTCGATGTTAATTTGCATGCGATTTTCATTGCTCCATCTAGTAAGATTATCAAGTTCCTTTTGTAAAGAATTCTCTAATTCACTACGGTTTTCTTGACTAGTATATATAGTACAGTCGTCTGCAGAGAGTGAGAGAGAGAGAGAGAGAGAGAGAGAGAGAGAGAGAGAGAGAGAGAGAGAGAGAGAGAGAGAGAGAGAGAGAGAGAGAGAGAGAGAGAGATGTGGGCAGAAAGCTTAACCAGATAATAACAAAAGTAGAGAAAGAGAGAGAGAGACAGAGAGAGAGAGAGAGAGAGAGAGAGAGAGAGAGAGAGAGAGAGAGAGAGAGAGAGAGAGAGATGTGGGCAGTAAGCTTAACCAGATAATAACAAAAGTACTACCAGCGTCATCAAACCACCAGATAACCTGTAGGATTGCAGAGACATGATCGCCGATGTCTGCTCCAGACTAGGTAGCTGGCGGATTAGGAGGAGGAGTAGGAGAAGAAGAAGAAGAAGAAGAAGAAGAAGAAGAAGAAGAAGAAGAAGAAGAAGAAGAAGAAGAAGAAGAAGAAGAAGAAGAAGAAGAAGAAGAAGAAGAAGAAGAAGAGAAGAAGAAGAAATTATAATTAATTGAGGAAATAACGCAACAAGGTAAAAATTAAAGGTTTATTGTTCGTCCCAATAAATCAATATAATGGTAAATAGGATTTTCAAAAATTACTCTACACAATCCCCTTCTCCAGTAGGGGTCATCGGCTAGACTTTAAAATTTTATAGATTTAGCATAACATGATAACTTGGATGAAGTCGAGAACTGTCTCTGCCCCCTCCTCTCCCCCCCCCCCCCTCAAAAAGCGACCTTAATTCCCCAACTAAGCTGACACCCCCCGGGTCTGCCATCGGTGTCGTCACGGTAGTATTCTGTCCACTGATTGGCTACAGCACACAGATCACGTGATGTGCCTGAACACTGACCGCCATCGCCGTCTGGGTACCACGAGAAGCACATCTTTGATGTCTTCATCCACAGAGGAGCGGATTCCGGAACTTCAATCCTCCACGACATTTGGCATCCCCCGCCTCTGCCATCACTATCGTCTCGATATTCAGGGGAGTAGCCGTTGATGCCAGCACATAGTTCTTGAGCTGCCCCGCCTCCACACTGACCCCCATCGCCATCAGCATGCCACCTGTAGCAGACCCTGATTTGGCTAAACCAGGGAGGATATCCTTGTGACTGGATCCCCCATTGCATGCGACAGCCACCTCCTCTTCCGTCAGAATCATCTCTATAAACGGGAGTCATCAGGTTCGGCCTGGCACACAGAAGATTAGCTGCTCCTCCACCACATTGTCCACCATCTTCATCAGCGCGCCATTTGTAACACAGCTGAGTGTTGGACCTGAACCATTCTGGAACAACAATCTGCTCAGCAACATCCTTGCCCAGAACATCCACTTCACTGTCCACAAGTGCTGGGCTACCTTTTTGTGCAGTGATTCTGTTTTGCAAAGAGTCCAAAACCGCGCTGTTTAACTTGGACTTTGCAGTGATCACTAGTCTTTCCAGCTCGTCGAGATAACTTCGCATGACATAGTTGCTGACAGCTCTTTCCATCGATGTCCTCTTGGTGTCGTCTGTAAGCAAATCGCTGATTGGATGAAGCTCTCCAGAAAACAGCCACGGGTCGTTATCTACTGTAGATGACCACTGGGCTATTCCACCTTGGGCTAACAGATTCGTGTCACCACCGAAATATCGAATAGATTGTGTGGATTGTTGTGTAAATGTTGCGTCTTCAGTTGTAGACCCTGATACTCGACCACCATGGGCTGAAATGATCTTTAGAAACGAGGCTTTGGCTTTAGACTTGACCTCAGAGTCTGTCCTGGAGTAGAAATAGGAGGAGCTTGTCTCAAAAGTGACCCGGATGTAACCCCCAAATTGGGCTCTAGTGAAGTAATGTGTTCCAAAATTTTGTATAAACCTGTTGTAGGCAGCTGGGTTAGACTCGAACGTTCCAGAAAGTCTCGTGTCGACATACATGGCGGCAAAGCGATCCAGTTCAATGCTCCAGCTGGGAATGAAATCAACTCGAGTTGCAGATTCAAAAGCAGCGATATCAGACACGTATCTGGACGTGTTGGTGATGGTGTTCTGTAGCTTCGTGTAGCTTCTGCTGGCGGAGAAGGAAAACTTCTTGATCGTGCCTCCGATTCCGACATCCGAGCTCATACTCCTTCTAACGTCTTCGTACGTCTTATAGAGGTCGACGTCAGCAGACAGCCACCCACCAGGTACAGTTGTCATTTGCCACACCTGGGGGACATAACGTTATATTAAGTGATGGTATCTTGAAAGTGGTTAGCTCACAACGAGAACAGGTTACCTGCATCAGAAATAGACAGTCCACATTGTTCGGGCACATCACGAGAAAGAGAACACTGGAATTGACAGCGACAACGGTAAAGTTGAAGAGGAATAAAGGCAGGGGGAGGCCAATAGAGATGATGCTTGACAGTTTGAAGTGATGGCATGTAGGACAATCGGTATCAGAAATGATTGGGAGCACACTAGACAGGCTGCTGTGGACAAGCATGGACTATACGATAATGTTCACGCCCGTTGTTGAGTTGTTCTTGCTCGTGAATTCTTTGAAACAGTAAGAGTCCTAACCCTCTAAATCGGGTAATAGGGTTAATGTGGAGACTTTCCTCTCGGCCAGGTACGAGGGCTGTGTTGTAGAGTTCTTCTGTCCCTCTCCAAGTCCAAATATCGTTGGAGTGTGCAATATGGTACTTGGCTGCACATATGCAGAGAAGCATATAATGATCTAGCCAGGTCATGGTACAACACACCAAACACCAACTGGATGTGATTAGATCTCTATTAGGATTGTTTTCACTCAGAGCTTCTAGGTAGCTCACTGTCAACACACTCCACATAGAGGTTCAGGTTATAGGTAGCGCGTTGTCAACACACTCCACATAGAGGTTCAGGTTATAGGTAGCTCACTGTCAACACACTCCACCTTATGGCGCAGGTTATAGGTAGCTCACTGTCAACAAACTCCACATAGAGGTTCAGGTTATAGGTAGCTCACTGTCAACAAACTCCACATAGAGGTTCAGGTTATAGGTAGCTCACTGTCAACAAACTCCACATAGAGGTTCAGGTTATAGGTAGCTCACTGTCAACAAACTCCACATAGAGGTTCAGGTTATAGGTAGCTCACTGTCAACAAACTCCACCTTATGGCGCAGGTTATAGGTAGCTCACTGTCAACAAACTCCACATAGAGGTCAGGTTATAGGTAGCTCACTGTCAACAAAACTCCACATAAGAGGTTCAGGTATAGGTAGCTCACTGTCAACAAACTCACATAGAGGTTCAGGTTATAGGTAGCTCACTGACAACACACTCCACCTTATGGCGCAGGTTATAGGTAGCTCACTGTCAACAAACTCACATAGAGGTTCAGGTTATAGTAGCTCACGTCAACAAACTCCACATAGAGGTTCAGGTTATAGGTAGCTCACTGTCAACAAACTCCACATAGAGGTTCAGGTTATAGGTAGCTCACTGTCAACAAACTCCACATAGAGGTTCAGGTTATAGGTAGCTCACTGTCAACAAACTCCACATAGAGGTTCAGGTTATAGGTAGCTCACTGACAACACAACTCCACCTTATGGCGCAGGTTATAGGTAGCTCACTGTCAACAAACTCCACATAGAGGTTCAGGTTATAGGTAGCTCACTGACAACAAACTCCACCTTATGGCGCAGGTTATAGGTAGCTCACTGTCAACAAACTCCACCTTATGGCGCAGGTTATAGGTAGCTCACTGTCAACAAACTCCACCTTATGGCGCAGGTTATAGGTAGCTCACTGTCAACAAACTCCACATAGAGGTTCAGGTTATAGGTAGCTCACTGACAACAAACTCCACCTTATGGCGCAGGTTATAGGTAGCTCACTGACAACAAACTCCACCTTATGGCGCAGGTTATAGGTAGCTCACTGTCAACAAACTCCACATAGAGGTTCAGGTTATAGGTAGCTCACTGTCAACAAACTCCACATAGAGGTTCAGGTTATAGGTAGCTCACTGACAACAAACTCCACCTTATGGCGCAGGTTATAGGTAGCTCACTGACAACACACTCCACATAGAGGTTCAGGTTATAGGTAGCTCACTGACAACAAACTCCACCTTATGGCGCAGGTTATAGATCTATACAGACATGAACCAAGAACCAAGGGGGATGGGCGGGGGCGCGGGGGGGGGGGGGTGTCTGTGTATGGTTAGGTAGCACTTTGGAGAATCAGAAACTCATTCCCATTCAAACAGTTGTATAAAAAGTGTCTGATCAAATGGAAATATACGCCTTGATTTTTAACATATCCTATTCTATTGACAAGACATTATAAATGTCTCAGTTCATGCAATGAGTTGTGTGTCGCTCCTTCCCCAAATGTCGTCTTCTTCAACAGACGTAGTTTGGCGTTGTTTACACCCTGCTTGAACTCTGACCTGTCTGACCTGTCACAGATGCCAGAATACGTAATCCGGGTGCCTTTGTTGGTACTTCTTAGGAAAAAAATATCCCATATGCAGTAAAAAAACAAAATCATAGATCTGTAAGTCAAATGACGTTGTTGTTGTAATTGTGTAGGATGTATGTGTGCGATAAATTCAACATAGAATACAGAACAGAATTGATGTATTGCTTAATCTAAACATTCTGTTTCAAGGTGTCAGTCTTCTTCTGAACTTTACCTCTCTCTCTCTCTCTCTCTCTCTCTCTCTCTCTCTCTCTCTCTCTCTCTCTCTCTCTCTCCCCCCCCCCCCCCCGCCCATTGTGGCATATCCCCTCAATCACACCAGGACAAGACGTCCTATCTGTTGCTATCTCCCACAGCTCCCACATGTCCTCCCCCCATGTCCTTCCATGTCCTCCCCTGTTGTCCTCCCAATATTATCGTTCGCTGTCTGTAATTTTCTTCTCCGTGTTATTTAGGTCCCCCGCTATTTCGTACGCCTTGTGGTCTCTAGACAAGGGAGTGTCTACTTATATTGTCCTCAGGTTTTCTCAGTCTGTGTCCCATCCAACGCTACCGTCTTTTTCTCACTTCCTGATTCACTAGGATTTGTCTAGTTCTCTCCACGAGCTCTATTTTCGTGATCCCGTCACACCCTTTTATTTCCACTATTCGGAAAATCTCATATCGTGAGGATTGAAGTTGATGTTGACATACGCAACACAAACGAACGAACGAACGAACTTTATTCAACATCAAAACCACAATGATTCACCTGGTCAGGTAGGATAAAACCATGACTCACCTGGTCAGATAGGATAAAACCATGACTCACCTGGTCAGGCAGGAGGATAAAACCATGACTCACCTGGTCAGGTAGGAGGATAAAACCATGACTCACCTGGTCAGGTAGGATAAAACCATGACTCACCTGGTCAGGTAGGAGGATAAAACCATGACTCACTTGATCAGGTAGGATAAAACCATGACTCACCTGATCAGGTAGGATAAAACCATGACTCACCTGGTCAGGCAGTTGGTACTCAACACCTCTAGGATTTTTCCATTTCCGGTCACCACCGCAGGTGAAATTTAACACGGGGCTCATGAAACCATTAGATCCGATGAAATCAATCGGGACGAGGTCCAGTTTGGTGATGTCCACTCCTCTGACCATCGCGGGAACCCCAGGGGGCGGGTTCGAGCACTCGGCCCTGACTGTCTGGTCGTGAGACAGGAGACTACACAGAATCGTTGCGATCACAGACACCACCGAGTATCTCATCTTCTTGCTGGTGAAGAAATAACCGACCACTATTCAGCTGATATGTAATGCAATCAATCGATACATCAATAACTCTACCAATCAACCAATAAATAAGTCAATTACTTTATCATTGAGCTATGGGTCTGCTTGTCTCTTTGTCCTTTCGAGTAATTATCTGTCCATCTAGCGACGTTCCTGTCTATCCGTCTAGCGATGTCCCTGTCTGTCTGCCCATCTAGCGATGTCTCTGTCTATCTGTCCGTCTAGAGATGTCCCTGCCTATCTGTCCGTCTGGCCATGTCTTTGTCTATCTGACGGTATGGCTATGTCCCTGTTTTTCTGCCTGGTTGGGTGTCCATCATCGCTTAAGAAGGGCGTGATGTCATCGACCTGTGAGTTTGGAGCTGCGAGACAGTCGAATCTGAACCGGGAATGTTCAGATGATAATATTAGTTAGTGTGGATTGGATGTCAGTGGAAGATGTTGCACAGCGTCCGTGTCTTAGGATTGGATGTCAGTGGAAGATGTTGCACAGCGCCCGTGTCTTTGCGGGGCCCGCAAGGGAAGACAAGAATAGTGACATTGTAACATTCCATGCATGTCACAGGAGATGACCCAGGAGTGTTGGCGTGAGACTGACTACCACATCCTGTAGACAACCTCAGCTGCAATATCCAAGCAATTATAAAGGAGTCCGTAGAAAGGAAAATAAAAACAAACCAATCAACCAAGAGGAATGGGGTTGCTTCCACCTAATGAAGTATGAATAATATGGAGAAAGCCACCTGGAATCTGGATATTCCACTGGCCTTCTTTCAGAATCTCCAAAACTGGAATGGTAAAATGATGTATGAATTAGGAAAAATAACCCCAGCAATAATAGAAATGAACTATATACAGGGTGTAATTTTAATGACTGTGGGGGTTTGTGAAAATATTGCCGTTTCAAGTTTTGTATTTACCTTTAATGTTCCATGAGTTTACAGAGGGTGAATACAAAACTTGAAACGGCAATATTTTCACAAACTCCACAGTCATTAAAAATACACCCTATAATTTGTATTTTGTTATTATGCGAAACAAGATGCAAGATAGCATGCATAAAGCTTCTAAACATGGTGAAACAATGCTGACCTCAGATCACATAGACGAACATGCCCCAATAGAGTGGGAAGCAGCGAGTTCTAGAATAATAACAGCAACATCTAAACCCACAAAATAGAAAGTGAGCATGAATATGATCCAGTGGCACTCACCAACAAACAATATAGGTCAACATATTGAGGTGTAATTTTACATGGAATTCGAGTACTATTAGTGTTTAAAGAAGCGGAAATATCAAAAGTCTGATAGGTAACGTACGCCAAGATAGGATAGGATAACACAGGTTATGAAGAAATAATGCAGACACATGGACTTGGCTTAATGAATGAGCACTGTATTAACAAGAAATGCAGGTAATCTCTGCATGTGGTTAAAGTTTTCAGAGGTGCAAATGTAGCTTTAGATTGCAATCTGCTGATAAGTGAAAGTACGAAGGGACTTCTTCTTCTTCGGAAAATCTTAAAAGTTTGATAAAAATTAAGATAACCATGCCATGGTATTGTAACCTGTCAATATTGTTTTTAAGGATGTCAAGAGTTTTAAGCACGTGACATCACGGTTCAGACGAACACGATGACGTCATAATGAGAGTTTAAATATAGACGCCCCCGTTTTGATATGCACCAAAGAGGCACCAAAGAGGAACTTGCCTAGTACATCAACAGCAGCTGAAAAATGCTGGTGTTGACTGCAACGTCCTGCAAGGGATATGCAACATTAAAAAACAAGAGGAACAGCGTTCTGCTATCCGTTTTTTTTTAATCAGTGAAGGGTGAAACCTATAGAAATTCATCGGCGAATGAAGGTCCAGTATAGTGATGCATGCCTGTCAGTCCAGCAAGTGTATGAGTGGAGTAGGAAGTTTCAAAACAGCATGACTTCTGTGACAGACTGTTCACGACCACGACAGGTCAGACACACAGAGTAGAGATCCCAGAGTCGATTTTTCTACAGGAATCCAAGCATTTTATCGGCGCTGGAGGACTTGCAATGAACGCAGTGGTGACTACATCGAAAAAATGTTACATTTGTTCCATACTTTTTCAGAATATATCCACACCCCCCCCCCCCCCCCCCCCCCCCCAAAAAAAAAAAACTTTCATATTTTCATTTGAAAGCCTCTTCGTACCTTGAAGCACAAGAGGAACGTAACTTCTTACGTACAGCGGGAACAATACATAGAAGGATATTGAAAACAGAAGAAACGTAAGGTGAAATGTGTGGTCACAATCTCAAAGTTCCAGTCCTGCAACAGTTAGCAGACGAGGTGAGTACGGGAGACCGCTGGCATCATGTACAGAAGTTCTTGGAAAAAAGGATCTAAAATATAAAGCAGGATAACGCCCGAAATAAATTTAAAAAAAAACAAACAATAATACACACACACACACGAGAAAGAAAAACATAAAATTTATAGTTAATAAAATCAGAGCCAACGGAATATCACCAGAAGCTGATAAAGTTAGAAGGCGGACAAATGCGGATAAAAGAGAACGGTCAGATCGCTTAGCAAGAGATGGAGAAACAGCAGCAGTGGTAGGAAATGCCAGAGACTCACAATTTAAGAAAAGAAAGAAAAAAAAAAAACAGCCACCACGATGGGAATTCGAATACATGACTACTGTGTCTGGTGGCAAACGTGCTAACTACTGCGCAACCGGACCTCTTTGTCGCTCTCAAACATCAATACATAATCAACAGGAACCGTGCACAACACATGGAGCCGCGGTAATGTAGGGGCTAGTCACTCGCCTGTCCCAGATGGTGTTACTTCTCATGTCGTGTGGCTTACCATAAAACATCGATTAAAGTCACTGCCTGGTCATGGAGGTCTTTGCGTGCAAAATGATCAACTGTCAGTCACTTCCTAACGCAGGGTCATCACCATCATGGGCCATGCCGAAAAGCTTCGGAGGTCATGTTTCGCCATCTCACTCGATCACCACAGTCGTGGATCAGCTCTGTGTTCTTGTCTTGACCATACCATGTGGCCAAGCCATCCAAGTATTTACTTCTCTGCCTTTCCCATGTTCTTTCCCCCTCAGTCTTGCCAGTTGTCACCAAGTTCTCTAGTTTATTTCTTCTCATAACGTACCAAACAAACAAACAAAACAAAAACATTTGACTACGTCTAATTTCTCTAATCAGTTTACGGATTTCATTCGCTTCTTGTAGGACTTGGTCATTGGCTTTGCTTTGTATTTTCTTCAGAAACCATTTCCCCACCACTATTACATGTTTCTCAGCTTGTCTGCTAATTTCCCAAGCTTCACATCCATACACAAGTACAGATTCAATGTGACACTTCAACACTCTTTTTCTCGTTGCAGTTGACATCATTTTATTGGATAGCATATTTTGCATCTTGCAAAAGGCTACCTTTGCCATAGCGATTCTTTTTCTAATTTCTTCAACTCACCTACCATCAGATGTTGTGACTGTTCCGAGATAGTTGTACGGAGTCATTTGTTTAATGTAACACTAATTTATTGACCGTTAACAATTTATTCATTCAGTGAGCACGTCCTTTGCAGAACTTGGCTCCCCTAAAAACCTTAATGAAAACCTCTCGGTCATAAGCAAGATGTTCCGCATCCGATACACCCATCTGGAGATCATCCGCCACACCCTGCACCCATCTTCTCTTTGGCCTTCCTCTTCTTCTCTTCCCAGGCAAATACCCTTTCATTACTGTTATCTCCAAACTTTCGTGACGTTACAAGTGACCAAAATATTTTAAATTTCTTTGTTTTATTGTCTTAGGCAACATTCTTCAATATTCAGCTCTTGAAATATGGTTGCATATGTCAGGGAGCTTATGAATCTCAGTGAGCTTGTTACTTTGTCAGTGAGCTTGTGACTCAGTGAGCTTGCGACTCGATCAGTGAGCTTATGATTCTGTCAGTGAGCTGATTCTGTGAGCGAACTTATGATTTTGTCAGTGAGCTTGTGACTTTGTTCTTTTCTTTGCCCAAGATATTCTTAGAACTCGTCTATAGCATTTATATTCAAAGGCATGTATGCGCTGTTCAGCTTGTTTAGTACGTGTCCAGGTCTCACAGGCGTATGTTGCAATAGAAAAGATGCATGTTCTTAAAAAGCTAATGTTTGTAGTTCTATCTGTCCCTCTCCACAATTAGTCTTTGAAGAACAATAGATATTCGTCTTTTAACTTCTTTCATTGTGTCACCATTGTTGGTAATCAATGACTCAAGAAATTCAAAATTTTCCAACAGTTTAAGGATTGATTATTAACGGTTTAAGAATACAAAGTCTTACCGTGTCCTGTAGTAAACAAGTCTGGTTTAGAGTGATGCTTGTAGCGGCCGGGCTGTTCGTAACGCAGATGATGTATTGAGTTTGTTAACAAGTTGCATCTAGCTCATTGTTTAAGTTACATAGAAAGCAAATTCTACAGTAATTTAATACTGAAGTAATGTAAAGCTATAAGAATACTGAAAATGTATCGTCACATGCAACTTTCCAGTGGAAAGAAGCGTTACTGAGTGTGTGTGAAATGGGATTGTCATTAATTTATATTCTTCGATCAACCCGGATCTTCTAAACAGCGTAAAAATATTCGATTGTTTTCTTGCACTTTTCGAGTTCCGTGTATTTGTGATGTAGTGAATTTGGAGCCTTCCATTGTCGCCTGTGGGGTCAAGGCCACTCTGAACCAACAAATAGATCAGTGGTGTATGGACGTTAAACTGTGCCTGTTTGTATAATATAAAATTGGGTTGCTGTTTTTTTTTTTTTTTAAGTAACCCTCACTGATGTTAAATAGGTCATCGTTGCTGGTTGAGTGGCGGGAGTTTTTGACAGGAACCTGTCGGGGTCTATAGATGTGAAGGTCAGACATGAAGAAGACAGCATTGGCGTTCCCGAGAGGTGGGACACCACCTAAGGAAAATAAAATATAGAACGAAGCACACACTTAAGGAACCCAAACAACAGGCATACTAGAACAACACGCGAGAAAAGTAGATAAACATATGATAAGACTAGATATCAGACACAAGTCAACATACAACACATGAAAACATTGACATTAAACATGTGAGAAAATTAGACAACAATTACGTGAGAACACACAAGAAAGAAGTCAGGTCATCAGGTAAACGTGTGATAACACCAGCTGGTAGGCATGCGAGAATACCAGACAAGAAAAGGCACATGAGAATACAGACATTAAATTTGTGAGAAAATTCAACAGATACGTGAGAATACCCGATGAACATTTGAGAACATCAGATAAACATTTGGGAACATTATATAAACATTTGAGAACATCAGATAAACATTTGAGAACATTATATAAACATCTGAGGCCATCATATAAACATTTGAGAACTTCAGATAAACATCTTAGAATAACAGATAAGCATTTGAGATCATCAGATAAACATTTGAGAACAACAGATAAGCATTTGAGATCATTAGATAAACATTTGAGAACAACAGATAAACATTTGAGAACAACAGATACACATTTAAAAACATCTGATAAAAATTTGAGAACACACGATAACATTTGAGACCTTAAGATAAACATTTGACAACATCAGATAACATTTGAGAACTTCAGATAAACATTTGAGAACATCAGATACACATTTGAGAACACCCGATAACATGTGAGAACATCAGATAAACATTTGAGAACATCAGATAAACATTTGAGAACATCAGATAAACATTTGACAACATCATATGGTTCTTGCCCTGTGGGATGCTCTCGTCAAGCGATGGGCCGATCTGCAGGGAGTGACCCAGCCACACAAGGTCAAGTCCAGCATAATGGAGCCGACACTCTGGACTTTGGTACTCTACACACGGTGTATATGTGTGTGAATGTGTGCATGTGTGTGTGTGTGTGTGTGTGTTGTGTGTGTGCGTGCTTGTATGTGGGCATGTATGCGTGCGTGTGTGGACACATGCATAGATAGAAAAGTTCACTTGAAAATGTATCACCCATAAATGATGACCACACTCCGTGTTTATGGAGTTGTGTCAATTACCTGTGTATGAAATTGTTAAATGCACAGATAACACGTGCAAGATGATTGCCAGAAAGTGTTTTAGACCGGGATGTCTGTCCAGTTCTACAATGAGACGCGGTAGTTCGTGGCTTGACTCTGTTTGTGAGCTTGTGACTCTGTGAGCGAGCTAATGACTCTGTCAGTGAGTTTGTGACCGTGTCGGTGAGCTGTCAGAGAGCTTGTGACTCTGTGAGTGAGCTTATGATTCTGTCAGTGAATTTGTGACTGTGTCAGTAAGCTTATTACTCTCTCAGGGAGCTTGTGACTCTGTGAGTGAGCTTATAAATATGTCAGGGAGCTTATGAATATGTCAGGGAGCTTATGAATCTCAGTGAGCTTGTTACTTTGTCAGTGAGCTTGTGACTCAGTGAGCTTGCGACTCGATCAGTGAGCTTAAGATTCTGTCAGTGAGCTGATTCTGTGAGCGAACTTATGATTTTGTCAGTGAGCTTGTGACTTTGTCACCGAGCTTGTGAGTCAGTGAGCTTGTGACTTTTTCAGTGTCCGTGTGACTCTGTGAGCGAGCTTATGACACTGTGAGTGAGCTTATGACTCTGTGGGTGAGATTATGACTCTGTGAGTGAGATTATGACTCTGTGAGCGAGCTTATGACTCTGTGAATGAGCTTATGATTCTGTGAGTGAGCTTGTGACTCTTTCAGCGAGTTTGTGACACTGTCAGTGAGCTTGTGACTCTGTGAGTGCGCTTATGATTATTTCAGCGAGCTTATGATTCTTTCAGTGAGCTTATGACAGTGTCAGTGAGCTTGTGACACTGTCAGTGAGCTTGTCACTCTGTGAGTGAGCTTATGATTCTTTCAGTGAGCTTATGATTCTTTCAGTGAGCTTGTGACACTGTCAGTGAGCTTGTGACTCTGTGAGTGAGCTTGTGACACTGTCAGTGAGCTTGTGACTCTGTGAGTGAGCTTGTGACACTGTCAGTGAGCGTGTGACTCTGCCAGTGAGCTTGTGACTCTGTCAGTGAGCTGATTATGTAAGCGAACTTATGATTCTGTCAGTGAGCTTGTGTCTCTGTCAGTGAGCTTATGATTCTGTCAGTGAGCTTGTGACACGATCAGTGAGCTTGTGTCTCTGTGATTGAGCACAGATTCGTGAATTGGGGTGGAATTATTGCCAGGAGTCAAACAGAGTTACCATGTCACTAATAAAGATGACAAGAACGAACTCACGTACCACCAGACACTGCACCAACATTAATTTAAAATGTTAGCTTAATTCAAAAGCTAAATTTAATAGCACATACTAAAACAAGTCTAGGCGTCCACATAAAATGTGATTTGTGGGTCTACCTACTGTATAAAATGAATATTAGAAGGGTGAGACGCACAGAACCGTAAAGAATGAAGGGAAAAACAATATCAAGTAATCGGTTCCTGTATTAACGCGATCTTGAAATAATCTTAATTTCCCCCTCCCCCCTGTCCAGGTGGCGGGGAGAGTGATTCCCCACCGGTTGAGAACCACTGTTCTAGAACATTTGTAAAGGAAAACTTAGAATCTAAACTCTAAATACTAAGTGTCAGGGTTTCACACCCACAACGACTGGACAGTGTTCTAAAAGTTAGTATGAAGTTTACATGGAAACTGAAGTCATTGTTTATCAGATTACATTGTCTTCTTTATAATAAAACCTTTCAAAAATAGCTGCGCTCACGCATATGTATCGAAAAGCGTGGTTTGAACGTCGTGCCGCTTCAAGTAGCGCGTTGTCCACTAAGCCACAGCCCTGTACCAGACTTTGAGAGAAGGGAATTTTATCTAAAGACATGACATGTCGCCACTCGGTTGATATTTGCTGTCAAGCATTTTCGGCGCGTTATCTGGGCACCTTGCAGGCCTGGGGCGAGGGCGATGAACTCTGTCTCCACAAATGACAGTCACGGTAACAAAGTTGTGTCTCTGGAATCTAGGTCACAAGCTTCGACCTACGTCCACGTTAAGTCCCATCAGGGTGTTCCAGATCCGAAGTAAAATAGATAGCTAAGTGGGTCAGATTGGCCGATTTTAATTCTCCCGTTGTCAGGTAAACACAAGAGGTAAACAACAGATCTGAACTTATCACACGAAGGGATTCATAGATCGCGACACTAGCTGCACTGATATCAAGACCACTGCAATGCTACATGGACACCACAATCACGGCAATGCTACATTGACACACCACAATCACGGCAATGCTACATTGACACACCACAATCACGGCAATGCTTCATTGAAACCACAAAGATGGCAATGCTACATTGACACCACAATCATGGCAATGCTACATTGACACCACAATCACGGCAATGCTTCATTGAAACCACAAAGATGGCAATGCTACATTGACACCACAATCAAGGCAATGCTACATTGACACCAAGATCACGGCATTGCTACATTGACACCACAATCACGGCAATGCTACACTGACACCACAATCATGGCAATGCTACACTGACACCACAATCACGGCAATGCTACACTGACACCACAATCACGGCAATGCTACATTGACACCACAATCACGGCAATGCTACATTGACACCAAGATCACGGCATTGCTACATTGACACCACAATCACGGCAATGCTACATTGACACCACAATCATGGCAATGCTACATTGACACCACAATCATGGCAATGCTACATTGACACCACAATCATGGCAATGCTACATTGACACCACAATCACGGCAATGCTACATTGACACCACAATCACTGCAATGCTACATTGACACCACAATCACGGCAATGCTACATTGACACCACAATCACTGCAATGCTACATTGACACCACAATCACGGCAATGCTACATTGACACACCACAATCACGGCAATGCTTCATTGAAACCACAAAGATGGCAATGCTACATTGACACCACAATCATGGCAATGCTACATTGACACCAAGATCACGGCATTGCTACATTGACACCACAATCACGGCAATGCTACACTGACACCACAATCATGGCAATGCTACACTGACACCACAATCACGGCAATGCTACACTTGACACCACAATCACGGCAATGCTACACTGACACCACAATCACGGCAATGCTACATTGACACCACAATCACGGCAATGCTACATTGACACCACAATCACGGCAATGCTACATTGACACCACAATCACGGCAATGCTACACTGACACCACAATCACGGCAATGCTACACTGACACCACAATCACGGCAATGCTACACTGACACCACAATCACGGCAATGCTACATTGACACCACAATCACGGCAATGCTACATTGACACCACAATCATGGCAATGCTACATTGACACCCAATCACGGCAATGCTACACTGACAACACAATCATGGCAATGCTACACTGACAACACAATCATGGCAATGCTACATTGACACCACAATCACGGCAATGCTACATTGACACCACAATCACGGCAATGCTACATTGACACCACAATCACGGCAATGCTACATTGACACCACAATCACGGCAATGCTACATTGACACCACAATCACGGCAATGCTACATTGACACCACAATCACGGCAATGCTACATTGACACCACAATCACGGCAATGCTACATTGACACCACAATCACGGCAATGCTACATTGACACCACAATCACGGCAATGCTACATTGACACCACAATCATGGCAATGCTACATTGACACCACAATCATGGCAATGCTACACTGACAACACAATCATGGCAATGCTACACTGACAACACAATCATGGCAA
Source organism: Cepaea nemoralis (assembly GCA_014155875.1). NCBI lineage: Eukaryota > Metazoa > Mollusca > Gastropoda > Stylommatophora > Helicidae > Cepaea > Cepaea nemoralis. Next base: position 19,188 of record JACEFZ010002399.1, read on the forward strand.
TGCTACATTGACACCACAATCACGGCAATGCTACATTGACACCACAATCACGGCAATGCTACATTGACACCACAATCATGGCAATGCTACATTGACACCACAATCACGGCAATGCTACACTGACACCACAATCATGACAATGCTACATTGACATCAAGATAACGGAAATGCTACACTGACATCAAGATCACGGAATGCTACTTTGACATCAAGATCACGGCAATGCTACATTGACACCACAATCACGACAATGCTACATTGACACCACAATCACGGCAATGCTACATTGACACCACAATCACGGCAATGCTACACTGACACCACAATCATGGCAATGCTACACTGACACCACAATCACGGCAATGCTACACTGACATCAAGATAACGACAATGCTACACTGACACCACAATCACGGCAATGCTACACTGACACCACAATCACGGCAATGCTACACTGACACCACAATCACGGCAATGCTACACTGACACCACAATCACGGCAATGCTACATTGACACCACAATCATGGCAATGCTACACTGACACCACAATCACGGCAATGCTACACTGACATCAAGATAACGACAATGCTACACTGACACCACAATCACGGAATGCTACTTTGACATCAAGATCACGGCAATGCTACATTGACACCACAATCACGGCAATGCTACATTGACACCACAATCATGGCAATGCTACATTGACACCACAATCACGGCAATGCTACATTGACACCACAATCATGGCAATGCTACATTGACACCACAATCACGGCAATGCTACATTGACACTACAATCACGGCAATGCTACACTGACACCACAATCACGGCAATGCTACATTGACACCACAATCATGGCAATGCTACACTGACACCACAATCACGGCAATGCTACATTGACATCAAGATAACGGAAATGCTACACTGACATCAAGATCACGGAATGCTACTTTGACATCAAGATCACGGCAATGCTACATTGACACCACAATCACGGCAATGCTACATTGACACCACAATCACGGCAATGCTACATTGACACCACAATCACGGCAATGCTACATTGACACCACAATCATGGCAATGCTACATTGACACCACAATCACGGCAATGCTACATTGACACCTACAATCACGGCAATGCTACACTGACACCACAATCACGGCAATGCTACACTGACACCACAATCACGGCAATGCTACACTGACACCACAATCACGGCAATGCTACATTGACACCACAATCATGGCAATGCTACACTGACACCACAATCACGGCAATGCTACACTGACATCAAGATAACGACAATGCTACACTGACACCACAATCACGGAATGCTACTTTGACATCAAGATCACGGCAATGCTACATTGACACCACAATCACGGCAATGCTACATTGACACCACAATCATGGCAATGCTACATTGACACCACAATCACGGCAATGCTACACTGACACCACAATCACGGCAATGCTACATTGACACCACAATCACGGCAATGCTACACTGACACCACAATCACGGCAATGCTACACTGACACCACAATCATGGCAATGCTACATTGACATCAAGATAACGGAAATGCTACACTGACATCAAGATCACGGAATGCTACTTTGACATCAAGATCACGGCAATGCTACATTGACACCACAATCACGGCAATGCTACATTGACACCACAATCACGGCAATGCTACACTGACACCACAATCACGGCAATGCTACATTGACACCACAATCACGGCAATGCTACATTGACACCACAATCACGGCAATGCTACATTGACACCACAATCACGGCAATGCTACACTGACACCACAATCACGGCAATGCTACATTGACACCACAATCACGGCAATGCTACATTGACACCACAATCACGGCAATGCTACATTGACACCACAATCACGGCAATGCTACATTGACACCACAATCACGGCAATGCTACATTGACACCACAATCACGGCAATGCTACATTGACACCACAATCATGGCAATGCTACACTGACACCACAATCATGGCAATGCTACACTGACACCACAATCACGGCAATGCTACACTGACATCAAGATAACGACAAGATCTACTGTCCCACCTACACATTGAAGACATCCACTCTCCCACTTGCCATTAGAGACATCGACTGTCCCACTCAGCATTGAAGACATCCACTGTCCCACATCGACATTGAAGATATCCACTGTCCCACCTCCTTATTGAAGATATCAACTGTCGCACCTCGGCATTGAAGACACCCATTTTCCCACCTCGGCATTAAAGATATCCACTGTCCCACCTCCACACTGAAGGCATCCACTGTCCCACCTCCACATTGAAGACATCCACTGTCTCACATCGACATTTAAGACAACCCTGGTCCGACCACTCTAATTTCACTGTTCGCCTAACGTCATAACATCAGACCAACGAACCCGCTCTCTAATCATTCCCCCCACTATATGACCACTACTGTCCTACAAGTGAAGGACCCCACCCCCACTATATGACCACTACTGTCCTACAAGTGAAGGACCCCACCCCCACTATATGACCACTACTGTCCTACAAGTGAAGGACCCCACCCCCACGTTGCTAGGCCTGTTGGTTACATGGTGCTGGCGCCATGTTTGTAGACGAACCCGCCCTCCGTGTGGTCAGCTCCACGCGGTCACCTTTACTTCTTAGTGCACTTCCAGGTAACCATTACCTGACAACCAAGCAACCAGTCAATCAGTCAATTAATCAACCATTCAATCAACCAGTCAATCAATCAACGAGTCAATAAACAACCAATCAATCAACCAGTCGATCAACTAACCAGTCAACCAATAAACCAGTCAATCAATCAACCAGCCAATCAATCAACCAATCAATCAGTCAACTAGCCAATCAACGAACCAGTCAATAAACCAAGCAATCAACCAACCAGCTAAACAGCCAACCTATCACTTAAGGAACCAATCAATCAAACAATCAATTAAGGAACCAATCAATCAACCAGCCAATCAATCAACCAGTCAATCAATGAACCAGTCAACTAGCCAAACATCCATCCTATCAATTAAGGAACCAATCAATCAACCAATAAATTAAGGAACAAATCAGCCAACAAATCAATTAAGGAACCAATAAATCAACCAACAAACCTGTTCATCATCTCTAGGAAGCCGCAGTGGCTCAGCAATCAGCCTGGTTTCCCCCGGCCTGCGTGTGCTGTCTTGGACCTCTCATCAAGACCAGGATTAAAACCATTAACATAGGCTCCCAGGTCCACCCAGCCTAGAGAGCTACCAGATCCACCCAGCCTAGAGGGCTACCAGGTCCACCCAGCCTAGAAGACTACCATGTAGACCCAGCCTAGAGGGCTACCATGTAGACCCAGCCTAGAGGGCTACCAGGTCCACCCAGCCTAGAGGGCTACCATGTAGACCCAGCCTAGAGGGCTACCAGGTCCACCCAGCCTAGAGGGCTACCAGGTCCACCCAGCCTAGAGGGCTACCATGTAGACCCAGCCTAGAGGGCTACCAGGTCCACCCAGCCTAGAGGGCTACCATGTAGACCCAGCCTAGAGGGCTACCAGGTCCACCCAGCCTAGAGGTCTACCAGGTCCACCCAGCCTAGAGGGCTACCATGTAGACCCAGCCTAGAGGGCTACCAGATCCACCCAGCCAAGAGGGCTACCAGGTAGACCCAGCCTAGAGGGCTACCAGGTCCACCCAGCCTAGAGGGCTACCATATAGACCCAGCCTAGAGGGCTACCAGATCCACCCAGCCTAGAGGGCTACCATGTAGACCCAGCCTAGAGGGCTACCAGGTCCACCCAGCCTAAAGGGCTACCAGATCCACCCAGCCTAGAGGGCTACCAGGTTCACCCTATCTAAGAGATGTTACTTCGGTACTGTGTCTGGAGGAGAGCATGTACACCGACCTCACAAAGACTCAATCCGCAATTATACAATCAAAAAGACTCAATAGTCTCTTTAAAATTACCGCCGTAACACCGACATCCAAACATGACAGTGAGTGTTGTTTGTTACAGCTAAAAACAAATGCCACGGATAGATTTATTGGCGGAAACTATCCTGTGTAGAACAAAACTGTTTCATCTGTGCTTGGAAGATTTTTGTCTGTTTCCTTTCCCCTTGTTCCGCCATTTTCTGAAGCCCTTGTTTCGCATATTCCCAAAATACGAATCTTATGATATTTCATTTATTCTACCACTCGTGCCTTCTTTCCTAATTTATACACAGTTTGAACATTCCAGCTGCCAATACTGGAGAGTTCTCTAGATAATGGGCAGTTATTCAGTGATCAGGACTCCTTGCGGCTTTCTCCTCAAGCGACATACTAATCTGGAAGTACTTACTTTATTATTGGTCCGTGAAGTTATTCTCTTTCTTTGTGTGAGTTGTTCATGTTAAGTTGGATTGTGTGTCTTGGTTGTTCTACGCGACCGGTAAGCCTGTCCCAAGCCCAGCCCTCCTGTGTCATCTCTGCACGGTAAGTTGGTGTTCTTATCATCTGTGCTAAACCTGCGGATCCCGGTAACAAACGAGCGACAGCGAAATAATCCAGACACGAAATCGTGCAATCTATATTGTTTGTGTGTTCATTATTTACGTTTATATGCTGTTTTTGAATCCTGTTCTGTGTGAATTTGTTTGTGGTATATTTATTATCATAAGGGTTTAAAAAAAAAGCCGTTTGGCATTTGAATACTAGTTTATTCACAGGCATGCAACAATATAAATAATTTATGTTCCTGACTTCCTTATATGCATTCCTCACGTCTTATCTGATTTTGGAATTATATAGTTATATATTTGTCAGGATCTCCATAGCCTGTAGGTGAAAGACAACTTACGACAGTAAACACAACAGGCAGCAAGGTGTGACCGAGTACAGGCTAGCCACGACGCAATTGAAGCCCAGTGGTCATCGTGATACACGGGACGCACGAGTTGTGAGAAGGAAAGGTCTGACCAAGAATACCTGTGTCGGGCAGACGGGTTCAGGACAGCGAGACAGGACGGACAGAGAGAGTTGTGTTTGTGTTCTCTGACTGCTGTGAGATAGCGTGGCTGACTAGTAGAGTGGAGTGTGTGTAAGCTGCGACAGAGTGAGAGACATGTTGTATTAATATAAGATGTACCATGTATATACTTCATGTTGTAATCATGTACGCGTTGCGCCGAGTTGAGCGCGCAACTATTCACGAATGTACTTAATGTAAATAGTTTCCGTGATTAAAAGGTTACTACACGTGGCTGCGTGTGAGAGTGCAATCATTGAGAGTGTATGATTGTTTCATCCCCTGTTCTGAGAGAGCGAGCCAAATGTCCTTATAATTTAAGACCATAACATATCTACATATATTTTCTTGTTTTAGAGTAATTAATCACACGGCTTGCTCCTCAACTATTATTAAGTCATCAAATTTCCCCAACATTATCATAATTCCGGGTTTTCCCAGGAATCAGACGATGCATGTTACGTGGACAGTCGCACGCTCATGTCTTTCTGCGTCCTTGCTTTATGTGACAAGCCACTTAATGAGTCCCGGATCGTTCCCAATAATCATATGCTTGTTTTATTTGCCGGGAGAATTATTTTTTTTATAGTCAACGGGTTATATTTAGCTCTCTCATTTGTCTAAATTTCTTGCGTTATGACATGTTTGCTAAAGTCACAGACCTTGTTCAGATATGATTGCTAAGTCACAGAAGTATTCACACATGTTCTTTCTATCACAGAGGTGTTTACACATGTTCTCTCTGTCACATAATTGTTCGCACATGTTCTCTCTATTAAGAACTGTTCACACATGTTCTCTCTATCGCAGAAGTTTTCACACATGTTTTCTCTATCACAGAACTGATCACACATGTTCTCTCTATTAAGAACTGTTTACACATGTTCTCTCTATCATAGAAGTTTTCACACATGTTCTCTCTATCACAGAACTGATCACACATGTTCTCTCTATTAAGAACTGTTTACACATGTTCTCTCTATCATAGAAGTTTTCACACATGTTCTCTCTATCACAGAACTGATCACACATGTTCGATCTATCATAGAACTGATCACACATGTTCTCTCAGTTACAGAACAATTCACGCGTGTTGTATCTGTCACATAACATTTCACATATGTTCTCTCTACCATAGAAATGTTCACACATGTTCTCTCTATCACAAAACTGTTCTTAGATGTTCTCTATATCACAGAACTGTTCACACATGTTCTATCCATCACAGAATTGTTCACACGTGTTCTATCTATCACGGGACTGTTCACGCATGTTCTATATCCTACAGAACTTTTCAGACATGTTGTATCTGTCACATAACTATTCACACATGTATCTGTCACATAACTATTCACACGTGTATCTGTCACAGAACTATTCACACATGTTGTATCTGTCACAGAAGTTTCACACATGTTCTTTCTATCACAGAACTGTTCTCACATGTTCTCTCTATCACAGAACTGTTCACAGATGTTCTTTCAATCACAGAACTGTTCACATATGTTCTCTCTGCCACAGAGGTCTTCACAGATGTTTTCTCTATCATAGAGGTGTTCTAAGATGTTCTCTCTATCACAGAACTGTTCACAGATGTGCTCTCTATCACAGAACTGCTCACACATGTTCTCTATTACACAGAACCCATTGGCAAATGTTCACTCATTAAAACAACTACTTACATACAAGGCCCCCCACCCCCACCCCACCCCCACCCGGGGTTTAATCCCCACACAAGTCAGTCCCCGTCCGCAGAGCAGCTAACCGTAGGCTGAGCGTACCTCATAGCAAGAAACTGCTTCGAGACACATTTATCTTTCTGTGTTATAAGTCTCAGAAATGTCCATGAACCCAGTATAGGTCAAACAACAAACACATGGAACACGTGGGAGCGTTACGCTGTGTCTAGAATGTTCTGACCATTTAAAGAAGAGACGTAATACTTGTACGTTGGTTCCGTGCTGTTATACACAGCACATACATCAGCTGCTGGTGAACCGTGAGAAATAAATTCACATAAATTGATTGGCGCTGATAGAAGAGGAAGGAAAGACGGGGAGATAAGAGGAAATCACTTAGTTGAAAACTACAAACCAGACCGTGATTATAACCTGTCTCTTCCAAAGGATGAGAGCCGGCCACTGAAACAATAAATGTACTTTCATTCGTCCTCTATATTCCTTCGTGTAGCATCTTTCTCCTGTCCATTCTCTGCCTCGGGAGGTATCCGTCCTTCTCCTGTCCAGTCTCTCCATTGTCCAGTCTCTGCTTCGGGAGGTCTAGATGCTAGCTTGACCACCCAGTGGTCGTGGGTTAGATTCGCACTGGGACGGATCCGAATGTTTACAAGTTTCCCGGCCTCCCAGACTCACATGGCAACCAGGGACTGACCTGGGAAGTAGCGGCGGCCGACCTGGCACTGACCACGGCAGCCACCCAGTGCCGGGTGGACTCCAACAATATGGGTGAAGCACCACCTGCGCTGTACCCCTTAGACAGTCGTCAGTCAATCCAAGCTAGGATACAGATTCAGATAAGTACCCTTAATATTATCATGTAGCGTGTTTCATGTAGTTTTGTGTTTGTTTGTTCTGTGCTGACGAAGGCTTTGGCCGCAACGTCCAATTTGTTTCTTGTAATCGTGTTTTAGTAAAGCTCACAATCTACTTCTCGTTTTTTGGTGATTCATGCTGTACCCCTCAAGACGTGAGAAAGGGTCCTTATGGGCCTGAGTTTGCCGTGTGGGACTTGTTTGTATCAGTTTGCTCGAGGGGATTAGTTTTAACATTTGTTAACATTCATATCTTTGTATTATTATTACTTCTGACATTGATGTACCTCCATGCAATGATACCAAACTGTCTAGTCTCTTCTTTCTTGGTCTCCCCCTGTCTTATCTTTGTCTCCAACATTTCCGGTGTCATTCTCTTTCATGTCAACTGACAAAGATATACCGCATCTGATATTCTTCATTTTGTGACTTCTGCTTTTGCCAGAGCTATACTTACTTCCGGGGGTCTATCTGGACTGGCTATGGTTGAGTGAAACAGGCGTCTAATGCCTTCAAGACTTGATCAGATCTTTCTCCAGGCAGGCGGGGGAGCCAGGTAATGAGCCAGCTGGTTTGTTGGACTCAAGGTTACCACATGATAAGAATTATTCACACTCCTGCGGGGGGATGCGTGGTCTCGAGATATGGTGTCCGCCTCGAGTGCTGACGGTCTCGGGTTCAAGCCCCGGATTTTTCACTTGGACGTCTGGTAATAAAATTTCCCCTGGTCTCTGGGTAGTGAGATCGGACGCCCGTGTGTATTGATGCTTTCGTCAAAAATCCCTTGGCAGTTAGAAATCGAAAAAGAGTAGCCTAACGGCGCTGCCCGGGCTAAATTTCGAGTTTAAAATCTACCCAAAGTATTTCAGGATCCTCGCCGGTGCTACGGAGTTCGGGCACTGAGCTGAGTTTCTCCAAACTCAGGTTTGAGTTAGGAGGAGAACAGAGCACTTATGGGTTAGCCCGTGTGCCGTGATGTTGATCCATCGACTAAACTAAACACGATAAGGATGAACAAAGGACACATGTTGTGTCACACACAGCAGGTTGTTACAAGGGGATTCAGAAGGTACTGACAAATGAACCCGACCAGGACTGTTGTCACGTGACAACATGTGTGGTAGTATCAGGCGTGACCACAGATCGGGACGGCGTGGCTGCATTCACAATCAGCGCGCCTCGAGGACAATCAACGTCTCTATTCTACAACTGCCGACTCAGAACGTACAAAGACTGACTCGCGTGCGATGACGTCGATTCTAGTCAATCAATCAATCAATCAATCAGGTCATCGTCATGCTTCTTGGAGTTGCCATGTTCGACTTGTTTGTATTAGCTTATTATTATTATTATATATATTATATATATAATTATATTAGTTTGTATTATAATTACCAGCTTCATCGGTCGGGAGACATGTGCTCGAGAGCGGTCACGTGGTTGAAAGAGACAGTGCCTTCCGTGTGTTGTTCAACACACAAAGTAGTCGATTGTTAAAGTTTGCTGAAGCTATAATAATCAACCTTCGTAAGCCGTCCTTGTGTAAGCAGAAAGACAGGTTAGTCAGTTTAAACTTACCGTGGTAGACAATCGACATTACTGTGCGAACATGTGTATATTTCAGTTTGAAGGATTTATCTAATTAATTCACTTTACGATGTGTGATTTCTGCAGTATGTACCTGACGAGATGCAGCGAAATATGCCAGGCAATAAATCGTGCAATCTATTGTTTGTGTCTTTGTTTGTATTAGTTTGCATGAGGGATTTAGTTTTAATATCTGTTAATATTCATACGCTGGTCTCCCTGGCGAAGGCGTTAACGACTTTCTCCGTAATCCACGTAAGGAACACAGCTGCGCGAGATTCAGCAGTGGGGCGCGTCGCGTTGGTTACTTAGGGGTATGTGAGCCGGGTGCTCAAAAAGCAATGACAAACTACTGAGCGTAATCTTGCCAAGAACATCAACAATCAGCTGAAAAATGCTGCTGTTGACTGCACCGTCCTGTAAGGGATTTACAACTTTTAAAAAAAAAACATTCATACCTTTGTATTATTATGATTACTGATTTACTTCCATCCCATGATGTCAGACTATCTAGTATCTTATCTCTTGGTCTCCCCATGCCTCTCTTTCCCTCCATATTTCCCGGTGTCATGCTCTTTCATCTCAACTGATAAGATATATTGTATATAATATTGTTAATTTTGCTAGTGCTGCTTTCGATTGGCTATTATACTTTAAACTTTGTAATAAATCTGTCATCTGCTGTCACCAAAGTACCGAAACTACTTGTACACATTGTCTTTACTTCGGACCAGTTCCATTCAGGATGACATGTGTTTGTCTGTAATTACCATGACTTCTGTTGTTGTCTGTAATTACCATGATTTCTGTTGCTGTCTGTAATTACCATGATTTCTGTTGCTGTCTGTAATTACCATGACTTCTGTTGTTGTCTGTAATTACCATGATTCTGTTGTTGTCTATATGATTTCTGTTGTTGTCTGTAATTACCATGACTTCTGTTGTTGTCTGTAATTACCATGACTTCTGTTGTTGTCTGTAATTACCATGATTTCTGTTGTTGTCTGTAATTACCATGACTTCTGTTGTTGTCTGTAATTACCATGACTTCTGTTGTTGTCTGTAATTACCATGACTTCTGTTGTTGTCTATAATTACCATGATTTCTGTGTTTGTCTGTAATTACCATGACTTCTGTTGTTGTCTGTAATTACCTCAATTTCTGTTTTTGTCTGTAGTTACCATGATTTCTGTTGCTGTCTGTAATTACCATGACTTCTGTTGTTGTCTGTAATTACCATGATTCTGTTGTTGTCTGTAATTACCATGACTTCTGTTGTTGTCTGTAATTACCATGACTTCTGTTGTTGTCTATATGATTTCTGTTGTTGTCTGTAATTACCATGACTTCTGTTGTTGTCTGTAATTACCATGACTTCTGTTGTTGTCTGTAATTACCATGACTTCTGTTGTTGTCTGTAATTACTATGACTTCTGTTGTTGTCTGTAATTACCATGACTTCTGTTGTTGTCTATAATTACCATGACTTCTGTTGTTGTCTGTAATTACCATGACTTCTGTTGTTGTCTGTAATTACCATGATTTCTGTTGTTGTCTGTAATTACCATGACTTCTGTTGTTGTCTGTAATTACCATGACTTCTGTTGTTGTCTGTAATTACCATGACTTCTGTTGTTGTCTATAATTACCATGATTTCTGTGTTTGTCTGTAATTACCATGACTTCTGTTGTTGTCTATAATTACCTCAATTTCTGTTGTTGTCTGTAATTACCATGATTCTGTTGTTGTTTGTAATTACCATGATTCTGTTGTTGTCTGTAATTACCATGATTCTGTTGTTGTCTGTAATTACCATGACTTCTGTTGTTGTCTGTTATTACCATGATTTCTGTTGTTGTCAGTAATTACCATGATTTCTGATTTTGTCTGTAATTACCACAATTTCTGTGGTTGTCTGTAATTACCATGATTTCTGTTTTTGTCTGTAGTTACCATGATTTCTGTTGCTGTCTGTAATTACCATGATTTCTGTTGTTGTCTGTAATTACCATGACTTCTGTTTTTCCTCTTGATCATTTCAGGATCTGGTGCTGTTCAAAGGTATTATGAACGAAATTCGAATCCTGCACACTGCATGTTTGAAACAGCTGTGGGCCATTTGGCAGCAGGCTGCCTTGGTTTCCATACAATGGTATGAGTACCGTCGTTCATAAAGCAATGGCACACTGCTGAACGTAAACTTGCCAGGAAATCACAAACTGCCATGAAACGCTGGGGTTGACTGCGACGTCCTGTACACGATATACAACTAAGGTTTTTGTTTGTAGATGTCAGGATACCCCAGGAGGAGAGTAGCCATAGCAGTATGTATGCTTCTGGAGTAAAGGGGCATGGAGTAATGTAACTGGTCACTCAACCTCATACTGCCATGCCCTAGTACAGTGGTTCTCAGCCTTTTTTGGCTCGTGCCCCCCTTCACCATATTTTAAGAACGTCATCCCCCCCCTTCCTATCAAAAATTTGGTCCATGCCCCCCTTCACCATATTTTCAGAACGTCATTCCCCCCCCCCCTTTCATATTTCCTACCTAAAAATCCCCCCACCCCTACACAGTATACGTAAAAATGGAAGGTAAATATGTTAAAACAGGTCTAGACATCCACATAAAACGTGATTTGTGGGTCTACTGACTTTATAAAATGAATTTTAGAAGGATGAGACGTGCATAACTGTAAAGTATGAAGGGAAAAGCAAAATCAAGTAATCGGTTCTTGTATTAACGCGATCTTGAAATGATCTTCATTCCCCCCCCCCCCCTGGAAACCCTAAAATTCCCCCCTGGGAGGGAATTCCCCACCGGTTGAGAACCACTGCCCTAGTATGTGTGAATTGTTTCTGGGATAGACAGGAAGAGAGTAATGGAATTGGTCACTTAACCTCTTACTGATATGCCCTGGTACAAGTGAATGTCTAATACAGTGGTTCTTAACCGGTGGGGAATTCCCCCCCCCCCCTCCCAGGGGGGAATTTTAGGGTGTCCAGAAGGGGGGGGGGGCACGGGCCAAATGTTTGATAGGAAGGGGGGGGGGGGGAATGACATTCTGAAAATATGGTGAAGGGGGGGCACAGGCCAAAAAAGGTTGAGAACCACTGGTCTAATATGTCACACTCTTGAGCAGTCATGGACATTTCTGTTACAATTACACAATGAACAAGAAGACATGATGAAATCAGTGCAATTACTCCCAAGTTGGCAATTCAATTAAGTCATTAGTTTTTATTGATAATATATGCATAAATTACCAGGATTTTCTGAATACAACTGCCAAAAAAAAAAGACTGGTATCATTATGGATATAAACAGTTCATATAAATGGTTCTTCAATATGATGTATTAAGGGATGTTTATTCTAGGAAGTATGGTAAACTACGGTAGGCAGGTGGAGCAGAAATGATGAAACTTGATGTGTAAGGTGACAAAGTAATCAACCATGTAGAGAATGACGTGTGTATGCAGCCAGGCTTGTTCAGCTGGTCAAATGTCAACCACTATTAAAGTTACACAAACACACACACGTGCACATGTGTGTGTGTGTGTGTGTATGAATGTGACTGGATGAAAGCACATTATACAGTACAGTTAACAGAAAAACACAATATGTAATGAGAATAGTAGCTCCTTATTCAACGCTTGCCTTTGTGTATGTGTATATAAAGATGTATGTGACTAACCATGCATTGACTAAACCATGTGTCTGACCAACCATGTGTGGGACTAAATTATGTGTGGGATTGAACCTTGCGGTGACTAAACCATGTCTGGGGCTTAATTATGTGTGAGATTGAACCTTGTGTTGACTAAACCATGTCTGGGACTTAATTATGTGTGTTTCAAACCATGTGTTGACTAAACCATGTGTGTGTTAAACCATGTGTCTGACCAACTATGTGTGGGACTAAATTATGTGTGGGATTGAACCTTGTGTTGACTAAACCATGTTTTGGACTAAATTATGTGCTAGTCAAACCATGTGTGTTAAACCATGTGTGGGACTGAACCATGTGAGTGTGACGAGTACTGCAAGACTTGACTAAAACTGTCACACTCAAGAAATTTAGCTATAATATTTTATAATTACAGTTCTAAACATTATATAACTATAAATACTACATTTCTAAACACAACCTGCCTACACTGATCAGAAGACTACAACCATTCTATTTCTATACATATTCTGTTCAAAACTGATCAGAAAACCAGTCATTACACGTGTCTAAACATTCCCAGCATGCACATTTGAGTTGCTCATCCGAGAAGGTCATGTGTCTAAGCTACTACTCCAGAATCTGGGGGTAGTTTGCCACCGTTTTGTTATCTTGTAAGAGTCCACAATTTAAACCATGGGATGAACCAGAACTGCTAGAAACAGAGGTGGATGCTGTAACCTCTGAGCCAGTCCACCCACAAATCTTTTTCTTCTTCTTTTCGTTCGCTTAGACATGTTGTAATTTGGGTAGTCTTGGAGTATGTGCCCTGCTGTCTGCGACGCCAATCCACATGTGCACATGGCTGATTCACCAATCTTGAATTTTGTATACATGTGGTTGCGTAATCTATTGTGTCCTGTTCTGAGCCGCAGAATAATTACTTGTCCTGGTCTGTGCATAATGTGGTAGTCGTCTTGAGCAGGTTTTGGTGGCTTTCTGACTGATTTGATCATTCTTTTCTTTTGTTGGGCACATCAGGCTGTTCTTCTTTTGCTCCTTCCTTAGCCAATCGATCAGCTCTGTCGTTTCCAGGTCACAGTGGGATGGTATCCACACCCTCAAACTAAAACAACATGGCTACCACTGTGTGTACATTGTACACTGTTGTATTCTGGTGTACATTGTTGAATTTCGATTATATGTTGATTATACCATTAAGCCTAGCCCGTTCAACCTCACAGAGAAGTTACATGACATCCTTATGGCATGTGTGATGTCTGTGGCTTCTCCATCCTCAACCACCGCCATGCCTGCCAAAAGATGGGCTCTCTCGTTGCCTTCCAGGCGTCCTGGTAACCTCCAAACTTGATATAATGCCAGGTCTGGTGTTTATAGTATACATGTAAAGTTATAACAGTCTGAAACTGTTCAAGGACTTTCTAGAGGATTAAACAGAGGACTTTATAGGGAAACTGCGTTCCAAATGAGGCTGGATGAAAAAAAACATACATCAGACATCATAGAACAAGAAACAATTATGTACAACAACAGAATAAACATGACCTGTACGATGTTGCGGGGCTGATATCACAAAGTTGAGTACTAGCTTATCATCACGGAGTCGATGAAACAACAAACTGGACTATAGCATCAAACGTTGAATAATATGCAAATAAGGAGCATTTAACACGACTTGTTGAAGCATTGCTGCAAATAGTCAATCTGGCATACGGAACAATGACTTCTGATGTATGAAATAGGAAACCTCTGGGGTCATTACATGGTAGGTTAATACATGCTGAAGGTACTGATTGTCACTAAGAGTGGGAACATGTCTGGAGACTGTAGACCTGGCTTCAGATGCTGCGTAAAGTCCGGAGACTCTACACCTGGCTTCAGATGCACGTAAAATCCCAGAGACTGTAGGCCTGGATTCAGATGCTGCATAAAATCCTCGGAGACTCTAGGCCTGGCTTCAGATGCCATGTAAAGTCTAGTTTAAAACCCAGTATAGAACTGCCACTGAAGTAGATCCATATCAGGAGAAACTAGACCCTGCTTAAGATCCAGAAGAGACTACCCCCAGATGAAAACCCGGTATGTATGTTGGAAGAAGACTTTCCCCTGGAGTTGGTGCATGCTAGAAGAGATAGACCCTGGGTAAGAACTACGTACGACCCAGTACATTGTGTCACTGTGTGTGGCGTACGATCCAGCACATTGTGTCACTGCATGTGGCATACAACCCGGAACATTGTGTCTCTGTGTGTGGTGTAAAACCTAGCACATTGTGTCCCCATGTGTGGTGTCAGACCTGGCACATTGTGTCCCCATGTGTGGTGTCAGACCTGGCACATTGTGTCCCCATGTGTGGTGTCAGACCTGGCACATTGTGTCCCCATGTGTGGTGTCAGACCCGGCACATTGTGTCCCCATGTGTGGTGTCAGACCCGGCACATTGTGTCCCCATGTGTGGTGTCAGACCCGGCACATTGTGTCCCCATGTGTGGTGTCAGACCCGGCACATTGTGTCCCCATGTGTGGTGTCAGACCCGGCACATTGTGTCCCCATGTGTGGTGTCAGACCCGGCACATTGTGTCCCCGTGTGTGGTGTCAGACCTGGCACATTGTGTCCCCATGTGTGGTGTCAGACTTGGCACATTGTGTCCCCATGTGTGGTGTCAGAAATGTTTTCCAAAGTGAATTTTAATGAAGAATACACAAACAATAGGTTGCAAAATTTATTGCCTGGCACATTCCGCTGCATCTCATTAGTTGGATTCTGTAGTATATGGTATGTAAATATAATTGTGAAAACAATGGCAATAACGAATCTTGAATATTTAAATGTAAATATAAACCTCAGGGAGAACAATTCAGCACCAAATGCTCAGGTTATTTTTATTAGAGAGTTTCTAAACCTATCAGATGTTTATTTATGGAACAAAATCCCACATTCCATGTTTATATTGTGTTTTTGTGTATTGTGTTCTCTGAACCATGACCTAACTGTGTTTACTTGCAGTAATAGATGTAATCATCATGATGTACACATATGCATAGTTGATGTGTGACAGATTTCTGTCATCTAGCAGGCCGTGCCAAAGATACTGACACTGCCCCGCTAATTTGCTTTGGCTGAAACTGGCTCATATTGAGCAGCACTGCTCAACCTTTCGAGACCGTGATGAGAGTACAATTTGTTGGATGATACATCAGATGTTGAATAAAATTTGTTGGATAAAACAGCGGATATAGTATATAATTTCTTGGATGATACAATGGATGTAGAAGCAATTTCTGGACAATTCATTTTCAGATAAATTAATCTAGACCCAAATACACTACATGCAAGTGATTTATGACAAATGTAATCTATTCGGCAGTTTCTCATCACAATGCACAAATTTGATAACTGTTACAGTAGCCATATATGTGAATATATGATAAATCATACAAACATGAGAGATGTGTCAACGTAATCTGCCATATAACAACGTAAATATCTGTGTAAATTTGATGCAAACTTATCAGAAAATAAAGGAGAAATGCCAGAAATGAAGTACAAATAACATGAGATATCTTCATCCCCATACAACTGACAGAAATATAAGTTTCATATTAAAATAGATAATTATTCAAGAAAATAACAGTTCTTGAGTGAAAATAACAACAATTTAATTATAACAAGAGAATATTTATCAGAACATAACGAATTTGTATAATGTAACAATGATTTTATGTGGAATAAAACATTTTCAGCAAAAAATTAACAACAAAAAAGAAAACCTATTGAAGTCTAGTGTTTAAAGCTTGTTTAATATATTGCGTTATATGATTTTGACCTAATAGATGGTCAATTCTATTCACTATACATGGCCATAGCCTACTGGTGATCAAATCTATTCCCTAGACATGTCTTCCTGATGGTAAAATCTGTTTTCCAGACATGGCTTCCAGACAGTCAATTCTATTATCTAGATATGGCTTGCAGATGGTAAACTCTATACCATTGGCATAGCTTCCATATAGTCAAATCAATTCCTTAAATACAACTTGCAAATGGTCAAATCTATTCACTAGACATGGCTTCCAAAAGGTCAACTCTATTTCAAAGATACAACCTCCAGATGGTCAATCCTATTCATTAGACATGAACTGCAGACAGTCAACAATATTCTCTTGACATAGTCAACTATATTTGCCACCCATGACCCCCAGATGGTCAAGACATAGCTATAATCTGCAAATGATCAAATCTATTTCCTGGACATGACTGAGATCTGCAGACAGTCAACTCTGTTGCAACGGAGTGCGCTGCCCATGGAGACTACCTTGTACCTGGTTGAAGAAAAGGAGAGCTTTGCCCACGGAGACAGTACTTGGGTACCTGGTCGAAGGAAAGTCTCTACACCAACCTCACTCTGACAGATGTGAGCCCTTATGCACTGGACCCCAGAGATAAATCTCACAGTCCTCCAGATGATTCTCAAGCAACCAGCCGTACGTGTGAAGCTATACCTAATGAAGTGAAACTCTCCAAGCCACAGCCGTACGTGTGAAGCTATACCTAATGAAGTGAAACTCTCCAAGCCACAGCCGTACGTGTGAAGCTATACCTAATGAAGTGAAACTCTCCAAGCCACAGCCGTACGTGTGAAGCTATACCTAATGAAGTGAAACTCTCCAAGCCACAGCCGTACGTGTGAAGCTATACCTAATGAAGTGAAACTCTCCAAGCCACAGCCGTACGTGTGAAGCTATACCTAATGAAGTGAAACTCTCCAAGCCACAGCCGTACGTGTGAAGCTATACCTAATGAAGTGAAACTCTCCAAGCCACAGCCGTACGTGTGAAGCTATACCTAATGAAGTGAAACTCTCCAAGCCACAGCCGTACGTGTGAAGCTATACCTAATGAAGTGAAACTCTCCAAGCCACAGCCGTACGTGTGAAGCTATACCTAATGAAGTGAAACTCTCCAAGCCACAGCCGTACGTGTGAAGCTATACCTAAT
The DNA here is from genome assembly GCA_014155875.1 of Cepaea nemoralis. NCBI lineage: Eukaryota > Metazoa > Mollusca > Gastropoda > Stylommatophora > Helicidae > Cepaea > Cepaea nemoralis. The sequence continues at coordinate 37,062 of JACEFZ010002399.1, forward strand.
GAAGTGAAACTCTCCAAGCCACAGCCGTACGTGTGAAGCTATACCTAATGAAGTGAAACTCTCCAAGCCACAGCCGTACGTGTGAAGCTATACCTAATGAAGTGAAACTCTCCAAGCCACAGCTGTACGTGTGAAGCTATACCTAATGAAGTGAAACTCTCCAAGCCACAGCCGTACGTGTGAAGCTATACCTAGTGAAGTGAAACTCTCCAAGCCACAGCCGTACGTGTGAAGCTATACCTAATGAAGTGAAACTCTCCAAGCCACAGCCGTACGTGTGAAGCTATACCTAATGAAGTGAAACTCTCCAAGCCACAGCCGTACGTGTGAAGCTATACCTAGTGAAGTGAAACTCTCCAAGCCACAGCCGTACGTGTGAAGCTATACCTAATGAAGTGAAACTCTCCAAGCCACAGCCGTACGTGTGAAGCTATACCTAATGAAGTGAAACTCTCCAAGCCACAGCCGTACGTGTGAAGCTATACCTAATGAAGTGAAACTCTCCAAGCCACAGCCGTACGTGTGAAGCTATACCTAATGAAGTGAAACTCTCCAAGCCACTAACTCTCAAGCAACCAGCCGTACGTGTGAAGCTATACCTAATGAAGTGAAACTCTCCAAGCCACTAACTCTCAAGCCATGAGTTAGCACACTCATGTTCTGTCAGTTAACAACAATCACACAACAAATGAAGAAAACAATCATAGTTAAACACAAACAATCACATGAGAAACAATCATGATATCAAATCAATAACATGAGGTCAGTATATATTAACAAATGTATAGTTTGCAATTAAAGATATATTATGCTAGAGAAGATCGCAAGCATTGAACAAGAATGAAATCATCATCATGCATGCAAATGATGCACATATCACAACAGTTAAAATACAAGTGGATGTGAAGATAACAAAGATGTGTCACTGATATTCACACACATGTTGTTTGATGTTCTTGTGTGTCGTTTTTAAACACTCCCCTCTCTCTATATAAGGGTCCACTAACCAATCTAAGGCCCACCTTTCGAGTCTTCTATGCCCATTACAAAATGGCCTGCCCCATTGTGCCTCCCAGTTGCATTCAGGCCCATCTGGGCTGACAAGTGGCGCAAACAGAAAACAAGCCCCATTAGAAATGTTTACAGTAATTATTTATCATCATCATGTGACACACTGATGAGGGTGAGCAGTCATGCCTCACACAGTCACCTCAACGGAGTCACAGATCAGGTCTGTGTTCTTGTCCCGATTATGCTATGTGACCAAGCCATCCAAGTATTGATCTGTCTGCCTCCCCCTTGCTCTTGTCCCATCACGTTTGTCAGTTGTCACCATATTTTCAAGCATAAACTAACATGGCCAATATTAACAGCAGAAGTAGAAGAAGTAAATCTCCAGGGTCAGACAAGATGATGACTAGCCCATGGATCGTACCGCTATTACTAATGCCCTTAGGGAGATGTTGAGAGTGGAGGACTTTGACACCTGTGAATCCACTTCATTGTCCAGAATGAGAGACCTGGGAGTAAGAATTGGCACGGCCAGACACGAGAAGCACATCAGGAGAATGAGGGGGGGGGGGGCGCTTGTCAACCAACACAGAACTGGCACTATTAGCCGCCGGACGCTGATGCATTTGTTCGGGGAAGGATATGAGCACCTATGGATTTGACCAGAGTGTAAGGACGATAGCCCAATAGATAACTAACTAACTAACTGTTGAAGAAATAAAAGCTGTTTAGAAATTACACATAGAAGTTGAATGCCTTATACAACAGTGGATACATATATATATATATATATATATATATATATATATATATATATATATATATATATATATATATATATATATATATAATATATATATGATGATGATCTCTGTTTCCGTAACTCTACCACACAAATCGGGTGCAGTAGATTTGACAGAACATCGCACGATTACTGTAATGTGGAGCTAGAACTGAGGGTTCTCCTGCAGGAGACCCAGGTTCGAATCCTCGGTAAAGTGTGGATTTGTTTCTGTTGGGGCAACCCTAACTTGCACAGTTTAAGGTGACTGCACCAGCCAGGTGGTCTTTATTCCTCAGGCTCAAGACCCCCCCCCCCCCCCTCTGTCCTACACTGCAAGGTACTATAGACAGTAGATGACAATGTAACAAGTCACATGACCAACATATTTGTGAGAATTATACTGAGAATAACAAGACAAATAAAACCTAAAATTGGAGATAAGCAAGGTAGATCTGTGGAAGGCCAAGGCACAAACAACACCTTGTACACCTAGAGATTGTTAATATTAACAGAAAGTGTTGTTGAAATGAACAAGTATATATTTATGCTTTATTGTCTACCCTACAGAATATGACAAGGTGAAACACGAAGAAATAATCTGAATTTTGGACAATTTAAACATTGTTAGTAAAGATATCAGAATAATAATCAAAAAATATTTGCAACAAAAAATCAGTATATCAAATTGACAACGAAATGAGAACCTTTTATAAGATAAAACAAGGTTAGTGTGGACAATGGCTAGGCAACGACGCTCATTTATTCCTAGCCCCTCTTGTCTCTTCTACATATTGTTCTAAGTGAGAGACATACCCCCAAACAAGTGTTTACCCACATCTGAACCCATCCTTGTGGGTGGAAGCTGGTAAATGGTGCTAGAGGATCCTAGATTAGTGAGGGGACCCTTTTTATTTGGTGGGGGGAGTAGTGGTTTCAAACCGCCACCATATATGTACTTTATGATAACGTCATTAATGCTGGAACCATATGATAGAATGTATTACAGCTGGTGGCATTTGTGTTAAAAATATGTATACCTGGTAATGACTGATGATGATGGTGATGTTCGACAGATGTTTATGTACAGGCTAGGATGATGTCTGTAGCTTAGAATATCTATATGATGTGTGATGGATGTTTACTTATATACTAGCTTAGAATATTTGTATGATGACTGATGTTTGACAGATATTTATGTAGATGATATGGAATGGCAGTGTATATTTAAATATGTTCTTGGTGGATGTTTATATATACGTGGCAAGCTGATGTTATGTGGCAGATGTTTATATATATATGTGGCAGGCTGATGTTGTGTAATGTATCTTTATATACATGCTAGGATGGTAATATATGAGGCATAAGAACACAAGTTTTTTGAATGCTGATAACAAAGTGTGATAACTATTCTATACGTGCTAGAAGACAAGACATATGTCACAAACATTACTTTTATCCCATATATACACGCTATGTACATACACCATACTGTGTACACTGCACTACTAAGTGAAGTGTACAATTGTAAATATATTCATCATGCAAACATACATTTCCAGTAGAGGATGATACCTGATGTCAATGAAATATCTCTCCAAATAACAAGCCGGCACATCATTTGTTGATGGTCCTGTGTCACGTACAGAAACTTGTTCTCATTTCTATTTCTTATTTAACTTTTAAAATAAGTGCACACACACAAAATACATGTGCATGCATGAACACATACATACACACATATATATAATTTTCAAAAGAAGAAAGTATAAGACAAGTTCTGTTTCCTCTACCTCTCATTATCTGGTGTATATTCCCTAGTCAGTATGCATCACCCACATGGTTCTTTGTGCGGGTGAAAAGTCCAACAATAAATCCATGCTCTAACCCACGTGGATAACATGTTCAACACTAAACATATAACATATTTATCCCATAACCACTAAGTCAACAGCTAAACTAAGCCAACCCCCTGACAGGATTCTGTGGATACAATATTTAACCACGGATCCATGGGCTAGTGTCCAAGGATAACAAGTTAAACATTTAGAATCCACACCAACAACAAGTTAAATGTTTAGAATTCACACCAACAACATTTTAACGTAACCGGACAACATGGATTAAAGTCAGCAACAACAAACACACAGCTATCTTGGCCTATACTAAGTCCCATAACTCTAATTGATTAGCTCTGAGAAAACACAGATTGACATACATAAATACACATGTAGGAAAGCACGGATTAATCTAAGATTTTAACATGGAGTTTAACCTCACACTATGACATCCTCTCTAGAATAATAACATATCACTTTAATATGAAGACATCCTCTCTAGAAAAATAACATATCACTTTAACGTGAAGACATTCTCTATAGAATGATAAAATAATTTTAAGATGAAGTTTCACCACACATGAATACATCACTCTAGAATGATAACATATCAGTTTAACATAAAGACATCCACTCTAAAATGATAACATATCACTTTAACATGAAGAAGTCCTCTCTAGAATAATAACATTTTTTAACATGAAGACATCCTCTCTAGAATGATAAGATGATTTTAACATAAAGATTAACTTCACATGAAGACATCCTCTCTAGAATGATAACATGGTTTCAACATAAACATTAACCTCACACGAAGACATCATCTCTAGAACGACAACATATTTTACCATGAAGACATCCTCTCTAGAATGATACTTAATTCATGAAGTTCTCCAAGCAACAGCAACATGCAAAAGGTAGAGTGGTAACACACCCTGAATCAATAATTATACAATACCAGTTAGATCACATTGTGGATAACAAACCCATGGAGCCTGTCACAGATGAAGACTTGGAAATGTTCACTGATTAAATTAACAGCTGCGGCCTGGAGATGCCAGACTTGGAATTTCCCCATGGGAGTCAGTCTCTCCTGAAGATCACGGTCACCATCTGCCTGCCACAGCTGGTTCAATGTTTTCAATGATTATTATCTCGGAAGCTCTTGAGCAAAACAACAAAATTATGATCCATAAAACATACACACACATATATAGGTCATGTCTGACATGTCACCTCAAGTGGGCATCTACACAAACTGACAGTAGTCATTTATGACAACTCAGCCAATCAGAAGCTATATATATATATATGTCTTATGCTCAATACCATATCTCTTGTACTTGATTCATAACTGACCCACATGTTCATTAAATTAACTCATGTAATGACACAGCCTGACCATACGGCACACTAATATACCCAACTAACGGGCACCCACTGAGGCGTAGAGTTGATTTCTTCAATTGCTTTTTCTAAAGTCTGAATTGTTTCATCGATATCGTTGTTCACAATCTTCAGGTCAAAGAAGTGGCCGTAGGCCTTCTCCAGCAGTTTGCTTTCGCTGGCCAGTCGCTCCAGACTAGAGTCCTGGCAACGAGAAAACATAACTGTTAAACATGTCATGAGTTTGTTTGTATGTGTAATGCGCTTGTATGTGTAATGTTTTTGTTTGTGTAAGGTGTTTGATTATTTAGGTAAGGTTTTTTTTTTATATGCATAATGTGTTTGATAATAAGTGTAATGTGTTTGAGTGTAAATGTAACATGCAATGCAGTGGTTCTCAACCTTTTTTGGCCCGTGCCCCCCTTCACCATATTTTTAGGACGTCATTCCCCCCCTCACCATATTTTTAGAACGTCATTCCCCCCTTTCATATTTCCTCCCTAAAAATTTCCCCCTGCCCCTACACAGAATACGTAATAATTGAAGCTAAATTTTATAGCACATACTAAAACAAGTCAAGACATCTACATAAAACGTGATTTGCGGATCTACTTACATTATAAAATGAATTTCAGAAGGGTAATACGTACAGAACTGTAAAGTATGAAGGGAAAAACAACATCAAGTAATTGGTTCTTATATTCACGCAGTCTAGAAATAATCTTCATTTCCCCCCCTGGAAACCCAGGGGTTGAGAACCACTGATGTAATGTGTTTGGCTGCACATCACAGAGATATGATAAAAAGGATGATCTTCTTAAAAAAAGAGGATGTGCATTTGACAAACTGATGATGATGCCACTAACAACATGAACAGGCTGTAATGTAACATGTAACAACATGAACAGGCTGTAATGTAACATGTAACAATGAGACACGTGAAGCTGAATGACAGAGTTTGATATCATAAGAGACAATAATAACAGTTTCATATCAAGAGAGAAAATAATAACAGAATTTCATATCAAGAGAGAAAATAATAACAACGCTTCATAACAAAAGAGAAAATAATAACAAAGCTTCATATCAAGAGAGAAAATAATAACAAAGCTTCATATCAAGAGAGAAAATAATAACATTTCATATCAAGAGAGAAAATAATAAGTTTCATATCAAGAGAGAAAATAATAAGTTTCATATCAAGAGAGAAAAAAATAACAGTTTCATATCAAAAGAGAAAATAATAACAGTTTCATATCAAGTGAGAAAATAATAACCGAACTTCATATAAAGAGAGAAAATAATAACAGAGCTTCAAATCAAGAGAGACAATAATAACAGTTTCATATCAAAAGAGAAAATAATAACATAATTTCATATCAAGAGAGAAAATAATAACAGAAGAATTCATATCAAGAGAGAAAATAATAATAGAGTTTCATATTAAGAGATAAAATAATAACAGTTGTTTCATATCAAGAGAGAAAATAACAAGAGTTTCATATCAAGAGAGAAAATAACAACAGTTTCATATCAAGAGAAAATAATATTCGAGCCTCATGTGCAGAAAAAATAATATCTGAGCCTGGTGTCAAGAGAAAATGTCTCTCATAGATGAATATAAGATAACACTCTCAATTAACCAGATTAATCACAATATAATTACTAACTTGCTATTGGTGAGCATAGATATGAAGAATACAACCAACAATGCATTAGTTGTATGAAATGCTAAATACATTATTTGTCAACTTTATAAGAAATAATATATTAAAATGCAGAGATATATTATAGCTTTATCTAAAAAAGGTAAATGTAATGATTTACTGTATTTCTGGTACTACAGCCATAGGAATGTTGGAATTTCTAAGTATTACAATATAAATGTGAATGTGGGTTGTATTCTGAGTCACAATACAACAAATGAATGTTGGATTTTAATGTCACTACACAATACTAAATGTTGGAGTTAATTCTATACTACACCAAGATGTTGTTGGATTGTCCTTACTTTGATGTGAATAATGGATAGTATTCTATCACTACACTGATATAAATGTTGGATTTCATTGTCCCTGTCCTGATGTAAATGTTGCATTTTATTGTCACTACACTGATGTGAATGTTGTATTTTATTGTCACACCATGCTGAATGTTGATTTTATTGACAGTACACAAATATAAATGTTGGATGTTGTCACTACACTGATGTAAATATTGAATTTTATTGTCATCACATTGATGAGAATGTTGGATTTTACTGTCACTAAATGGATGTGAATATTGAATTATGTTGTCACTATTATCAATGTGAATGTTGGATTTTGTTGTCACCACACCAATGTGAATGTTGGATTCTGTTGTCACCACACCAATGGGAATGTTGGATTCTGTTGTCACCATCCAATGTGAATGTTGGATTCTGTTGTCACCACACCCATGTGAATGTTGGACTGTAATGTCACTACACCCATGTGAATGTTGGACTGTAATGTCACTACACCAATGTGAATGTTGGATTTTACTGTCACTACACCATGTGAATGTTGGATTTTAATGTCACTACACCAATGTGAATGTTGGATTTTACTGTCACTACACCATGTGAATGTTGGATTTTAATGTCACTACACCAATGTGAATGTTGGATTTTACTGTCACTACACCAATGTGAATGTTGGATGTTACTGTCACTACACCTGTATGTGTTCACTATCTCACATCATATAGTGTATGTTCTCAATGACACTGAAGTTGTACGGTAGGTTGTGTATTTTAGCAAGACATCTGAATATTATCTGTGTATGTCAACAATAAACCTTAATGTGAGGATGTATACTTTAAACAATACATGTTGATATTACACAGTACATGTGATCAACAGGTATGAAGCTATACAGCTAAACAATACACAGTGTGTATAGAGATTACACATTGCCCACACAAGGTGTACACATACACTACACACCTCTGTACATAAGTGTACACTGAAACAACAATTTCTCTGTACCCAAGTGTACACAAACTACAGACAGACATACTTACAGTGTAGGCAGACTATCTAAGTGGGTGTGGTGCGGTGACTAACCATATCAGCAACAACAAAGGCACCAATAACAATATTACATAACTAAGACAAACAGGAGACAAACAAAGACATCTGCAGCTGAGACACCTGGCACCCTCACAAACACCTGGCACCCTCACAAACACCTGGCACCCTCACAAACACCTGGCATCCTCACAAACACCTGGCACCCTCACAAACACCTGGCACCCTCACAAACACCTGGCACCCTCACAAACACCTGGCACCCTCACAAACACCTGGCACCCTCACAAACACCTGGCACCCTCACAAACACCTGGCATCCTCACAAACACCTGGCACCCTCACAAACACCTGGCACCCTCACAAACACCTGGCACCCTCACAAACACCTGGCACCCTCACAAACACCTGGCACCCTCACAAACACCTGGCACCCTCACAAACACCTGGCACCCTCACAAACACCTGGCACTCTCACAAACACCTGGCACCCTCACAAACACCTGGCACCCTCACAAACACCTGGCATCCTCACAAACACCTGGCACCCTCACAAACACCTGGCACCCTCACAAACACCTGGCACCCTCACAAACACCTGGCACCCTCACAAACACCTGGCACCCTCACAAACACCTGGCACCCTCACAAACACCTGGCACCCTCACAAAGTCCAATGATTTCTACTACAATCAACACAAAACAAACCTGGCTCTGTTTCTTCGAACACAGATTTATTTTCCGATTAATGTCGATATTGAGCTACACTGGTATGGGCAGACGTGGGCTCATCATCTCGCTAGTGAGAGAAAGCCTGGCCACCTTGTATTCCATGCCTTATCACAAATCTCTAGCAGATTTCTGCTGTTTTTCTGGTCACCTAACTTTATTTGTAGTGTGATTTACACTACTATAGATTTACAGTGTGATTTACACTACTATAGATTTACAGTGTGATTTACGCTACTTTAGATTTACAGTTTGATTTACAATGTGATTTACGCTATTATAGATTTACAGTGTGATTTATGCTACTATATATTTACAGTGTGATTTACGCTACTATAGATTTACAGTGTGATTTACGCTACTATAGATTTACAGTGTGGTTTACGCTACTTTAGATTTACAGTGTGATTTACGCTACAATAGATTTACAGTGTGATTTACGCTACTATAGATTTACAGTGTGATTTACGCTACTATAGATTTACAGTGTGGTTTACGCTACTTTAGATTTACAGTGTGATTTACACTCTTTAGATTTACAGTGTGATTTACGCTACTATAGATTTACAGTGTGATTTATGCTACTATAGATTTACAGTGTGGTTTACGCTACTTTAGATTTACAGTGTGATTTATGCTACCATAGATTTACAGTGTGATTTATGCTACTATAGATTTACAGTATGATTTACGCTACTATAGAGTTAAAGTGTGATTTATGCTACTATAGATTTGCAGTATGATTTACGCTACTATAGAATTACAGTGTGATTTACGCTACTATATATTTACAGTGTGATTTACGCTACTATAGATTTACAGTGTGGTTTACGCTACTTTAGATTTACAGTGCGATTTACACTCTTTAGATTTACAGTGTGATTTACGCTACTATAGATTTACAGTGTGATTTACGCTACTATAGATTTACAGTGTGGTTTACGCTACTTTAGATTTACAGTGTGATTTACACTCTTTAGATTTACAGTGTGATTTACGCTACTATAGATTTACAGTGGGATTTACGCTACTATAGATTTACAGTGTGATTTACGCTACTATAGATTTAGTGTGATTTACGCTACTATAGATTTACAGTGTGATTTATGCTACCATAGATTTACAGTGTGATTTACGCTACTATAGATTTACAGTATGATTTACGCTACTATAGAATTACAGTGTGATTTACGCTACTATAGTTTACAGTATGATTTACGCTACTATAGATTTACAGTGTGATTTACGCTACTATAGATTTACAGTGCGATTTACGCTACTATAGATTTACTCAAGCGTAGACCATACACACTATTTATAGTAGTGATGGACTGAATTTTACGTGTAGATTAGCTTTCCCTATTAACAGTGTCCCTCGCCATCAGGCGAACCCACTCCGACTTCAGAGGTACTTGTAATTTACATCCCCAAGTCAAGGACGACAGGTCAACATTTTAGTCCTGCTGTCCAGTGTAGGGGTTGAACCGCTAACCTCGGCATCAGCACATCGGATGTTTAAGAACACGCGTTCTTATCCATTCGGCCATGCTGACCTGCGCTCTGCTAGTGTGATCAGAAGGAGGAGATGGGGCCACTAATACACAGCTTCACTGTGCGGTGAAAATGATCCTTCTACACAAGCAAACCAACCAGCCAGACAACCAACCCACTCACCCAACCAAGCAAACAACCCACACAACCAACCAGCCAACCCACCCAACCAAACAACCAACCAGCCAGCCACACAATTAATTAATTAGCAAAGAAACCAACCAATCAATAGAAACAATAGAATAGAAAGTTTGCTGGGAAATAAAGTTTATATGAAAACATGAAAATATAAAGTTAATATGAAACATTAGATAAGAAGGTTGCTATGGAAATATTAAGATAGAAAGTCATTGTGAAAAATTCTAAAAGTAATATGGAAATATTATAACAGAACTGTGAAAATATTAGAATAGAAAGTCAATATGAAAATATAAGGATAGAAAGCTAATATTAAAATATTAGAATAGAAAGTTGATATGGAAATATGTGAACCAAGTTTACATATAGCTAAAATGAAAAATTAATACTGAGAAATTATAAAATGTATCTGTAAAGTACAGAAAAGGTTAGCATGAAACGTGTATATACAAATATGAGAACAGAAAGTGTACTTAGAAAAATAATTGAAAGTCTATAAAGGAAATATTAACAAGAGAATAGTTTATAAGGAGATATTAAACAGAGTAAAGTTTATACGTAAATATTAAACGTGAAAGTTTATATGGAAATATTAACAAGAGGAAAGTTTATAAGGAAATATTAAACGTGAAAGTTTATATGGAAATATTAACAAGAAGAAAGTTTATAAAGAAATATTAACAAGATAAAAGTTTATAAGGAAATATTAAACAGGAAAGTTTATAAGGAAATTTTAACAATAGGAAAGTTTATAAGGAAATATTAACAAGAGGAAAGTTTATAAGGAAATATTAACAGGAAAGTTTATATGGAAATATTAACAAGAGAAAAGTTTATAAGGAAATATTAACAGGAAAGTTTATATGGAAATATTAAGCATGAAAGTTTATAAGGAAATTTTAACAATAGGAAAGTTTATAAGGAAATATTAACAAGAGGAAAGTTTATAAGGAAATATTAACAAGAGGAAAGCTTATAAGGAAATATTAACAAGAGGAAAGTTTATAAGGAAATATTAACAAGAGGAAAGTTTATAAGGACATTTTAACAAGAGGAAAGTTTATAAGGAAATATTAACAAGAGAAAAGTTTATAAGGAAATATTAACAAGGGAAAAGTTTATAAGGAAATATTAAACAGGAAAGTTTATATGGAAATATGAGCTAGTTTACTTACACTGATGTTTTTCAGGGTTTCACGCAAGTCTTCGGGCTTAGGGGCTGCTATAAACACAACATAGGGTGCATATTCGGAAGCCCGCAGCACTTTGAGTGCCTGCAACAGTATTTATGCATACCGATAACAGTAGTAGTTACACAAGCCATTACTGAATGCATGCTGTGGTTCAAAGGTCATCTACCCAACAATCCCCTCCCCAAACAGACAATGAAACAGCAAAATAAAATAATAAAGCACGTGGGACTGAATGTCACAAACAAATTGAAAGAAATAAAGAACAAATCACTGACACAAAGGAAGTAACAATATAAAAGTTTGGGTGCAAAATATATGTGATAACCACTGAAAGTGTAACAATGAAGACATTTTGTGAATGTTAATATTTCACTGTTTTGTTTTAATTATTTCAGCTTACTGTTACACCTTTCAGGATGTTTTCCGGACAAGGCATATGTGGAATGTGTTCAGGGTTGCTTTCTTTCGACTGTCCTGCTAATTCCTTTCATGTCACATTTGCTACTGTTGCTGCTACTTCATCTTCTCTTCACCTTCTTCTCAGGGTTCCGGTATGGAGCAGACATCAGTGATGACAACTCTCCACATTATCTGATATTCAAACACCACTGATATCGCTGATATTATAGTGTTGCCCTGGTGTTTATACTTTCTACATACAACTGTATACTCAGAAATATCAATTGGGGAATCCTTTGTGGCCACTCAGACAATTCATTAATAAACACACATGTATTGTTTTGTGCTTGTAAAAGTTGAAGAAAGAAGTAGAGACTAGAGGATGCACTTGACAACTTAAAAGTTGAAAGCTGTAGTTACCGAGTGGGATTAGACCTGTTACCTTGAAATGATGATAGCGCCTCATTGCAGGAATAAGTGTACTTTGACGCATGACCAGCTCATGTGTGTGGTTTGATGATCACATCACTCATTATCATCATGTGCCATGATGAACAGCACAGGTAATCATTCTAATACACAAAAATGCACCCTCTGTGTTTTGGATAAGTATGGCTTCTGACTATCTTCCGTGCAACTTTGTCAACACATCCAGCATTCTCCCTGTCTGCTGATCTCTGTCTCTAGCATCTGTAATATTTCTTATTGTCACAACATTCCACAAACGCCTCGACTCATAATTTCACTCAAAAGATGATGATTATCTAGTCCTTATGCAGGTTGTCATTCCTTATTTGTGAATTATATACTGTTTAGTCACTGAGAATATGCATGCACAGCAAAACAAGTGACACGACAACACACCATAAAAGCTATAAAATGTTAAAAAACCATAATGATAAAGAAAATCATAAGAATATTAAACCATAATGATAAAGACAAACATAAGAATAATAAACCATAATGATAAAGACACACCAAAGGATGACAAACCTGTGAACAATAAAATGACAATGGATAACAAAACCACAGCCTAAAGCACACATTGCAGGATAATAAAACACATGCTAACACACACAACACAGGATAAACAGATATTCTCAAAACATAGATACTAGATAAGAAAATATACCCTGATAACATTTGATACAGTTAAAATAGTTTTGTATGCCAATAAATTCATATTCTCAAAATATAGATACTAGAAAAGAAAATATACCCCGATAACGCTTGATACAGTTAAAATATTTTGCTATGCCGCTCTAAAGGATATAACTTAGAGTACTGTCTGAGTTATCACTGAAGATTGTGGGCCTTTGTATACATGTAACCGATCTGGCTACAAACTATCTGTAAATTTAACATTTCAGTAGTGTCAATGATAATCGCTAATATCTGTTTATTCAACGTTGCCGTTCTGTGAAGGATGAACATTAATTTTTGTTTGTTTAATATTGTGGTTGGGTAAACGATGCATGAAAATGTCTCTTTAATAAACATTGTGGATGTGTAAATCGTATACATAAATATATGCTTTATTTAACATTTATTATCATCATGTGCCATACCGATAAACGTGGCGGTCATGTTTCGCCATCTCACACGTTCACCAGGTTCACCAGAGTCGTGGAATCAGCTCCTGTGTTCTCGTCTTGACCACACCACATGGCCAAGCCATCCAGGTATTTACTTCTCTGCCCTCCCCTTGTTCTTTTCCCCTCAATCTTGCCAGTTGTCCCCAAATCCTCACACTTGCGGCACATGTTTTAAATTGATCTGGTTTGCCAGATAGACCCAGGTAGCCTAAACTAGCTATCTGGGGATGTTCTGGGAAGTAAAGTCGGCTGCCAGGACATGGATGGAGAGCCGGGTGGTCTTTACAAATATGGGTCCAGCACTATATACCCAGATGTCTGAAGGTATGGAACAGTGTAGTCTACTGTTGCTGTTTGTTCCAGCGTGTTTATATACTGACCTACCTGTTTGCTTACCTATCTACCTGCCTGACTACCTACTTGCTTGCCTATCTACCTACCCATGTTCCTGTCTACCTGCCTATCAATTCATGCTGTCCTTGTTTGGGACAAGATGTTTGACTTGTTGCTAGTCTGCCAGGGATGTGTGACAATGGACAAGCCTGGTCGAAGTTATACTGACTGACTGGCACCTTGCCATCTTGATAGACGATAGTTTGTAAAATGGAAGTTATACCTCTCCATACCATCAAGGCTTGGGCTGAGTTTAGAGATCATGTGTTATCCCATGCAGCGAGATCCCACTCTCGGCCTGTCTAGTTTACTCCAGAGGAAAGGTAACACCAAGCTGCCGGATCAGCAAAGCAATGCTCTAACTGTCCGCCTATCGGAGCTTCCATCCTAGACAAGTTGCTGACCAAGGCTCAGGCCTGGTCTGCCCTGCCTCAATATATAGTCTTTAGGTTGCATTTCCTCACACTAAGGTAAGGCTTGTACCTTCCCAATTTCACTCCTCCATCCAAAGCCATTGGCACAATGTGGGGTGTCGGGTTTGCTGAGCGCTGCCCAACATTCAGCGCTAACAGAAAGCAGGTAGTACTGTCTACTATCGTACGAATAGCTCAGTCATATCTGACTAAGACCTGACATCCCAACATTCGGCGTTAACAGAAAGCAGGTAGTACTGTCTACTGTCATATGATTGCTAAGACCTGACACACCGAGTTACACTACAATATTAGTTATCACTGGCTGCCTGCTTGATCTAATAGTCTGTATCTGCCATCTTTTGCGTAGGAACACTTTAATTTGAAAAGATGAAAAATATAAAAAATAAAATAAATGTGCTCTGTATGAAAATTAGCAAGATGTACTCCATTAGCCAGATTCAAAAGAAAATAGAAAACTAAAATAGTCATATTTTACTATCTTTCGGCAAGGATTACGTTGTCAAAAAAAAATCATTAAAAAAAATACAAAATTGTGCGTCCTAAATGGTTACAACGATATACATTAGCGTCGAGATTTCATAGACAATAGTAAACTAAAATAATTATATTTACTGGTATTTTACTATCTTAGGACAGGGAATACTCATCCGCCAAAAATAAATACAAAAATACACATAAACACAAAATTGAGCCCTGCATAAATGGTTATCAGGCTATACTTTACTGTGCAGACTTCAGCGACAATACTGAACTACAACATTGCTGGAGACAAGCAGACACAAACAATGAGAAGCATGCAGGGCAGGTGAGTGTCAACAGTGACCAACAATACTGAACTACAACATTGCTGGAGACAAGCAGACACAAACAATGAGAAGCATGCAGGGCAGGTGAGTGTCAACAGTGACCATCGCTGGTGTCGGTGGTACCTCCTGGAGCCCAGGCAGAGTTGGAGCTGCAATAAAGACTATGATGGGGGTGAAAGACCCAGTTCGTAACACTTTGATGGCCTGGAGTGAGAAGATGATGTCAGATGATTGGCAACAGTTTGAACACATCAAGCAATAACAACAACAAATGTTTCTGAAAAACTTCAAAACTAATCAGAAATCATACAAGAGATATACTGTCCATGACAGGATTTGTGACCGCACATGGTTTTATATAACGGTGGCAAACTTGTCAGAATGTTTCATTCACCATGGGTATTACAGCACTTCTCGCTGAATATGTTGAAGAGTATGGATTCTTATAGTACCAGTGGTCAGTTGTTTATGCAGGTCTACTCCATCCTTTACTGTGTGTCTTCCTACAAGTGGCAAACTGGACTGGTGATGTCATCAGCCATAGCTGATTGGGGCCACTGTCTTGGGTGTCCTTGTGCCGCAGGTGTTATCAGTTATCAGCTGGGGTATCTTCATTGCACCCCGGACATGTCCATAGGTGCTCAGATCCTCCCTCCAGCATATGCATCAGTGTCCGGTGGCTAATAGTGCCAGTTCTGTGTTGGTTGGCGAGGCACCTCGTTTTCCCAATGTACCTCTCGCGCTTGGCTATGCCGATTCTTACTCCCAAGTTTTTCATCCTGGACAGCGATATGGATTCACTGACGTCAAAGTCCTCTGTTCTCGCCATATCTTTAAGGACATTAATAACATCGGCACGACCCATAGGCTGGCCATCTACAGGGGGTGTAGAGCTAGCCAGTTTATCAGCTTGTTCATTTCCCTTGACTCCCGCATGTCCCGGGACGAAGATGAAGCTGACTTTACGGACAACAGACTTCCGCAGCGACTCGGTCCACTGTCTACATACAGATCCAGCTTCAACCTTCCGAATCATGCTCATTGAATCACTTAGTACACACAAGTTGGTATAATGCTGTGATTCCAGCCATATGAAAGCCTGTGTAACTGCCATCACCTCTATCGTCATGCTGCTCGTGGTCATAGAGTGGGCACCACTGGATTCTTGAACGGTTCGGCCCGCTGAACGGGCTGTAAATGCCAACGCACTTCTCTGCTGCTTTATAACAGATCCATCTGTATAGATGAGCACTTCGGGGCTATCTGAGTATTCATAGATGAGCGCGTTAACCTCAGCATTGACAGCGGCAGGGTTCTGCTCTCTGCACTGTCTGTCAAATGTGCCACAGATGTTTGTTTACAGTTAGTATTGTCTTCCTGGCTCAACCTCAGTGCTCCCTCTGGACGTGCTCATGTGTGGCAATCATTCATTTCCACATCAGACTTCATGTGTCTCAATCATTCATGAATGAAATATCCTGACTAAACTATCTGAAGCAATGACTTGGACTCAGTTATGATGACTATCTTACTGAATGGAGCTTCAACATGCCATCTGTCAAGATTGTATGATGTAGGTTCACCAACTCCTTTCCTGTCTTTTCTCTTCTAACAGCTAGGTTGGTGACGGCAAGTGGTTGGGTTGGAAAAGATTACAGCTACGGCTTAAGACAGTGAGATAAGCTCAATAATTCCATAAAGACTATGATTCGCAGGTTAAAGGAGTGCAAAGTTCAATGAGTATATAAATCCCTGAACTGGAAATATTCATGGCTAGTCATTGCTTGAGGTCAGTTTCTCCATAGCCCATCAGCAGGTGTCAGTCCATGTGGTGATAGTAGAAAATGATGTGTTCTTAAAACTACCAAGCTATTGTATTATGTTCAGCATCCTCTTATTAGCCATTCTGTAAGACTGTGCCCAACAAGCAGGAGATTGATTGGCTGGTTGTCACCTCTCTGTGATTGGTTGGTTGTCAACTCTCTTTGATTGGTTGGTTGTCAACTCTTGTTGATTGGTTGGTTGTCAAGTCTTTATTGATTGGTTGGTTGTCAACTCTCTGTTGATTGGTTGGTTGTCAACTCTGTTATTGGTTGGTTGTCGGGTCTCTGTTGATTATTGGTTGGTTGACAACTCTCTGTTGATTGGTTGTTTGTCAACTCTCCGTTGATTGGTTGGTTGTCGAATCTCTGTTCATTGGTTGGTTGTCAACTGTCTGGAAGACTGTGTTTTGCCTCTCAAGTCTGATACATTGAAGTTCTGACTGTTCAAGTTCTGACAAGAGAATTGTCTCCTGACTCAGTACCAGAGGAAGAACCAGCAAGGTGGATATGTCTCCTGCTTGAGCTCCTGACCCAGTACCAGAGAAAGAACAAGCAAGGTGGATATGTCTCCCGCTTGAGCCCCTGACCAACATTTATAGATGTAATACGTCCCAAGTCAGTTTGCTACTGGGTTTTTGTGACTGGGTGTAGAAGCAGGACCACAAAGCTAAAATATGAACCCAATACTTTGATCACGTGGGTGGGAAATCCAACTCTCCTGTGATTATGGACACATACAAAATTAACAATGAAGACAGACATGGACAAAATATGTACGAAAAGATAAAACTTCCAACTATTACAATGAAAAATATACAACATAGCAAGAACAGATAAGGATACCAATAGGGCAAGAACAGTATAAGAAGTGTGCAAATTGTAACCCTGTGTCATAATTGTGAAATGGTACAGCTGTCACAAGAGATGTGAAATATTACATCTGTCATAATAGATGTGAAATGTTACGGCTGTCACAAGAGATGTGAAATATTACATTTATCATAAGAGATGTGAAATGTTACAGTTGTTATAAGAGATATGAAATGTTACAGCTGTTATAAGAGATGTGAAATGTTACAGCTGTTATAAGAGATGTGAAATATTACAGCTGTCACAAAAGATGTCTAAGTTTATGTGACGGCAACATCACTTCACATCCCTCCAGCAGGATCTGTGGCATGAGCATGTGACATGGATGCTGAGATCCGACTGGAGCCTCAGGTCACTCAGCCACCAATTGGCACACCTCTATCACTATTCAGATAAAACAAACTCTTTCGGCAGGTGGCAATAGCTAAGGGTAGACCATAAGGCAACTGCTGTGGCAACATTTCAGAATGAGAAAACCCACCCACATCATAATTCTTAAAGTGTATGCTTCAGAGGAACGCAATTCAGGGTCTATGAAATTCCAGGCCAAGGCTGAATGTGTCAGTCAAAAGACAGCAAATGGATTCAACACAAGCAACTTCTTTTCAGAAATGAGGAAGACAAAGAGATCACAGAACATCAAACATAAACATCATAAATTAGTTGAAGACAAATACAGCCAGAAATCTATTATATTTGTTATCAATGTTTGAAAAGACACAAAAACATGAATTATAAAATATACAGCCAACATGTGCCAGTAAAACAAAAGAAATGGAAACACACTTGCAGCCAAGAAGCGTAAGAAAAATACCAAAACAATACACTTGGCACCAAGATCAAGGTAAAACAGAAGAACTGAGCAATAAAAAACACATGCATGCTGTTTGTGCAGTTAAATGAATTCAAGAATTAGTTTTGTTTACATACACAATTCCCATCTTCAAATGCAGTAGTCAACATACATCTTCAATTTATTACAGTAAATAAATAAATACCAACACACATCTTCAATTTATAACAGTAGATATATAAATGTAACAGTTGTATATGTTAACATAACATTACATGAAAAATTCAAGCTGCAAGATTTATATCAAAAATCTCTCTGCCACCGACTTCCCACTTTCTCTCTCCCTAATTTCATGTTATCACAGCCATTTACACACACTAAGATCTATGAATTTACTTGCATATAAGTAACTATGTAAATCTAAATGTTTACATACACACATCTGCATATCTAAATATAGAGGTTTCTTTACAGGCATGTAATTCTAGATTTGTACTTACTATGTAAATAAGTAAATCTAGAGTATTACTTACACACATGTAAATATAGATTTTTTACATACCTCTATAAATCTTAATATTTACCCCCCCCCCATATCAGACCTACCACACACACATATCCACACTAACAGACCTACCACATACACACTAACATACTTTGTACCACAGACATCCACACTAACATACTTTGTACCACAGACATCCACACTAACATACCTACCACACACACACATCCACACTAACATACCTACTATACAAACACATCCACACTAACATACCTACCATACACACACATCCACACTAACAGACCTTGTACCATACACACACATCCACACTTACAGATTGTCTATCTCGCAGACACCCACAAATACAGACCACCTTTCACAACCAAACATACAAAACATCTGGGATACACACGCTCACACATGTATACATTATTTCACTCGTACACAATCATCTAAACACAAATAAGCTTTTAAGACGCCCACTTCTACAGGCACTCACATGTTCACACCACTTCTCACACACCCACAGATACAGATCACCACACACACCAATCCACATACAGACGACCTTTCACAATCACATAGTTAGATCGACCTACGACACACACCCACACATATAGGCAACATAACTCACATGTATAGATGCACCAAACATACCCACACAGATAGGCAATGTTACACTCACTCACACATATAGACCAACGAACACATACCCACACAGATAGGCAATGTTACACTCACTCACACATATAGACCAACGAACACATACCCACACAGATAGGCAATGTTACACTCACTCACACATAATAGACCAACGAACACATACCCACACAGATAGGCAATGTTACACTCACTCACACATATAGACCAACGAACACATACCCACACAGATAGGCAATGTTACACTCACTCACACATATAGACCAACGAACACATACCCACACAGATAGGCAATGTTACACTCACTCACACATATAGACCAACGAACACATACCCACACAGATAGGCAATGTTACACTCACTCACACATATAGACCAACGAACACATGCCCACACAGATAGGCAATGTTACACTCACTCACACATATAGACCAACGAACACATACCCACACAGATAGGCAATGTTACACTCACTCACACATATAGACCAACGAACACATGCCCACACAGATAGGCAATGTTACACTCACTCACACATATAGACCAACGAACACATACCCACACAGATAGGCAATGTTACACTCACTCACACATATAGACCAACGAACACATACCCACACAGATAGGCAATGTTACACTCACTCACACATATAGACCAACGAGCACATACCCACACAGATAGGCAATGTTACACTCACTCACACATATAGACCAACGAGCACATACCCACACAGATAGGCAATGTTACACTCACTCACACATATAGACCAACGAACACATACCCACACAGATAGGCAATGTTACACTCACTCACACATATAGACCAACGAACACATACCCACACAGATAGGCAATGTTACACTCACTCACACATATAGACCAACGAACACATACCCACACAGATAGGCAATGTTACACTCACTCACACATATAGACCAACGAACACATACCCACACAGATAGGCAATGTTACACTCACTCACACATATAGACCAACGAACACATACCCACACAGATAGGCAATGTTACACTCACTCACACATATAGACCAAAGAACACATACCCACACAGATAGGCAATGTTACACTCACTCACACATATAGACCAATGAACACATACCCACACAGATAGGCAATGTTACACTCACTCACACATATAGACCAACGAACACATACCCACACAGATAGCAATGTTACACTCACTCACACATATAGACCAACGAACACATACCCACACAGATAGGCAATGTTACACTCACTCACACATATGACCAACGAACAATACCCACACAGAGAGGCAATGTTACACTCACTAAACATATAGAACAACGAAACACATACCCACACAGATAGGCAATTGATACAAATCACTCAACATATAGACCAACGAACAATACCCACAAGATAGGTAAATTGTTACACTCACTCAAACATATAGAACAACGAACACATACCCAACAGATATGCAAGTACACTCACTCACACATATAGACCACGACCACATACCCAAACAGATAGGCACATTTACATCACTCAACATATAGACCAACGAACACAAACCAACAGATAGGCAATGTTACACCACTCACAATACAGACAACGAACAACTACCACAAAGATAGGCAATGTACACTCACCACACATATAGAACAACGAACAATACCCACACAGATAGGCAAGTTACACCACTCACCATATAGACAACCGAACACATACCACACAGAAGGCAAGTTACAATCACTCACACATATAGACCAAGAACACATACTCCCACAAGATAGTGCAATGTTACACTCCACTCAACAATATAGACCAACGAACTACATACCACACACCGATAGGCAATGTTACACTCACTCACACATATAGACCAACGAACACATACCCACACAGATAGGCAATGTTACACTCACTCACACATATAGACCAACGAACACATACCCACACAGATAGGCAATGTTACACTCACTCACACATATAGACCAACGAACACATACCCACACAGATAGGCAATGTTACACTCACTCACACATATAGACCAACGAACACATACCCACACAGATAGGCAATGTTACACTCACTCACACATATAGACCAACGAACACATACCCACACAGATAGGCAATGTTACACTCACTCACACATATAGACCAACGAACACATACCCACACAGATAGGCAATGTTACACTCACTCACACATATAGACCAACGAACACATACCCACACAGATAGGCAATGTTACACTCACTCACACATATAGACCAACGAACACATACCCACACAGATAGGCAATGTTACACTCACTCACACATATAGACCAACGAACACATACCCACACAGATAGGCAATGTTACACTCACTCACACATATAGACCAACGAACACATACCCACACAGATAGGCAATGTTACACTCACTCACACATATAGACCAACGAACACATACCCACACAGATAGGCAATGTTACACTCACTCACACATATAGACCAACGAACACATACCCACACAGATAGGCAATGTTACACTCACTCACACATATAGACCAACGAACACATACCCACACAGATAGGCAATGTTACACTCACTCACACATATAGACCAACGAACACATACCCACACAGATAGGCAATGTTACACTCACTCACACATATAGACCAACGAACACATACCCACACAGATAGGCAATGTTACACTCACTCACACATATAGACCAACGAACACATACCCACACAGATAGGCAATGTTACACTCACTCACACATATAGACCAACGAACACATACCCACACAGATAGGCAATGTTACACTCACTCACACATATAGACCAACGAACACATACCCACACAGATAGGCAATGTTACACTCACTCACACATATAGACCAACGAACACATACCCACACAGATAGGCAATGTTACACTCACTCACACATATAGACCAACGAACACATACCCACACAGATAGGCAATGTTACACTCACTCACACATATAGACCAACGAACACATACCCACACAGATAGGCAATGTTACACTCACTCACACATATAGACCAACGAACACATACCCACACAGATAGGCAATGTTACACTCACTCACACATATAGACCAACGAACACATACCCACACAGATAGGCAATGTTACACTCACTCACACATATAGACCAACGAACACATACCCACACAGATAGGCAATGTTACACTCACTCACACATATAGACCAACGAACACATACCCACACAGATAGGCAATGTTACACTCACTCACACATATAGACCAACGAACACATACCCACACAGATAGGCAATGTTACACTCACTCACACATATAGACCAACGAACACATACCCACACAGATAGGCAATGTTACACTCACTCACACATATAGACCAACGAACACATACCCACACAGATAGGCAATGTTACACTCACTCACACATATAGACCAACGAACACACACCCACACAGGATAGGCAATGTTACACTCACTCACACATATAGACCAACGAACACATACCACACAGATAGGCAATGTTACACTCACTCACACATATAGGACCAACGAAACACATACCCACACAGATAGGCAACGTTACACTCACTCACACATATAGACCAACGAACACATACCCACACAGATAGGCAATGTTACACTCACTCACACATATAGACCAACAAACACACACCCACACAGATAGGCAATGTTACACTCACTCACACATATAGACCAACGAACACATACCCACACATAAAGACCACCTCACACACATCCAAACATAAAAAAATCTTACACACATATTCACACTTACAGACCACAATACATACATCTACACATATTGGCTACTTTACTCACACACATTACACCACCTCACCCACCCAAAAATATAGACCCTCTCACTCACATATACAATTAGATCACCTTATACACATTCACATATAGACCACCTTACAAACACATTTAGACCCCTGTCACACCCAAACATATAGACTGCCCCCCCCCCCCCCCCCCCCCCCAACCACACACATACCACCACCACCACCTTACACATGCACATTAAGACCACCTCTCACAGTCATATATTTGAATCACTTCTTATGCCCAAACACAGACACACGTATAGACCATCCCTCACATACACACATATAGTCCCCCCTCCCCCCACACACACACACCACCTCTGACACACATACACACTCATATGGATAGATGATGTCCCACACAAGGACACACACACACACCACCACACACACACACCGCACAGACCATGCCCGACACACATACACACCTGTGGTTCCACATCCAGGATGGCCATCAGGTTTCTGGAATGAATCCCTCGTATCGTCTCCAGCTTGGTCCCGTACATGGCGTCCTCATGCGTCCCGTACTCGAGGTATTCGTTGTTGGCAATGTCCCTCATCATTGTTTCATGCGTCACAAAGAAGTAATTTTTACCATCCTCCTCATCGCTTCGAGGCGGCCGTGTGGTGTCTGAGAATAATATTTCAAAACAGTAAATGATTCAAACAGTGAGTGAACAATGAGAGGATAAAACTCAAGGTTTTGAAATGAAGTTATTTATAGATAAATAGGGAGATTCTAGCATGACTGATGTAATAAATGGCTTAAGTTGCTTCATCATCAGTCATCAGTTATCAGTTGGGGTATCTTCGTTGCACTCCGGACATGTCCATAGGTGCTCAGATCCTCCCCCCAGCATATACATCAGCGTCCGGTGGCTAATAGTGCCAGTTCTGTGTTGGTTGACGAGGCGCTTTGTTTTCCCGATGTACCTCTCGCGTCTGGCTGTGCCGATTCTTACTCCCAGGTCTTTCATCCTGGACAGCGATGTGGAACCATTGACGTCAAAGTCCTCTGTTCTCGCCATATCTTTAAGGACGTTAATAACATCGGCACGATCCATGGGCTGGCCATCTACAGGGGGTGCAGAGCCAGCCAGTTTGTCAGCTCGTTCATTTCCCTCGACTCCCGCATGTCCCGGGACGAAGATGGTGACTTTACAGACAACAGACTTCTGCAGCGATTCAGTCCACTGTCTATGTACCGATCCAGCTTCGACCTTCTGAATCATGCTCATTGAATCACTTAGTACTTAAGTTGCTTATTCTTGGTCAGAATGAAATCTTTGGCTGCTGATATTAATAGAGTGTACAGCCAATTCATCAGGTATCATCTCCTCCTGTATAGACAACAAAATGATTCTTCACTTCTATGTTGTATTTTTAATTTTTTTTGCACATCCTATTTACAGGACATTGCAGTCAACACCAGCATTTTTCAGCTGCTGTTGATGTCTTGGCAAGTTGTACATTAAGTAGTTTGCCATTGTTTTCTGAACGACTGACTCACATATCTTTTCCATAAGAAACCAATGCGACACGATCAGCTGCCAAATCTCGCACAGCTGTGTTTCAAATGTGGATATATAGGATTACGAACATCACCCTTAACTCCTTCGCCAGGGAGACAGGCTCTATGCTGTATGCCTCTGGTATTTTTGTGAGATCAAAACGAAGTGGCGTTAGTCCTCGGGTAAGCTTCTTGAGTTTTACTTTCACATCTGTTATTATCCTCTAAAAGATCCTCTAAAAGTACTGGAGAGTTTTGGTCAGAGACCATAACTTTATGAAGGGAAAATCCCAACTGCACCTCCACGCGGTAGAGGATGGAAACACACTACGGTGTGGCTAACACAGCTCTGGGGACCGAGTATCCACCGGAATAAGTGGACAACTCTGCAGCTGAGCAGAGCAGGGCACTCACTTGTCCTTGCAGTCGGAAATGGCTGTCAAAAGCAGAGGTAAAAAGACCACCATGTGAATGTGGAAGGCAAGGGGAAACCACCACATTATCTTCCCAAGACTTCATGGCAAAACATAAATCAAAGTTAGTGAAGGACGTTAATGGCTGTCTTAGGGCATCCTCGTCCGGTAGGGACAGTCATGAGCCACAGGTGACACCAGACCGTCATCCAGCTACTGATGGCAAAATCTTAACTAAAATAAATAAATTTAGAGTAGGAACATGGAATGTTAGGACATTAAATGAGCTAGGAAAGTTGACCAATGTTCTAAGAGAGATGGATAGCATGAAAATGAATATACTAGGCGTTAGTGAGATGAGATGGAAGGGATCGGGCAAAATTATAGCTGACAATCACACAATAATTTATTCTGGAGGGGATACACATGAAAAAGGTGTAGGAATAATATTAGACGAAAAAAACAGCCAAGTCAATTAATGGATACTGGTGTATTTCAGATAGAGTTATTATGGTAAAAATCAAAGGCAAACCAATAGACATAAATATTATACAAGTATATGCAGCCAACAGCAAGCAGTAGTGATGAAGAAATACAACACTTTTACGACGAAATAGAAATGGCGATGGCTCAAATTGGATCACAAGAAATAAAGATAATACTTGGTGATTTTAATGCAAAAGTAGGAAAGGGAAAAATGGAGGATGTAGTGGGGAATTATGGTTTAGGTACAAGAAATGAAAGAGGGGAAAAGCTAATAGAATGGGCAAATATCAATGATATGATAATTGGAAACACATGGTTTAAACACCATAAAAGACGACTGTACACATGGATAAGCCCTGATAAGAAAATACGCAACCAAATTGACTACATACTAATTAATAAAAGATTTAGAAATGCTTTAATTAATGTAAAGACAATGCCTGGTGCTGACTGTAATAGTGATCATGTACCACTATGTGGACAAATAAAAGTAAGATTAAAGAGAGGGAAAAAAATGGTTAAGAACATGAGACTTAATAAAGAGGTTCTAAAAATAGATAAAGAAATGCAAGAACAATACAGAGTGACTGTGAAAAATAGGTACAATGCAATAACTAAAATACAGAGTATAGATGAACAATGGGAAATGTTAAGGGACTCCATTCATCAAACTAGCAAAGAAGTATTACCAGAGAGAGGCAAAATAGCTAAGAAAAAATGGATGAATGAAGATATCTTAAACCTGATGGACAAAAGAAAACAGTATAAAAATGACAAACAAGAATACGCTAAGATAAATAAAGAAATAAAAGATAAATGTGGGAAGGCTAAAGAAAGTTGGTTAAACGAGCAATGCAAAAAAATTGAATTAAATTCCATTAAAGATACAAAAAATATGCACAGACAAATCAGTGAGCTTACAGGAAAAAAAATAAGAATAAATACAGGGTGTTTGAAATCAAAAACAGGAAAGATAATATTAGAGGAAGATGCTATAATGAAGAGGTGGAATGAGTATATAAGAGAATTATATGAAGGAGAAAGGGCAGAATTAACAGAAGATAGTAACTTAGAAGGTCCACCTATTCTGAAAGAAGAAGTCGCTGACGCTATGAAACGTATGAAGAAAGGAAAAACAGCTGGGCCAGATGAAATCACAATAGAAGAATTAGAAGTATTGGGAGAATTTGGAGTAGATATATTAACCAAAATGTTGAATGATATTTACAGCAGTGGATATTTACCCAGTGATATGCTGAAATCTGTATTTATAGCTATACCAAAAAGACCAGGAGCAATTGATTGTGAAGATTTTCGTACAATTAACCTTATAAACCATATCACTAAGCTTCTACTCAGAATCATAATGAGAAGAACCAAAAAGAAAATAAAAATGGAAATTAGTGAAGAACAGTATGGATTTGTGGAAGGAAAGGGCACAAACAATGCAATTTATACATTGCGGACACTAATAGAAAGGTCAATAGAGAAACAGAGGGACATATATTTGTGCTTCATAGATTATACTAAGGCATTTGATAAAGTAAAACATGATGAACTGATTAAAATGTTGGAAGATATCAACACTGATGGAAAAGATTTAAGAATAATAAAGAATATTTACTGGAACCAAGTAGCAGCAATTAAAATGGGAAATAAAGAGGGTAGTTACGAACAGATAAAGCTAGGAGTACGACAAGGGTGTGTCTTGTCACCAGATCTTTTCTCCCTGTATAGCGAAGTAATAATGAGAGAGATCAAAGAGATGCCAGGAATACTAGTTGGAGGTTATAATATAAATAATATACGCTATGCAGATGACACAGTATTGGTGGCGGATAATTCAACAGACCTACAACAATTATTAGACGTTGTAGTAACAGAGAGTGCAAGGAAAGGACTCAACTTGAATATCAAGAAAACAGTAACAATGGTAATATCAAAGAAAATGGTGACACCAAAATGTGACATAGAAATAGAAGGGAAAATCCTTAACCAAGTTGATAATTTTAGATACCTAGGGGCATTTATAACATCAGATGGAAGATGTACAACAGAGATTAGGAGCAGAATAGGGCAGGCAAAAGCCGCATTTCATAAAATGAAGAGTATCTTATGCAATAAGTCACTGTCACTGAATGTAAGAAAGAGAGTGCTGAAATGCTATGTAGAACCAGTTTTGCTGTATGGCAGTGAATCTTGGAATGTAAATGAACAAATTAAGAAGAAATTAGAAGCAACAGAGATGTGGTTCCTGAGACGAATGTTGCGAATTCCTTGGACTGCCAGAGTAACTAACGACGACTGCCTGAAACAGGCTAATGAAACTAGAACATTATATACAACAATAAGACAGAGACAAACAGCTTTCCTCGGTCATGTGATGAGAAGAGAGGCATTGGAGAACATCGTAACAACTGGAAAGATCGAGGGGAAGAGAGGCAGAGGTAGACCAAGAGAAGTGATGCTGGATGGATTGAGACGGTGGCATGGAGGAATATCAGCAGCAGAGTTGATCCAGAAAACCAAAGACCGAGATCTATGGAGAGCCATGAACGCCTACGCCAGCCGGCACGGCACTTGATGATGATGATCTGTTATTAATAGCTGATGATCTGTATCACAGTCTGCACTTCGTAGAGTTTTTTCTGATGTTATACTTGATCTCCATGGCAAATTACTAAACGTAAAATTGCCTAGCTAACCACAAACAGGCAACAAATGGTGGGACAGTTTGCAATGTCCTGTCAAGAAGGATTTGATTCTATAATGGTTAATACTTGTAAGATAAACAGGCATTACGTGGTATAGGGTATGCAAATCTGTCTGGATGTCCCGTGATGAGGGTGTTCTTGATGTGCCGCCGGCCGACTCCATGAGCCCCAAGAAGGACGAGGGTTTTCCTCTTGAACTGTGGAAGCCTCACGACCTCCTCGTAGGTCACCAGGTCCAGCTGGTCGAAGACAGCGTTGTGTTTGGCCAGGTACTTGTCTTTCTTCTTACGGGCAAACCATGAACAGTTGGCTGTGGATAAATGTTGGGTTTCTTGAGAAGTGTTGGTGGTGGGTAAATGTAATTTATGACAAGAAGAGTTGACCTTGGCTGTATATAAATGTTGAATCTTGTGACAAGAACCGTTAGTTACAACAAATGTTTGATCACGTGACAAGAACAGTTGCTTGTGAACAAATGTTCGATATCATGACAAGAACATTTGGTTGTGAACCAATGATGAATCTTGTGATAAAAACAGTTGATTGTGAACCAAAGTAGGACTTAATGTTAAAAACAGATGAAAATTGACAAGAAACTCAATTTATGAAAAACAAATGTGATTGTGAAGAGTGGTCTGTATGTGGATGGGTGTGTGTGGTGATCTTTATCCGTGGGTGTGTGAGAAAAAAACAATGAATGCCAGTTTCAGTGATGGACTAATTCTCAGTTATGCACAGACATTTACATCTGTAGACAAATACATCTGTAGACATACACATATGCAGACATTATACATCTGTAGACAAACACATCTGTAGACATTATACATCTGTAGACAAACACATCTGTGGACAAATACATCTGTTGGCATTATACATCTGTAGACATATACATCTGTAGACATAAACATCTGTAGACATTATACATCTGTAGACATTATACATCTGTAGACATAAACATCTGTAGACATATACATGTGTAGACATACACATCTGTAGACATTATACATCTGTAGACATTATACATCTGTAGACATAAACATCTGTAGATATATACATGCGTAGACATAAACATCTGTAGACATTATACATCTGTAGACATTATACATCTGTAGACATAAACATCTGTAGACATATACATGTGTAGACATACACATCTGTAGACATTATACATCTGTAGACATTATACATCTGTAGACATAAACATCTGTAGACATATACATGTGTAGACATACACATCTGTAGACATTATACATCTGTAGACATTATACATCTGTAGACATTATACATCTGTAGACATAAACATCTGTAGACATATACATGTGTAGACATAAACATCTGTAGACATTATACATCTGTAGACATACACATCTGTAGACATTATACATCTGTAG
Organism: Cepaea nemoralis; assembly: GCA_014155875.1. Classification (NCBI taxonomy): domain Eukaryota; kingdom Metazoa; phylum Mollusca; class Gastropoda; order Stylommatophora; family Helicidae; genus Cepaea; species Cepaea nemoralis. Next base: position 67,388 of record JACEFZ010002399.1, read on the forward strand.
ACATAAACATCTGTAGACATAAACATCTGTAGACATACACATCTGTAGACATTATACATCTGTAGAAATAAACATCTGTAGACATTATACATCTGTAGACATAAACATCTGTAGACATTATACATCTGTAGACATAAACATCTGTAGACATATACATCTGTAGACATAAACATCTGTAGACATAAACATCTGTAGACATACACATCTGTAGACATACACATCTGTAGACATACACATCTGTAGACATTATACATCTGTAGACATTATACATCTGTAGACATAAACATCTGTAGACATTATACATCTGTAGACATATACATCTGTAGACATTATACATCTGTAGACATAAACATCTGTAGACATATACATCTGTAGACATATACATCTGTAGACATATACATCTGTAGACATAAACATCTGTAGACATAAACATCTGTAGACAAACATCTGTAGACATTATACATCTGTAGACATATACATCTGTAGACATTATACATCTGTAGACATACATATCTGTAGACATTATAAATCTGTAGACATTATACAGCTGTAGACATACATATCTGTAGACATTATAAATCTGTAGACATTATACATCTGTAGACATTATACATCTGTAGTCATAAACATCTGTAGACATATACATCTGTAGACATATACATCTGTAGACATAAACATCTGTAGACATAAACATCTGTAGACAAACATCTGTAGACATTATACATCTGTAGACATATACATCTGTAGACATTATACATCTGTAGACATACATATCTGTAGACATTATAAATCTGTAGACATTATACAGCTGTAGACATACATATCTGTAGACATTATAAATCTGTAGACATTATACATCTGTAGACACTATACATCTGTAGACACTATACATCTGTAGACATTATACATCTGTAGACATATACATCTGTAGACATAAACATCTGTAGACATATACATCTGTAGACATTATACATCTGTAGACATACACATCTGTAGACATAAACATCTGTAGACATACACATCTGTAGACATACACATCTGTAGACATTATACATCTGTAGACATTATACATCTGTAGACATTATACATCTGTAGACATTATACATCTGTAGACATATACATCTGTAGCCCCGAGGACTGCAGTCTGAGACAATCCAGTGGCACATCAAGTAACTACTACAAGTTCATGTCTCAATAAGTAAACATACACGTGGCTTGACAAGGATCCCAGTGTACATTAACACTGATGTTGTAAAGGAGCATCCTTACCGCAGACTTTTTCGGTCTCTCAGTATGGCATTCCTCTCCCACTCACTGATGCCTCTATAAGTATGACCATCCTCTCCCACACACTGATGCCTCTATAAGTGTGATTATCATCTCCCACACACTGATGCCTCTATAAGTGTGACCATCTCCCACACACTGATGCCTCTATAAGTGTGGCCATCCTCTCCCACACACTGATGCCCCTATAAATGTGGCCATCTCCCACACACTGATGCCCCTATAAGTGTGGCCATCCTCTCCCACACACTGATGCCTCTATAAGTGTGGCCATCTGTAGACATAAACATCTGTAGACATTATACATCTGTAGACATTATACATCTGTAGACATAAACATCTGTAGACATATACATGTGTAGACATACACATCTGTAGACATTATACATCTGTAGACATTATACATCTGTAGACATAAACATCTGTAGACATATACATGTGTAGACATAAACATCTGTAGACATTATACATCTGTAGACATAAACATCTGTAGACATATACATGTGTAGACATACACATCTGTAGACATTATACATCTGTAGACATTATACATCTGTAGACATAAACATCTGTAGACATATACATGTGTAGACATACACATCTGTAGACATTATACATCTGTAGACATTATACATCTGTAGACATTATACATCTGTAGACATAAACATATGTAGACATATACATGTGTAGACATAAACATCTGTAGACATTATACATCTGTAGACATACACATCTGTAGACATTATACATCTGTAGACATAAACATCTGTAGACATAAACATCTGTAGACATACACATCTGTAGACATTATACATCTGTAGACATAAACATCTGTAGACATTATACATCTGTAGACATAAACATCTGTAGACATTATACATCTGTAGACATAAACATCTGTAGACATATACATCTGTAGACATATACATCTGTAGACATAAACATCTGTAGACATACACATCTGTAGACATACACATCTGTAGACATATACATCTGTAGACATTATACATCTGTAGACATTATACATCTGTAGACATTATACATCTGTAGACATTATACATCTGTAGACATAAACATCTGTAGACATACACATCTGTAGACATACACATCTGTAGACATTATACATCTGTAGACATACACATCTGTAGACATTATACATCTATAGACATACACATCTGTAGACATTATACATCTGTAGACATATACATCTGTAGACATTATACATCTGTAGACATATACATCTGTAGACATAAACATCTGTAGACATATACATCTGTAGACATATACATCTGTAGACATAAACATCTGTAGACATTATACATCTGTAGACATATACATCTGTAGACATTATACATCTGTAGACATAAACATCTGTAGACATATACATCTGTAGACATATACATCTGTAGACATAAACATCTGTAGACATAAACATCTGTAGACAAACATCTGTAGACATTATACATCTGTAGACATATACATCTGTAGACATTATACATCTGTAGACATACATATCTGTAGACATTATAAATCTGTAGACATTATACAGCTGTAGACATACATATCTGTAGACATTATAAATCTGTAGACATTATACATCTGTAGACACTATACATCTGTAGACACTATACATCTGTAGACATTATACATCTGTAGACATATACATCTGTAGACATAAACATCTGTAGACATTATACATCTGTAGACATACACATCTGTAGACATAAACATCTGTAGACATACACATCTGTAGACATACACATCTGTAGACATTATACATCTGTAGACATTATACATCTGTAGACATTATACATCTGTAGACATATACATCTGTAGCCCCGAGGACTGCAGTCTGAGACAATCCAGTGGCACATCAAGTAACTACTACAAGTTCGTGTCTCAATAAGTAAACATACACGTGGCTTGACAAGGATCCCAGTGTAAATTAACACTGATGTTGTAAAGGAGCATCCTTACCGCAGACTTTTTCGGTCTCTCAGTATGGCATTCCTCTCCCACTCACTGATGCCTCTATAAGTATGACCATCCTCTCCCACACACTGATGCCTCTATAAGTGTGATTATCATCTCCCACACACTGATGCCTCTATAAGTGTGACCATCTCCCACACACTGATGCCTCTATAAGTGTGGCCATCCTCTCCCACACACTGATGCCCCTATAAATGTGGCCATCTCCCACACACTGATGCCCCTATAAGTGTGGCCTTCCTCTCCCACACACTGATGCCTCTATAAGTGTGGCCATCCTCTCCCACACACTGATGCCTCTATAAGTGTGGCTATCTCCCACACACTGATGCCCCTATAAGTGCGGCCACCCTCTCCCATAGACAAGAAAAGAGGTCCCAATGGTGAAATCTGCAGCACTGACAAGGATGTCAGTATGTGTATACAGGACAGCACGTGCCGTCAAAGTCTGTTTTTACATTTTGCTGGACAGTACCTCTGGAAGTGCTTTGTATCACTAGATTCCTGAAGATAATCTTTATTCAAATATGCCTAATTGGTCCTAAGCCTTGGTCGGCCACTGGTCTGGGATGGAAGCTCCGATAGGTGGACAGTTAGAGAATTGCTTTGCTGATCTGGCAGCATCTGCAGCTGGACTTGTTCCAGACGTACTGGTGTTAACTTTCATCTGGAGTACACTTGGGGAACATTAATGGACTTATTCAGTTCTTCAGTGATACAGATACCATTACAATTCTTAGCGCAGTCAGAGAATAGGTCCTATGCTGCTGTCAAATACAGAACCAAAGGAGACCCACTCACCAGCATGTCCAGAACCAAAGGAGACCCACTCACCAACATGTCCAGAACCAAAGGAGACCACTCAAAAAACGTGTTCAGAACCAAAGGGGACCCACTCCCCAGCATGTCCAGAACCAAAGGAGACCCACTCCCCAGCATGTCCAGAACCAAAGGAGACCCACTCACCAACATGTCCAGAACTAAAAGAGACCCACTCACCAGCATGTTCATGCTTTGCTTGTTCTATGGCTGCACATGCAGTCCTCCACTCCTGCAACTCAGGGGAGGGAATAAGGCCTGCTGGTCCTGAGTTCTTGCTCTCCCATTTCTTGGCTTGCCACCAGTCGGAATCATCTTTGCTGATTATCTAAGGATGAAATTACATATGATTGTCAAGGGATGATATTACAATAAAGATGTCATTACATATAACATAAGCACATTGAAAACAATGACACTAGTACAACAGTCTCAGAACAGTCATAACATCTGTCAGAAGGTGCATTGTAGAAATTAGGACAAGAATCACTATGGCAAAGGCAGCCATATGAAAGATGGAAAACATAGCTGCAGGATACACACATATAACTGACCCGCAGGGTACACAGATAACTCACCCATAGGATACACACCGATAACTCACCTACAGGATACATGCAGACAACTCACCCGCAGGATACACACTGATAACTCACCCGCAAGATACACACAGATAACTCAGTGGCGAAATGGTCAAGCCGTTTGACTCAGGCTACGAAGGTTGTGGGTTCGATTCCGGGCCGCGACCTTCGGTTCACAAGTTAAATTTTTCGGAGACTCCTGTGGGTCGTCGCTAGAGCTACAGAGTTCGTGCTTTGTGCGACGCTTTCCGTGCTGTGGAAAGAGACCGAGCCATATGGGATAAAACCCGGTGTAATGAAGTCGACCTTGTCGACTTTTAAACGACTTTTTTATACACACACATAACTCACCTGCAGGATACACAAATATAACTCACCTGCAGGATACACACATATAACTCACCCGTAGGATACACACAGATAATTCACCCGCAGGATACAAACAGATAACTCACCCGCAGGATATCCCCAACAATAAAAGGCACACCAGCTTGGGAGCATGGAATGAGGTCATCATCTCTAGGATCGTAGTTAAATAATGCTCGGACGTAAATCTGGAAAAAAAACATATCATTACATATCAGTAACACAAACTTGGATAATCTACGAAGGATAGTTACAAAGAAACAGGTATTTTCCCCCCGTTAATCTAAATAAAGACACCAAATATGTCTGTGAAACTTGACGGACAGAATAACACAGACTGGCATGTGTTTCTGCCAAAACTCTGTTTCACTGACTGGACTCCAACCAGATAAGTGTTCATTTGTGCTGTCTGTTGTTAATTATTTTGTTTTCACTGTTCCGTTAATAAAGACTTTGGTGGAAACGTTTTGCCCGCATCTATGTGTGTTTTCCCATCCATCTAACTTATCAGTCCTATTTTACATAGAATACAGTTGGATAATGATGTAAAGACCATATATGGAACCAGAAGTTGAGGCCGACCATGTAATCGATGGACAGAGGGAATAACAGAATCCATGGGAATCTCGATATATGAAGCTCATAAACGGGAACTCTCCCTCTGTTTATGCTTCTTTTCAACATCGCAAGGTACAAGAGGAACAAGATGAAATGAGATGAGATAGTTGGGTAATCTAGGTCTGCATAAATAGACAGAAAGTCACCCCCCCTACAAGTAACAGTACTAACGGACTCACTATCGGCAGTACAGGCACTTGGAAACTATACTAGAGGAAACAGACCGGACCTCAAGGAAGAAATACTGTCACCAATAACAAATCTGAATTACATGGGATGCCAGGTGACAATAGCATGGATACCAGCACACAGAGGCGTAACCGGCAATGAGGCCGCAGACAGAGCTGCAAAACGCGGAACAATCAGTCAAAATATAGTGGACACAGGTCTCAGCGTAACGGAAGCAAAGAATATTATCAAACAACACATTATTAAACAGTGGAAACAACAATGGAGAGACAGCGATAGTGGAAGACATGCATATAATAACCTAAAAGAACCCAGCATGAAGAGCCAAGTCAAAAACAATACGAAAATACCCACATATAAAAAACTGTGGCGGATGAGAGTAGGATATTGGAAAGATAAAATAAACGACACAGCCTGCAGCAGAATGCATGGTAGATAGCACTATAGAACACTACTTAGTATCGTGCACAATATACGACCAGGAACGGCAAGAACTAAAAGAATACTTTCGAACAAGAGATAGAATGATGACCATGAAAGAATGTCTACAAACAGATGGAGACAAGGAACTACAAAAGCTGGTCACCCAATTCATAGCTAGAACAAAAAAAGATATGTAAACAAAAAAGGTAAACAGGGAGGGAGATAACCAAGAAATATTTAACAAAATAGCAAAACGCAGTCAAGAGTTACCGGAAACACACTAGGTAAAAATAGCACACCAACAACAATGGATAACAGAAGTAATAGGAGTAGGAAATAACAGCTAAAAATGGACAGACTCGATAGTAGACAGATATGTACATATGTATATAGGCAGATACAGACTAATATTAATATTATTATTAGTTATATATAATAATAATATATATTAAAAAGGAAAAAAAAAAAAAAAAAAAAAAAAAAAAAAAAAAAAAAAAAAAACTCATAGGATATATCTGGATATATACATAAGTGCATATGACATTCAACAAATCAATCAAACAGTGACATTAATAGAGAACCAATAAATAGGAAAATAAATAAACCAGAGTAGGGAAAGGCACGTTCAGTGGCAGTGAAACAAACATCGAGGATGTCGACGACGAAGGAAGGACTGGAGGACAATGGAACGGAACGAGAGGGTGCCGGTGACGAAGAGTAGAAAGGGAAGTCAGAGGAATGAACAAAATCTGACGGATGGCATTCGTAGCTCTCAAGCACAAAGGAAGTCAAATATCATACCGCAATATGAACCACCAGGAAAATAACCAATGCCACAGAGGCTGGTTCACAAGGTGGAAAGTTTCTTTTTTTTCGGAAAATGGACATCGGACATCGGAGGACATCTCAGAGGCATTGTGGGTATAAGGTGGTAGACCCATAGTTTACTGACCAATCAGCACTCAAAATGTCACGTGGTCTATATCTCGCCTGCCTACCAAGACATTCAAGATTGCATGGTTAAATAGTATACAGTTGGATAATCTATAAAACTGTCATTTACTGCCAATATAGTACCTTGCGGTGTGTGGTAGGGGGGTCTTGAGCCTGAGAAATTAAGGCCGCCTGGCTAGTGCAGTCACTGCAAACTGTGCAGGTTAGAGTTTTATTTTTGCCCTCGACAGAAAAGAAATTCCACACCTTACCGAGGATTAAAACCCAGGTCTCCGGTAAGGTGTGGAGCTTTTTTCCTGCATAATTAGATGGCATAATGTTGTATAACCTATAATTGTATGCTTAGCATAATGTTGGACAATATGTATTTTTATTGCATAAAGTTGGACAATCTATTATTGCTTTGTTAGACAGCACATAGTTGAATAAATTGAAACGTGATAGATAGTATACAGTTGGATAATCTAGGGTTGTACAGTGAGATATTTAATAACTAGGCTTGTAAAACAGCTCAAAGTTGGATTAACTAGTTACAGGTCAAAATTATGGTATAGAAATAAAATACAGAGAGACGTTAACCTTTACAGCCATTATACAGTATAATCAAAACAATACAATGTCATTAAGAAACTAGAGCACACATGAAAAAAAAAAAAAAAAAGAACATTAACTCTTTCTGGCTGAATAATCAAATAAAACTAGCCAAAATCAACAATCTTGATTATTCAATTTAAACAAAGGTTAAGATACTGCGATTTAACTTAATCATAGTAATTTAACTCTCGTTGTACAAGGATAGATTAAATTAACTCTTTATTGTTAAATTAAAATACTACAGTAGGTTAAAATGATTAAGATATAGAATTTAACATGACAGATACTAAGTCATCTTATGCAAATTGAAGTCAAAGAAATGAACTAAAAGAAATTAAATAAACCAACTTTGGATTACGTAAGAAACATCACTAAAGAAGATGAGAAACTGAGTACATTGAAAGTCAAAACACAATACACAAGTTAAGACATTAATTTCATTTACAAATTCAAATAAATCATACACTCATAATGACAAGGATGGAAAACAGAGCCAAGTAAATCAATGATAAACCAAAGACAACAGTTTCAAATAAATCAATGGTAAACAAATAAGAAGTTAAAATAAATCAATGGTAAACCAAAGACAACAGTTTCAAATAAATCAATGGTAAACAAATAAGAAGTTAAAATAAATCATTGGTAAACCAAAGACAACAGTTTCAAATAAATCAATAGTAAACAAAAGACAGACGTGTAAATCAATGGTAAGCAGAAGACAACAGACGTATAAATTAATGGTATACTAAGATAAGAAAAATAAACAAATTAGCATCATCATAATCATCATGAACTTTGCCAAATGGTATAGGCAATCATGTCTCTCCACAGATCTTTGTCCCTGGATTTCCGGATCAATTCTAACGATGATATACTTCCATGCCATCTTATAGACCACCCTACACAACTGTCCTCAGTCTACCTCTGCTACCACTGGTCTCTCCAGTTGTCAGTGTTCTCCAGTGGCCCTCTTCTCATCACCTGACCAAAGAACACTGTCTGTCTATTTCTTACTGCTGCATATAATGTTCTACTCTCGTTAGCCTCTCCCAGGCAATCATTGCTAGGGCTATTCTGGCAGTCCATGGTATTCAAAACATTTGTCTCAGAACCACATCTCTAATGCCTCTAAGTTCTTCCTAATGTGAGCATTCACGTACCATGATTGACTGTCATACAACAGAACAGGTTTGATGTAACAGTACACTCTTTCTGACATTTTAATCCAACTGACCGGTGTAGGGGTTGAACCCGCTGCCTCCCCATCATCACACTGGAAGTTTTAAGAGCTAGTGTTCTGATCCATTCAGCCTTGCTGACCTCTCTGACATTTCATGAAAGTAACTGATCATATAAAATACTCTTCACCTTCTGAAATACATACAACCTGACATTATGATCGTCCTCAGATGTCTGAAGTGACTGAGCTGGCTAAGGGTATTTACATTCTGTTTCAATATCACATGTTGGCGTTATCTGTTTGTTGCATCTGTGTTCTTGATATTCCAAGATGTTGTTATATTGCTTCTGTGTTCTTGATATTCCAGGTTGTTTATATATCTATTGCTTCTGTATTCTTGATATTCCAGGTTGTTTGTATAACTACAGCTTCTGTGTTCTTGATATTCCAGGTTGTTTGTATAACTATAGCTTCTGTGTTCTTGATATTCCAGGTTGTTTGTATAACTACAGCTTCTGTGTTCTTGATATTCCAGGTTGTTTGTATAACTACAGCTTCTGTGTTCTTGATATTCCAGGTTGTTTGTATAACTACAGCTTCTGTATTCTTGATATTCCAGGTTGTTTGTATAACTACAGCTTCTGTGTTCTTGATATTCCAGGTTGTTTGTATAACTATTAATTCTGTGTTCTTGATATTCCAGGTTGTTTGTATAACTACAGCTTCTGTGTTCTTGATATTCCAGGTTGTTTGTATAACTACAGCTTCTGTGTTCTTGATATTCCAGGTTGTTTGTATAACTACAGCTTCTGTGTTCTTGATATTCCAGGTTGTTTGTATAACTACAGCTTCTGTGTTCTTGATATTCCAGGTTGTTTGTATAACTACAGCTTCTGTGTTCTTGATATTCCAGGTTGTTTGTATAACTACAGCTTCTGTGTTCTTGATATTCCAGGTTGTTTGTATAACTACAGCTTCTGTGTTCTTGATATTCCAGGTTGTTTGTATAACTACAGCTTCTGTGTTCTTGATATTCCAAAATGTTTATATATCTATTGCTTCTGCGTTCTTGATATTCCTTGTTGTTTATATAACTATTAATTCTGTGTTCTTGATATTCCAGGTTGTTAGTATAACTATTGCTTCTGTGTTCTTGATATTCCAGGTTGTTTGTATAACTATTAATTCTGTGTTCTTGATATTCCAAGATGTTTATATAACTATTAATTCTGTGTTCTTGATATTCCAAGATGTTTATATAACTATTAATTCTGTGTTCTTGATATTCCAAGATGTTTATATAACTATTAATTCTGTGTTCTTGATATTCCAGGAAAGTCCTTTTATTTCACCCTCGGTTACTACATTCTCTAATAAGCTGTTGCAGATCTGATGTTGTTTGCTGGCTGTCAATACTGTGTCATCTGCGCAGTGCAGATGTTTTAATTAGAACCTCCAACTGGTATTGCTGGTCTATATTTGATCTCTCTCATTATTATTTTGCTGTAGGCAGGGGTTTTTTGGTCATGTAATGAGAAGAGTAGAACATTATATACAACAATAAGACAGAGACAAACATCTTTCTTCGGACACGTGATGAGAAGAGAGGCATTGGAGAACATCGTAACAACTGGAAAGATCGAGGGGAAGAGAGGCAGAGGCAGACCAAGAGAAATTATGCTGGATGGATTGAGACGGTGGCATGGAGGAATATCAGCAGCAGAATTGATCCAGAAAACCAAAGACCGAGATCTGTGGAGAGCCATGAACGCCTACGCCAGCTGGCACGGCACTTGATGATGATGATGAATGAGAAGAGAGATATAGGAAAACATTGCAATAGCTGGAAACAAAATCAGCATAATTGGCAGAGAAATGATGCTGGATGGCCCAAGACAGTGACATGGAGGAATATCATCAAAAGAGTTGATCCAGAACATCAAGGGCAGAGATCTGTGGAGAGGCATGAACCATTCGGCAGGGCACATGATAATGATGATAGAAAGAGAAGACACCTAGTTACAAGATAGCATCTTTGACTTCCTCCTAGTTTTATCTGTTCATAACTGCCCATATTATTTCTCCACTTTAACTGCTGCTACTTGTTTCCAGTAAATATTCTTTATTATTCAGAAATCTATCTAATCAATTTTAATATGGTGACAATGTAGGCTAATAGGCCACAAATGGTAGACATTTCAAGTTACTGTGCAAATATCTGTGTTGTATATTTCAGCCGAAGAATTTATCTTATTTTTTTATTTTATGTTGTGTGATTTCTGCAATATGTACCTGATGAGATGCAGCAAAATATGCCAGACAATAAATCCTACAATCTATTGTTTGGGCCTTCATTATTAAAATGTTAATGTCCTCCAACATTTTGATCAAGTTATCACGAATCACTTTCTCACATGCTCCAGTCTAAGCTATCAAGCCCAAGTATTGGTCTTTCTGTGTCTCAACTGATTTGTCTATTCGTTCTCAGAGTATGTATGTTGCTTTATTCGTTTTCTTCCCATGAACTAATCCCCACTGGTCTGAACTAATTTCTTCCCTAGAACTAATCCCCACTGATCTGAACTAATTTCTTCCCTAGAACTAATCCCCACTGATCTGAAGTAATTTCAATCTGTATTATTTGTTCTTTCTTGCTTTTCTAATTATAATTTTGAGTAGAGTTTGCTGACATGGTTTATGAGGTTAATTGAATGAAATTCTTTGCCTGAAATTGCTTCTTATTTTATAGTGACAGCTACAAATAAAGAATTCAGTATATCACTCGGCATGTATCCGCTGTTGTAAATATCATTCAACAATTTAGTTCATAATTCTATTAGCAATTTCTGAGACTACTTCTAATTCCTCTACTGTGATTTTATTTGGCCATGGCTGTTTTTATTTCTTCACGTGTTTGATAGCATCAAAAACTTCTTTGTTTAGTACAGGTGGGTCTTCTCAGACACTTTCCTCTACTAATCATGCTCATTCTCCATCATGTAACTGTCTATTTATTCATTCCATCTCTTTTTATCATGGCAACTTCTTCAATTAATACCTCGCTTGTGTTCGATTTCAAACATCCTGAGCTTAATAATATTCTTTCGCCTGTGAGCACACTAATTTGTCTGTGCATATTTTTGCATCTTTAATAGAATTGAATTCAATTTTCCCACTTACTGAAGTGTGGTTTCACCACAGGTTATTCAGGCTATAATTGGCTTGATGTATTCTGATTATCTGTGCCTTTCCCTTGCCAGTTTTAGAGCTAACTGTTGTGATCTCCCATCAAGTGTACTGTATGTATCTAGCAACTGAATTTAGGAAACATTTTTCCAGAATTTACTGGAAATTATCTGAGAAGGAGAAGCAATGATAGAGGGAACTGGCTAACAAAGCTCTCACATTGTGGCCTAGAATGTGTGCTGCAGGCCTCACACGGACTCCAGAAATTTGGCCAGATATTGTAATGAACAGTACAGATTTTGTACAAGGGGTGTATGTTTTATATGAGGGGTGAATACATTTCATACAAGTGTTGTAATTGTTTGATACCACAGCATCTAGTCTGAGAATAGAAGTGGAGGCAGTTGCTGCAGCATTATGCTGTCTGGAAGACAAACAGCAAGCGCTTGTTGTGTGATTGTACTGGATTGTGTCCTATATTACTTATTTTTTTCAAATTGTATTATTTCATTTTATATATTTATTGATTGTTCCTGATTTTTGATAAGTCACACTTTGTTTCCACCTGTGTATGATGGAGTTCTCTGTAAGGTATCTACATGATATCTGTGTTTAGTATGTCTCTTCTTTTCGCAGCAGCTAAATATACCTTATTGTCTGCAATCCATGGAGTCACAGAGCATGCCGAGGTTGTGAAGACTGCTGTATTAAGTGCAGTGTAGCAATGCCTAAAACAATAAAGGAAGGTCGCATCTGTTGGATCTCTTCTCCTGGACAGTCTGGTGTGTTGGGAAATGACCAGGCGGACAGTCTGGCTGGATCTGCACCTTTGGATGGGGTCTTAGTGTATGGTAAGGTACATGTAGTCAGGGCACTTCGGGATCGTGTGGGGAAACAGATAAATCCTCTTGGCCTGGAGAGAATGGTGCGGCAGAGAGTGACCAGAGGGTCTGGCCGACACTCAGGACTTCAAGGAAAGGCCAGGTGGACACATGATCAGATTACTACTGGTACTATTAGTACTAGAACTCTTCACTGACTGTTGAAGTTGAGGAAGGGCGTCTATGGGAATGTCCTGAGTGCTGGGATGTTAGTTCTTGACTCAACTCGACCCAGCGTGTGATACAAGAGTGTTTATGTTGTGTGTGTCAATACCACACACTCAGGCTTTGTTCAGTGTATTCAGTCACTGCTTTGGGCAGTTACTGTGAGTGAAAGAATAAAACAACAGACAGCATGCTATGTTTCTGGGGACAAAATACAATAGCCAGAACTGGCGGAATGTTGACGTACACAACAACATCAATATGGGTACACGTCTGGACATCAGCGTCATCCAGTGGCGTGGCCTGCGCAGAAATTTGCCACCATCAGTATTCCAATATGTCTCTCTGCCATAAGCCAGCCGTCCGGCCAATGTTGCTGTCAATTATCCATCACATCTTGAATCCCTCTATGTTGTATAGTCTTCCTCTTCTCCACTTCCCTGCTACACCTCACTCCACAGTTATATTTTGCCGACATTCATATCTATGTGCCCAAAATGTTCTATGATCTTCATTTTACTTGTCTTGATCACCAATCTTCTTTAGTAGTTTGTTCCGTTTGGACAGATCTGTTTGTTCTATTTTTCGTCAAAGGAATGTTTAATATTCCCACAGTGGAACTTAAATCGGCGAAGATACAGAAACATAAATGTGGTTGTTACTTCATCTTCTTGATTGATCAATATTTGCTATGCATCTATTCTTCTTTTTCTTATTTCTTTTCTTGCTGGTGTGCGCTGAAATTAAAAAAAATATCAACACCATGTTCTTACCTCGCCACATAACCAGGTTCACAGAAATATCACCACAACCATGCATAGAACATCAAGCAAAAGAAAGGTCTTGGGAGAAAAAAATGAAATAAAATACTCTACACAATGTTTCTCCCACACAAAACAGTGCTATCTTTCATATCGGTTGTGACCCCTACAATGTTATCTCCCCTTTCAAGAGTTACCTCTAATATCAACTAGTGTTATATCCCTATCAAATAGTGTTTTCTCATTTCATAGTGTTATCTCCCCTGTGAGTTTTTATTTTCCTTTGTCAAAAAGTGTCATCTCCCCATCTCAGTGTGCTATCTCCCCTAAAGTTATCTGTAAATTACCCCAGGTATATCTTTATTGTCAGAAATAACATTCATAGCTGACTTGGTTTACAACAACAACAACAACAACAACAACAACAACAACAACAACAACAACAACAACAACAACAACAACAACAACAACAACAACAACAACAACAACAACAACAACAACAACAACAAGAAGATAAACACAATAGTTCTTGTAGGAGTAGAACAGATCATGACAACCTGTGTTGGGTGGTCCGTGGGGATGGAAACAGAACAACTGACTGCACTTTAGGTGAATATTTTGAGTAACTGATGACTAGTAGAGGAGCGGCTGGCAGAGTGGCTAGAACGCTGGATTCTCCTTCGGGAGACCCAGGTTCGAATCCTCAGTAAGGTATGGAGGTTTTTTTCTGTCAGGGGCAAAAAGAAAACTCTAACCTGCACAGTTCGCGGTGAGTGCACTAACCAGGCTGACTTAACTCCTCGGGCTCAAGACCCCCCTGCCATACATCGCAAGGTACTATATTGGCAGTAAATGACAGTTTGACAGATGACTAGTAATCCAAAACCGATGTATACTCACCCACAGCTGATATATACTCATCCACAACCAATGCATACTCATCCACAACCGGTGTATATTCATCTACAACCGATGTATACTCATCCACAGCTGATGTTTAGTAATCCACAAATGGTGTACAATAATTCACAAATGGTGTACAGTAATCCACAAGTGATGTATACAGTATTCCACAAGTGATGTATACAATATTCCACAAGTGATGAATAGTAATCAATAAATGATGTATAGTAATCCACAAATGGTGTACAGTAATCCACAAGTGATGTATATAGTAATCCACAAGTGATGTATATATTAGGAGAGTTAATTCGAAATCCATTCGTGCCGCACCGCGCGTAATAGTGTACATTGAACATAATCATGTCATAGTCATGTGATAAGTACTGACCAATGAATAAAAGAGCACGATCTTATCGTTGCATGACGCATAGGTTCTGTTTCTGACTGTTGAGAAAATGGCCGGGTTGATCCAAAATCTGTCCAAAGAAGCTCAAAGAGCGGTGATTCAGTTTCTTTCATTTGAAGGATGTCGACCAGTGGACATTCATCAAAGAATGCTGGCAGCATACGGTAACAAATGTGTGTCGAAGACAATGGTAACAGACGGACAATGGTGACAGACGGGGCACGAATATTTTGGAAAGGACATCAGTTCATGACAGATCTTCGACGGCCGGGTCAAGCGCATATTGTTGCAACAGAAAAAAACATCGCCAAAATTGATGCAGCAGTACAGATGATCCGTTGTTGAAGCATACGTTCGCTAGCGAAATAATTTTATGTGTCAAGTGGAACAATTCAAAAGGTCATTCGTAAGCAACTGCAATATCTGAAGGTGTGTTCACAGTGGGTACACAGATGTTGACTGACCACCAAAAAGAGGAATGCATGGGATGGTGTTTGAACCACTTACTGCATTACAGAGTGGAGGGTGATGCATTTTTCTTCCGCATAGTGGCAGGCGATGAATCATGGTGTCACCACTTTGAGCTGAGCAGCAAAAAAGAGAGCATGCAATGGAAGCATGCTGGATCACCACAAGCCAAAAAATTCAAGTTACAGGTTTCCGCTGGTAAGGTTATGCTGAGCGCATTTTTTTACCATGAAGGGCTATTGTTGGCCGACTTTAAAGAACCTGGTGTCAACATCAACTCTACCCACTACTTGGAAACACTAGACAAGCTGCAAAAAGCCATCAAGAATAAACTGACCCGGTATGCTTTCTCGTGGTGTGATTTTGTTGCACGGTAATGCTCGTCTGCATGTTGCAAAGATTGTGCAGGAAGCATTAGCTTGGAAGACGTGGGAAATTTTGCAAGATACAGCCTTTAGTCCTCATTTGTCACCATGTGATTTTCATTTGTTCGGACCTCTAAAATAAGCTCTCAAGGGGCAACGATTTCACACAGATGCAGACGTAATGAACGTGGTAAACACTTGGTTCAGTGAGCAACCACAATCCTTATTTGCGGACGACATTCGCCGCCTACCTAAGCAATGGGATGCTTGCCTGAATGCCTACGGTGACTTATTCTGACCAACTCATGGTGCATAATTCATTCAAAATGAATGCTTTGTTTAATTATACCACACCTGTTACTGTTTCTTTCATGCTTTTGTAATAAAGCCATTGGAATGGTGTTCATATGAACAACCCTTATAATATTCCATAAGTGATGTATACAGTATTCCTTGGACCCCCTCCTCAGTATCTCTCTCAGCATATGGCGGTCAATAACACCAGTTATGTGTTGGTTGTTTGTCCTTCTTTGGCTCCCCTCACAGCGCTCGTGTCTGGACGTACCACGTCTGATTTGTTCTGTGTTGGTTGTCTGTCCTTCTTTGGCTCCCCTCACAGCGCTCGTGTCTGGACGTACCACGTCTGATTTGTTCTGTGTTGGTTGTCTGTCCTTCTTTGGCTCCCCTCACAGCGCTCGTGTCTGGACGTACCACGTCTGATTTGTTCTGTGGTGGTTGTCTGTCCTTCTTTGGCTCCCCTCACAGCGCTCGTGTCTGGACGTACCACGTCTGATTTGTTCTGTGTTGGTTGTCTGTCCTTCTTTGGCTCCCCTCACAGCGCTCGTGTCTGGACGTACCACGTCTGATTTGTTCTGTGTTGGTTGTCTGTCCTTCTTTGGCTCCCCTCACAGCGCTCGTGTCTGGACGTACCACGTCTGATTTGTTCTGTGGTGGTTGTCTGTCCTTCTTTGGCTCCCCTCACAGCGCTCGTGTCTGGACGTACCACGTCTGATTTGTTCTGTGTTGGTTGTCTGTCCTTCTTTGGCTCCCCTCACAGCGCTCGTGTCTGGACGTACCACGTTTGTTCTGTGTTGGTTGTCTGTCCTTCTTTGGCTCCCCTCACAGCGCTCGTGTCTGGACGTACAACGTCTGATTTATGTCATTCTCTTGTACATCCTATCCACCCAGAAAGGTATCCCGGCCAACAAATGCCTGAAAAAGTTGTATGTGTCGGCCGAAAGGTGCAAATGTCACAGCTCTGCTGTAAACAAGCAAGACGCAGTTACGCCTAAAACTACATTCCGGACAAATGCAGAAGAAGAAGAAGTATATCCTGTCTCAACAAAATAATATTTTGGTTGTGTTGTATATCCTGTCTCAACCAAATAATGTTTCGGTTGTGTTGTACATCCTGTCTCAACCAAATAATGCTTTCAGTTGTGTTGTACATCCTGTCTCAACCAAATAATGTTTCAGTTGTGTTGTATATCCTGTCTCAACCAAATAATGTTTCGGTTGTGTTGTACATCCTGTCTCAACCAAATAATGTTTCAGTTGTGTTGTATATCCTGTCTCAACCAAATAATGTTTCAGTTGTGTTGTAACATCCTGTCTCAACCATATAATGTTTCGGTTGTGTTGTACAACCTTTCTCAACCAAATATTGTTTCGGTTGTGTTGTACATCCTGTCTCAACCAAATATTGTTTCGGTTGTGTTGTATATCCTGTCTCAACAAAATAATGTTTCGGATTGTGTTGTACATTCTGTCCCAACTGACTAATGCATTGGTTGTGCTGTGCCATCTTGTCCCAACCACACATAATGTACAAGTTGTGCTGTGTTGCATGTCCTACCGTAACAAACATAATGTACCATTTGTGCGGTGTCCCACCCTCTTAAAGCAACAAAATTATGAAGCTTTTCGTTAACATTTGATACAACTATCTCAACACCCTGTTACTGGACAACTGGTCACAACAAATAAACAAGTGCAAACATGTGCAACAATACACAACAACAGCTGCAACAGTCAATTCAAGGGAAGCAAACCACAACAGAAGGGGAAACCACTCTGCTGGTGTTATTCCTTTACCTCGCACTGTGGCACGTAGACTCTAAGGCTGGGTATAATCTTGAGAATAATACTACCCCGAGCCTCTTTCTGAAAGTTAGTAAGCAAGCTGCAACTTGAGACATGGGTTCAAACATTCTCAGCTCAAATGAAATTTAAAAAAAAAGAAAGAAAAAAAGGAGAAAAGCAGATGTGTCCTGAGTTATCCCTCTTTTATCCCAAGGCAGGATTGTGTCAATGAATGAGTGTAATCCAATCATGAATGATTGTAATCCAATGATAACATATTTTAATTGTGTTCTCCTCCTTCGTAATTTCATTAATATCTGGAGAAATTACTTGCCAATGCTCTTGGGAAATTACTAAAAAGCATAGGATATAACACTTTTGATTTTAAGGAAATGTACACTGCTGTTGCAGCTCTGCAGTAAAGCATATGGGATAAACATAAAATCAGCACAATTCTGCCCTGAGATAATATGTGCTGGATGAGACTTAAAAAATGTTTGATATTAGAAGAAAAGAAAACAATAGAAGGTCATCATGGCAGCCATCTTTAGTTGCCGTTGGACACCCTGGCAGTGCAAGCTGGGTAGCATGGGAAACCTGGAAGCTATTTCTGCAAAAACCTGCTCAAAATGAAAAATTCTGCCCGGGCAACAATTGACTGTTTAGAAAATATTTCTCTCTGTTTCCAAATGTGAAATGGAAAATATCCCCTATGTTAAACTTAATTCACATTTCATGCAATTGTCAAACAATTTAATACACTGTTGTGAATAACTCTGAAAACTAAGTATATGGAATGTAAAAAGTCAGACATCAATAAAATAATGTTGAGTTTTTTAAAATGTATTATGACTATGATCCATCATGGCTACTTGTCCCTGTTTAAACATTTGGTGTACAGAATTTTGTCACCCTGTTTGAAGCAACATTCTTGATCTAGGTTAATAAGCCCAAAAACATGGAGAAGGTTTAACATTTGACCTATAACCTATTTCTGAGGCATGCCATTTAACTGAACTACAAAATCATAAACTTATGATAAAAACAGCTGGTCTTTAATGGAAATCCAAAATATAAAAACAATCAAGTGCCCATAGAAGATTTCATTGGAAACAGATTAGAAAAATAATTAGTAATAAAGAGAATGAACAAAAAAAGATGTTAGTGCACATGCTGTGTGTTAAGTGCAGGATGGAAGCGTTAATGGGAGCGCAACTCTCAAGGTGTTACCTCTTTTTGTGGAAGGTTATCCCCCTTGGAATTGGAAGTTGAGGGCAGCACCTTTAGTATTACTGAACCTTTTAGATCACGCTATAAAAATGGTGGAATCCAAGTCAATAGTGGGTCAGTATAGTTAGTTTGTTCATGGACATCTAGATTAGAGGGTCTGACACAGGTTATAAACATGGCTAAATGTTTGAAGTCACTATGTTTGTGTTGCCTTGACCAAGTCTGACATTAAAATCTGAACAGGCACTTTAAGTGAAACAATGAAATGTTGATCAATAGAAGACAGATGGGGAGCTGTAACAACACACAGTAGTTCTGGGGGGGGGGGGGGAGAATTATGGAAATAGTAATGATTAATAAGAATAGCAATATATAAAGAAAATAATGATACTTAGAATTGTTATTTACAATGAATCATAAGTGAAACCAAAACTGCTGGATACAGTTTATGATACACATAAGTGAGAATGTGGGAGAGTCTAAACAAGACTAAGTTTTTTTTTATTACATAAGGGAAGACAAAACAAGACTGTATTGTAATGTATCTCTACATCCCAAGGTAGAAGATAACAGGATACAAATGACTGTAAAGTTTCTTTATATTGTAGGGTAGAAGGATTCACAAGATTACAGAGTAACTATACATACATCCTGGGGTAGAAGTGGGAAGACAAGACAGGAAAGATCTCTATATCCCAGAGTAGAAATGGGCAGACAAAACAAGACAGCAAGGTATACCCCAGGACAGACAACAAGAAACTGTGCATAAGAACTTACAATACAGGAGTAACTTTTATAAGGACATAAATGACAACCGTGCCACCATCTGGTCTATTCTATCAGGTACAACTAGTGATGTCAAACATTCAGGCGGATTTAAACACTGTGTCAGCCCTGGTTCACTTAATCTAGACTGCCATAGACAATTAAAGAATAAAGTATAGAGAACATCATCATCATCATCATCATCATCATCATCATCATCATCATCATCAATACATTAATAAACAGCAATCTTATCAACAACAAGAGGTAACTGACAGACAGTGGCACTCACAGGCTGTCTTCTTCCACTAGTACCTGGCCTAGGCAACCATGTAGTTTCATAACCATCTGTCTACAACTCTAGACATTTCTTTTGTTGTCTGGCACTCTCAGAGAAATGAGTATTTTCTTGTGTGCCACCATTATGTCTCTCCAATTCATGAATATACATAATCATGGTGGTTTAACCTTACCTTCCACTCGGGTGAAGTTCGCAATGTTGATATAACATGCACTCTGCATAACACAATAACACTGAATTGTTGGTTGGAAACTATAACAACAATCACAACAAAACCACAAACAAGAAACATCATCAACAAACAATCATCATCAAGTGCCTTGTTGGCTGGCGTGGGCAATCATGCTTCTCCACAAACTGCGATCTCCGACGGGATGGATCAATTCGTGTGTTGACTGCTTTCCATGCCATGACACAAGACTGTCAAGAATGTTCCCACAATGTCTTCCTCTATCTCTCTTTCCACAAATCTTTCTGGTTATCACAACATGTTCCAGTTTGTTTCTTCTCATAATGTGGCCCAAACATGTTGACTGCATTTGTCTGATGTTTGTGATAAGTTGTCTTTGAACCCTCAAAGTGTCCAGATTGCTCATTGTGACTGTCCAATTAATTGTCAACATTCTTCTATAAAACCACATCTCCAAGGTTTCCAGGGATTTTTGTCTGCTGTTTACTAACTGTCTGAGATTCGCAGCCGTATGTTAAAACTGGTTCTATATAACATACAAGAATTTATTTCTTAACTTCCAAGGACAAGGCCCTATTGCATAAAATGTTCTTCATTTGACTGAATGCAGGTTTTCCTTGACCTATTCTCTTCTATTTCTCTGTGATTATCTTGACTTAGTTGCTATCAAGACGGTGTCATCAGCATAACTTAAGTTATTTATATTATGTCCACCAACCAGGAACCTTGGCATATTTTCTGTATACAGTATTCACTGTACAATGAGAACAAAACAGGAGACATTACACAACAAAGAAACCAAACCATAAGTGAGAAACCTCATCGAGAACCAAACCAAATATCTCTCTGTCTGTCTGCCTTCCCTTCTCACCCACTCACAAACAAACAAACACACAACACTACTATTTGTCAAATATGTGACAAGCAGTATTTGCTGTCTATTTTTCTGAATCAATGTAAACTATGTGTGTGTCTGTGAGAGAGAGAGAGAGAGAGAGAGAGAGAGAGAGAGAGAGAGAGAGAGAGAGAGAGAGAGAGAGAGAGAGAGAGAGAGAGAGAGAGAGAGAGAGAGAGAGAGAGAGAGAGAGAGAGAGAGAGAGAGAGAGAGAGAGAGAGAGAGAGAAAACAAGAAAGACAGAAAGAGAGAGAGAGAGAGAGAGAGAGAGAGAGAGAGAGAGAGAGAGAGAGAGGGTACATGGCAAAGTCCCAACATCTTTCGACCAGTACATATGACTCATGTCTTGTATTTGATATTTCAGTCAACTGCAGTACAAACATCACCAAACAGCCAATCACTCAACGAATTGACCATCCAAACAGCTGGCCTTCTAGGTGGTTGACCCTCCAAAAGAAAATCTCCAAACATCTAACAACCCAAATATCTGACCACCAAAACTAACTGACTCTCCAAACAGTGGACCACCTAAACAACTGTCTCTCCAAACTGTTGACCCTCTAAAGAACTGACTATCAAAATAGTTGACCCTCCAAACAACTGACTATCACAATAGTTGATCCTTCAAACTGACCATCCAAATAGTCGACCCTTTAAACAACTGACAATTCAAATATCTGACCCTCTAAATAAATGATCACCCAAACAACTGACTACTCAAATAGTTGACCCTCAAACAACTGACCACCCAAACAGTTGACCATTCAAATATCTGACCATGTAAACAAATGACCATCCAAATAGTTGAAAATCCAAATATGTTACCATCCAAAAGCTGTCTGCCCAAACAACTAACCCTTGAAACAACCAGCTGCCCATATACTTGACCATCAAAACAACTGCCTCTCCAAACAGCTGACCATCTAAACAGCTGATTGCCAAAACAACTTACCATCCAAACAGCTGACTCAACTAAACAAACTTACCACTGAAGCAAATGACCATGTAAACTACTGACCATTAAACAAAATCCAAATAAACTGACCATCCAAATAGTTGACCCCAGAAACAGCTGACCATGCCAACAAGAATCAAAGAAAACAGACGGAATCAAACATGAAAAAGATGACTATAAACTGTGAAGAGTTGAACTTGCCGTTGAGTTGTGAGTTAACATGTTGAGTCTGTGCCTGAATTCTGACTGCCAGACATAACAACACCAATATACTGCAAAACATAACAACACCAATTGTATAGTGTGTTCCTTTGTGGATTAATAGCAGCAACATGAAGTCTCTCAATCTATCCTGTCTAGGGAATCATGGATCTCTCAACTGTCTCTCCAAGCAGTCATATGTCTCCCAATTTGTCTCTCCAACAATCATAGGTCTCCCAATTTGTCTCTACAACATGCATAGGTCTCCTGATCGGTCTCTCTAACAATCATAGGTCTCTAGATCTGTTGCTACAACAAGCATAGGTCTCCCAATCAGTCTCTCCAACATTTATAGGTCTCCACATCTGTCTCTCCAACATTCATAGGTCTCCTGATCGGTCTCTCCAACAATCATAGGTCTCTCCAACAATCATAGGTCTCCTGATTGGTCTCTCCAACAATCATAGGTCTCCCCATCTGTATCTACAACATTCATAGGTCTCCTGATTGGTCTCTCCAACAATCATAGGTCTCCTGATCAGTCTCTCCAACAATCATAGGTCTCCCGATCTGTCTCTCCAACATTTATAGGTCTCCCCATCTGTCTCTCCAACAATCATAGGTCTCCCCATCTGTCTCTCCAACATTCATAGGTCTCCTGATCGGTCTCTCCAAAAATCATAGGTCTCCTGATCGGTCTCTCCAACATTTATAGGTCTCCCTATCTGTCTCTCCAACAATCATAGGTCTCCTGATCGGTCTCTCCAACAATCATAGGTCTCCCGATTTGTCTCTCCAACAATCATAGGTCTCCCGATCTGTCTCTCCAACATTTATAGGTTTCCCCATCTGTCTCTCCAACAATCATAGGTCTCCCCATATGTCTCTCCAGCATTCATAGGTATCTCCATCTGTCTCTCCAACATTTATAGGTCTCCCCATCTGTCTCTCCAACAATCATAGGTATCCCCATCTGTCTCTCCAACAATCATAGGTCTCCCCATCTGTCCTGTCCATGAAAACACTCCCCAGCTGTTCTCTCCATGAACATTTACTCTCCAACTATTCTCTCCAACATTTACTCATCATAAGTCCTGTCCATCAAAATTTACTCTTCTGCTGTCCTCTCCTTGAACATTTACTCTCTAGCTGTCCTCTCCATGAACATTTACACTCTAGCTGTCCTCTCCTTGAACATGTACTCTCAATCTGTTCTCTCCATGAACATTCCGTCCTCTCCATGAACATGTGCTTTCAATCTGTTCTCTCTGTGAACATTTACTCTCTATTTGTCCTCTCCATGAACATGTACTCTCTATCTGTTCTCTCCATGAACATTTACTCTCTAGCTGTTCTCTCCATGAACATTTACTCTCTAGCTGTTCTCTCCATGAACATTTACTCTCCATCTGTTCTCTCCATGAACATGTACTCTCTATCTGTTCTCTCCATGAACATTTACTCTCCATCTGTTCTCTCCATGAACATTTACTCTCTATCTGTTCTCTCCATGAACATTTACTCTCCATCTGTTCTCTCCATGAACATGTACCCTCTATCTGTTCTCTCCATGAATATTTACTCTCCATCTGTTCTCTCCATGAACATTTACTCTCTAGCTGTTCTCTCCATGAACATGTACTCTCCATCTGTTCTCTCCATGAACATTTACTCTCTAGCTGTTCTCTCCATGATCATGTGCTCTCTAGCTGTTCTCTCCATGAACATGTACTCTCTAGCTGTTCGCTCCATGAAAACACAAATCTCCCTCTTCACGCCCGTGTTTCATAGTGTCAGTAACATCACTTTAATCCATAAGACACAAACAAACACAAATGAAGCCAAAGGCAAGAGCAATGATTCAATCTCTGCATTTTCACAGGTCACAAAATGACATTTAACAAACTCTCACTAATAAATGAAGGCTGTCTGAAAAACAAGACAAACCCAATGGAGGAAACAGAATATCAATAACCATATTGTTCCAAACAGGGACAGTGTGTGCTCTGATACCAGATTCACCACAGGGCATCATTATCGTAAGACTACAACTGTGTATAGGAAAGACACAAAACAAAACTAACCAGCAAGTTAAGCAACCGGCCATCCGCCATTTTTCTGAATATGCAGTTCAAAATATAAACCACCTCAGAGAGATGTACAAGCATTTCACATAAAATGCACAGCTCACAGAGTCGATTGATGCGATTAACTCTGTAACTGGTAGGCGGAACCATGTCCAAAGTGAGGAAAATATGTAAGCAAACTGTAGCCAGAAGCAAAAAGACTCCAGAGGCCTTAACAGCTCAACAGCCATTCCGAGAAATTTGACCGGTGACTACTGTTTCCCTTGATGATGAACTGTAAATTTAGTGGCGGAATGCTGTATTGGCATTCCAGCAGCGGCCTTATGCCCGAGTGTGCTGTTGGTTCATGGGGAATGCTGTCTGTTCCACTTTTCACATGGGACAGGGAGGGGCATTGTGTGTGTGTGTGTGTGTGTGTGTGTGTGTGTGTGTGTGTGTGTATGTGTGTGTGACATTCACTGGCACAGGAACGGAGCATTATAGGGTGACTCTTTGCCGTGAAGTTAGAACCGCAACTAATTAACTAACTAACACAACATGAATGAGAGAAACGGTGGCCTCACCAGCATCGACTGCAAGACGTCCACCGGCTGGTTCTGTACACTGATTCCATTGATCTCCATGATCTCATCGCCAACATGCAGGGTACCTAGGACCGGAGACGGAACATCGTTAGGTCATGTTTGATACACACAATGCATTTTAAGCAAACATCATCAGTGTTTGGTCAACTATCATCGATTCTAAACAGTGAGCCTGTCACGGAAATTCTTGGAGTTGTCCGATCGATGAAAGACTGTCGCGCCATTCGTCTACAGGCGGCAGCCATCTTTTGAAGTTAGAGACAGACTGTCCTGGTGAAAGTCGGTAAGATCTTTTGTTGTGGGGAAAAGATTCTCCAGATCACAGGCCGGCAAGACTTTTTGGAGTACCGGGACAATTCTCCAGATGAAAGCGGGACAGCCGGCGGGTTGTTTACATCGAGTCGGAAAAAGGAGAGAAAAAAATAGCTTTATCGACGCCTAGTGTCTAGTCAGATTTGTGACGTCATTCAGACACAGTATTAAAACAGTCTGGATAAACAACTTTGGCGGGAGTCGACCAAATGTTGTGAAGCAACAAGGACGTGTGTGATATTCCTGGTTTGATTATGGAGAGAGACTACAGTGTCTTATGTTGATTTACATCGGCGGACATTTATCCATTGTGTGATTTAGTAGTCTCGATTTCAAACAGGAATAAATATATGGTATTTAATTAAATAGACCCAAATTAGATTATTCTTAGGAATCGAGTGTAGTAATGTGCGTTGTAGGAGCGACGGCAACAGTAGGCTATCGCGTTGCTTAAACTAGCTAGTGTGAGATATCATTAACTCAGTGAGTTAAGAACAATGTAGTGGGATAATATTTAGGGAGATTGAAGATGGTTGGGGGGGGGGGGGGATAAAGGAAATGTCAAATGGTAGGATCTTCCAGTAGGGTATCTACTGGGTTTCTGCACTATTCCTTTAGTCTTTCCTTGTCTTACCATGACTCAGACCGATGTGATGAGCTCCTCTGCCTTATGACAGAGTTTAGTTCTCTGTTATATATTTGAGTGCGGCCGTCGGCCTACACTCACCTAATAAAGATCGGAATCGGGTTGCTCTCACCAGATGTGTTCTCTCTTCAACAGGTTCCATTATGTTTTTACAAAAAGCTAGCAGACAAGTCATAGAAGAAGAATATGGCTCGATCATTGAAGGAAGGTTTACTCAGCGGCTTTTGCACTGGACCCATAACTTAGAGGGTCTGCAAGAACCTGGCCTCTGCTGAGCGTGAACCGATGATCATATAAGGGTGATTCCACAGTGGTAGTTCTTATCATAGTCAAGTGAAGATACTTACAATACCACCAGTAACAGGAACAATAGTAGTTATATAGAGAACTTGAAAATTAACATTGTGTTTTCCAAATGGGGAATTCTTGTGAGACATTACTAATTAACATTGTGTTTTCCAATTGGTGAATTCCTATGAGAAATTAACTACTAACATTTAGTTTCAAAGTGACAGTAAACATTATTTTACGGTACAAGTGTTATCAGATCACAGAACTTTTAGTGACATATTAGTTACACTGTGTGTGTCAGATTCATGGTCAGTATTGGACTATATCCACTATTGGTGACCAGGCATCCGGACTATCCAAGAGCCACTGGAGGAAGTCGACACCTGGCCGGAGAGACGCATCATTTGGTGAGGTCCCTCTGTACTTGATCTATGGTGCTGTTGTGTGGCCAGTACTGTGATGAAGCAGACTTTGATCCTGAGCTGTTCAGTCTGATTCTGCATACACACTAGATTATACGACAGACATTCTATACATACACTTTGCACATACCTGACACTTTTCTTTATTAAATTAATTTGTCATTTTGTTAGAAGCTAGTGTTGTGTAGTATGTTTTGGAAAAGAATGAGAGGGGGCATGGTCCAGTGGTAAGAAGAAGAAGAGAGACAGAGAGAGAAAGAGAGAGAGAGAGAGAGAGAGAGAGAGAGAGAGAGAGAGAGAGAGAGAGAGAGAGAGAGAGAGAGAGAGAGAGAGAGAGAGAGAGAGAGAGAGAGAGAGTGATCCAAGGACTGACGGGGTGTTGTGGACAGACAACCAGAAGATTCTCAAGATAATGATATGGGGTTAGAAGAATGTGGGTGTTGATTTCCCCTCACCCCAGGGACGACACTTATTACGACAGAGCCCCTACATCACTACTACACCTTCACTAACAGACACGGTGGTCTGGGTTCAAACCTCTGACATGCTATGTGTATGCATGACTTTGAAAACACATGTTTATAACTTCATTTTGAGAACAAATTAGAAAGAAACAACAATGATTGTAGGTAAAGGTCACTGACTGGCACCACGATAGTGTGCAAAAATGAAATTGTACCTCTCCATAACACACAGCCTGGGCTGAATGTAGAGATCATGTGTTGCCCGTGCAGCATGATCCCTCTCTCGGCCTGCAGACAAGCTGCAGAAGCTGCCAGATCAGCAAAGCAATGGTCTAACTGTCCGCCTGTCGGAGCTTCGATCTTAGACCAGTTGCCAACCAAGGCAAAGTGCCCGGTCTGCCCTGCCATGAAATTTAGTCTTTAGGTTGCATTTCCTCGCACTAGGGTAAAGCGTGTACCCTCTCAAATTTACTCCTCCGCCCGAAGCCGTTGGCACAATGTGGGGTATCGTGTTTGGTGAGCGCCGCGGAACATTCGGCGCTAACAGAAAGCAAGTAGTACCGTCTACTGTCATACGGTAGCTCAGTCATATCTGACTAAGACCTGACTTCCAGGGCAGTACACATCTTACAATATGCTTAGTCAGTGTGACAATATGTTTAGTCAGTATGACAATATGTTGAGTAAGTGTAAGAATATGCTAAGTCTGTATGATAATATGCTGAGTCAGTGTGACAATATGATGCTGAGTCAGTGTGACAATATGATGCTGAGTCAGTGTGACAATATGATACTGAGTCAGTGTGACAATATGCTGAGTCAGTGCGACAACTTGTTGAGTCAGTGTGACAATATGCTTAGTCAGTATGACAATATACTGAGTCAGTGTGACAATATGCTATGGAGTAAGCCGTTGAATCATAGCTGGTTAATAACACCTGCCTCTTCTCTCTCTCTCTCTCTCTCTCTCTCTCTCTCTCTCTCTCTCTCTCTCTCTCTCTCTCTCTCCACACAGACACACACGCACGCAAGCACACACACCACACACACACGCGCGCGCGCAAGCGAAGGTCAACTAGCAGGCGACAGACGTTCAACAAAATAAAGGGCATCAGAGACTTGACATCAACAAATTAATCAGCAACCATCGTCTGTCTGTCCCGGCAACCATGTTTGAAGTACCCGGGAACATGCGCTGGAAAGGTGACAACAACCAGAACCAATCTGGCAAAATGTTAATCTTCAGTAGAAAATAAACACACAGACGAACGAACGCACGCACACACGCGCACATACGCACGCACGCACACATACACTCACCCACACACACACGCACAGAATGATTAATAAAAAGCTATGGAGAGACGGGGAGATGAATAATAATTTACAAAAAGACCGGCAGACAGACCCCCGTTTGCAATGGTAGGTGGATAAGACTAACAGACAGAAAATACACGAGAGGCGGACAGACAGATGGACAGACAGAGAGATGGACAGACAGACGGACGGACGGGCGGACGGACGGACGGACGACCGGACGGACGGACGGACGGACGGACAGACAGACAGACAGACAGATGGACAGACAGACGGACGGACGGACGGACGGACGGACGGACGGACAGACAGACGGACGGACGGACGGACGGACAGACAGACAGAGTGGTGGAAGGATATATGCATGATATAGTAACCATCAGCATCTTCAACACCGTCACGTGTCCTGCCAGCTGGTGTGGGTGATCAAGCTCCTCCACAACCACGACCACCAACAGAATGGGTTAATGTATATGCTGATGTCATAGTAGAAACAGAGCCAATACATTTAGCACACGCAAAACACAGTCAGATTGAAAGAGTTAACTATGACGTATTTTCGAGGATCACGCGAGAATACATTGACGTTAAAAAGTGGTTACTTGGAAGTGCAGGCGAATGACGATCATTCAGGCACGAGGTTAGCGGCAACACCTAGTTCAGTGGTTCTCAACCTTTTTTGGCCGGTGTCCCTCTTCACCATATTTTCAGAACGTCACCACCCCCCCCCCCCCTTTCGTATTTCCTACCTAAAAATTTTGGCCATGCCCCCCATTTACCATATTTTCAGAACATCATCCCCCTTCCCCTTTTCGTATTTCCTACCTAAAAATTCCCCCCCCCCCGCCCCTACACAGTATATGTAATAATGAAAGCTAAATTTAATAGCACATACTAAAACAAGTCTAGACGTCCACATAAAACGTGATTTGTGGGTCTACTTACTTTATAAAATGAATTTTAGAAGGGTGAGACGTACAGAACCGTAAAGTATGAAGGGAAAAACAATATCAAGTAATCGGTTCTTGTATTAACGCGATCTTGAAATAATCTTAATTCCCCCCCCCCCCCCCCCGGAAACCCTAAAATTCCCCCCTGGGGGAGGGGGGAATTTCCCACCGGTTGAGAACCACTGATCTAGTTCGTTTGACATCAACACAGCAAGTTTGACAATAGTATACACTAGTTTTCCAGCAACAAGCAGTAAAGCTAGAATTGGTGTCGCCAGACAACCTCACAGTATGGTACACATACTACACATGGGCTACATTGGGTTGACTTCATTGCACCAGGATGTTATCCCATATGGCTGAGTCTCTTCTCGCAGCGCGTAAAGCGTCGCACAAAGCACGAACTCCGTAGCTCCAGCGACGACCCACAGGAGTCTCCGAAATAAATGCACTCTTGAACCGAAGGACACGGCCCAGATTCGAACCTACAACCTTCGGAGCCCGGGGCAGACGGCTTGACCACTTCGCCACGGGAAATAAAATACATATGTCATCTGCAGCCGTGCGTTGTGCCCAATACTTCAAGAGCATCGGTACGACAGTTTTGTGTGCGAGCCACTCGAAAGAGAGGATATTTCATAACTAACATACACCTGCCAGAACTCCATCTTCTAGACATCATCATCACATTCAGTTATCTGTCCATGCCATAAAGAAGAGCTGTCAAGATCTACTCTCACCGTTTTCCTGGATGAACAACAACAGTAATCAAAACTATAACAATTAACTGTCCAGGATTCTTAGCCAAATATTAAAATGGGTTCTGTGTAACATGCAAGAATTCTTGTCCTAACAGGGGTCTACTGCAAGCGTTCTTCTTCATTATATAAAATGCATATTTTGCGTGCCCTATTCTTTCTTTACTTCTGTGACATGTTTCCACCAGATATCATCATCATTATTACACCATTACTCCTATACTGTTTATGATGAGAAGTGAGAAACCTAAATCGAGTAAAGATTTAAGATATTGCCTGGAGATACGAGATCCTGCAAACTACACCCCAGTTGTAAAGTGCAGAAGGCAGACCAGCGCCTCAGATAGATAGATGTCTTGTGCATCGTAAACAAGCGGGTATTTTTCTAGATCATACAAATGGGCGCTATTCCTCCCGCCTGACAGGGAAAGACAACTCGCCTGCAATTTCCCACCAGGGGAGAGGGGAAACTGCCCACAATAAATGCCACTTTCTTACAGCCAAATACACAATAAACTGATTGAAGTCAATGCAAAGAATACAGAGCATGGAACTTATATCTAGAGTTGTGGATAGATAGATCGATAGATAGAGAGAGAGAGAGAGAGAGAGAGAGAGAGAGAGAGAGAGAGAGAGAGAGAGAGAGAGAGAGAGAGAGAGAGAGAGAGAGAGAGAAGGGAGGGTGGTCGAAGCTGAAGATAAGATAAATAGAAGAAGACAGAAATGTAGGACTGGATTGTGAGTGCAGATTGAAATTAATCGATTTTCAGTTTCCTCGTTTGCACACAGCTCTGGGGGAGATATGGGTTTTTACTTAACTCGCATTGATTTTTTTCCCCCTCAACACTGGGAAGAACATATAACGAGAGAGAGAGAGAGAGAGAGAGAGAGAGAGAGAGAGAGAGAGAGAGAGAGAGAGAGAGGAGACTGGGAGAGAGAGGAGAGTGAGAGAGTGAGAAAGAGCAAGAGAAAGAGGCAAGTGAGAGAGCAGGCGAAACGAAGGGAGAGATTAAAGAAGAGATGAGAGGAAAGTGTAGCAGAGTCGATGAGAGCGTAGAAAATTGCAAGAAAGAGAAGCGGAAAGTGTAAGAGAATCAGAAAAAAAGAGCAGAAAGATATCAAATTATAGGGGGAGAGGGGAGAGAGAGAGAGAGAGAGAGAGAGAGAGAGAGAGAGAGAGAGAGAGAGAGAGAGAGAGAGAGAAAGAGAAAGAGAGAGAAAGAGAAGAGAGAGGGAGAGCGACGGCGAGAAAGAGAGAGGGGGAGAGGGATGGGAGGGAGGGAGAGTGAGGGAGAGAGGGGGAGAGTGAGGGAGAGAGGGGGAGAGAAAGAGAGACAGTGAGAGAGAGGGATAGAGGGAGAGGGAGGGAGAAAGAAGCACAAAGCGATAGAAAGAGAGGAGCGCTGGCAGAATTAAACAGCAAGAGAGAGAGAGAGAGAGAGAGAAAAGTCCACACATACACACACAGAGACACACACAGAGAGAGAGAGAGAGAGAGAGAGAGAGAGAGAGAGAGAGAGAGAGAGAGAGAGAGAGAAATCTGACACATCACAAACCGACACAATATGAATAACTGCAAACAGTGTCACTTTCCCCAGACGACAACGGCGGCCTCGTCTGTCGGACGGCAGTGTATTGGCGCTGTTGCAGGAAGGAATCATAGGTGTCGCTAGGTGTCCGTCTTCCGAGTTTATTCTGGACTGTGGAGCACATCTGGCCAACCCTTGTATACATGACCTGGTGGATCACATCTGGACAACCCTTGTATACATGATCAGGTGGATCACATCTGGGTAAACCCTTGTATACATGACCTGGTGGAGCACATCTGGCCAACCCTTGTATACATGACCTGGTGGAGCACATCTGACCAACCCTTGTATACATGACCTGGTGGAGCACATCTGGGCAACCCTTGTATACAGGACCTTGTGGATCACATCTGGCCAACCCTTGTATACATGATCAGGTGGATCACATCTGGTAACCCTTGTATACATGACCTGGTGTAGTACATCTGGACAACCCTTGTATGCATGACCTGGTGGAGCACATCTGGCCAACCCTTGTATACATGACCAGGTGGAGTACATCTGGCCAACCCTTGTATACATGACCTGGTGGAGCACATCTGGCCAACCCTTGTATACATGACCTGGTGGAGCACATCTGACCAACCCTTGTATACATGACCTGGTGGAGCACATCTGGCCAACCCTTGTATACATGACCTGGTGGAGCACATCTGACCAACCCTTGTATACATGACCTGGTGGAGCACATCTGGCCAACCCTTGTATACATGACCTGGTGGAGCACATCTGGCCAACCCTTGTATACATGACCTGGTGGAGCACATCTGGCCAACCCTTGTATACATGACCTGGTGGAGCACATCTGGCCAACCCTTGTATACATGACCTGGTGGAGCACATCTGGCCAACCCTTGTATACATGACCTGGTGGAGCACATCTGGCCAACCCTTGTATACATGACCTGGTGGAGCACATCTGGCCAACCCTTGTATACATGACTTGGTGGAGCACATCTGGCCAACCCTTGTATACATGACCTGGTGGAGCACATCTGGACAACCCTTGTATACATGACCTGGTGGAGCACATCTGGCCAACCCTTGTATACATGACCTGGTGGAGCACATCTGGCCAACCCTTGTATACATGACTTGGTGGAGCACATCTGGCCAACCCTTGTATACATGACCTGGTGGAGCACATCTGGCCAACCCTTGTATACATGACTTGGTGAAGCACATCTGGCCAACCCTTGTATACATGACCTGGTGGAGCACATCTGGACAACCCTTGTATACATGACCTGGTGGAGCACATCTGCAGGCCAGGTACAGAATATCCATCAGGCAGTAACCTCCATCGACTAAAACTACCATAACTAGCCAAGCAAGAGAGAAGCTGGCAAAGCATCGGGGTAGAAGGAGTGACACTAGAGCAGGTAAAACGGTTCCACAACTTGAACACTAACGAGAATAAACATGACCCTTAATGCAACACCATGAAGAAGATGATATCAACTGGAAAGTTACACAATGACTGAAAGATGGTACTAGTTGACTGACACGTGATTATAGTTTTCGATGAGACCGCACAACATAGTTTGTTACAGTCAAAATATTTTGGGCATGTTATGAGAAGAAGTGACTTGGAGAACTTGGTGACAACTGGCAAGATCGAAGGGAAGAGAAATCAAATCAAATCAAATCAACTTTATTAGACGAGGGGGAAGGCCGAAAAGTAAATACCTGGATGGCTTGGCCGAGTGGCATGGTCGAGACAGGAACACGGAGCTGATCCACGACTCTGGTGATCGAGTGAGATGGCAAAACATGACCGCCCACGCTTATCGGCATGGCACATGATGGATGGATATACCAGGCATGACTGTACTGGGAGCGGCAGTGGTGTAGGAGGCTAGACGCTCGCCTGCCGACACGGTGGCCATGAGTTCGATCCCTATTGCGACGGAATCGCATTTAAAAACAAAAAAAATATGTGCGATCTTAGTCGATCCAGCTTTTTTTTTTTTTTTTTAAAAAGGACCAAGTTGCCTTGCGAAGTGAAGGCGGCTGGCTTGATAATGACCAAATCACCATACGATCGCCATTTGGTCTCTATAAAATATGGGCCTATCACCGGATATCCGATGACCGCCCACTGGTCTCTATAAAATATGGGCCTGTAATCGGATAACCGGATAGCCGGTCTCCGTGGCTAAAGGCTTGCGAACGCAGTTCGTGAACCGGGTACCAGGCGTTCAAAACTCAGCCGCGACCGATTTGTGCAGCAGACCGTGTCGCGTTGTGTTATAACGTGCTGGTATGGGAGCCGGTCGTCCAGAAATCAATGGCAAACTACTGAACGTAAAAGCTTGCCTAGTACATCAACAGCAGCTGAAAACGCTGGTCTTGACTGCAACGTCCTGCAAGGGATATGCAACATTTAAAAAAAAAACGGATATCCGATGAGTGCCGATTGGTCTCTACAAAATATGGGCCTTTCACCGGATATCCGATGAGTGCCCACTGGTCTATAAATATGGGCCTATCACCGGATATCCGATGAGTGCCTGCTGGTCTCTACAAAATATGGGCCTATCACCGGATATCCGATGCGCCTCAAGGTGCGCAAACGGGTCCGTTACTGACTGTGACTGTACAGCACTGGACAAACAACTAGCCACCAACAAATACTTTAACCCATTAACTGTCGGATTAAGAAATGCGTTACGGCAGAAATTATTTATTTACATTTTTCAAGCACAGCTGCCTGCGATTTGAGTGTCTGCTAGTCGGTTGTCGATGCTTACTGTTTTGTAATCGTCGATATGTTTGGATGCTTTGTTACTTATTTGTAATTTCCCTTTTCTTTAAAAAAATAATAATCTATCTGCGTGAAGTGTAGCGATACCGAACGAACGACTGACCGACCGAACGACCGAACGAATGCACGAACGAACGAACGAACGAACTTTATTTTCAAATTGGGCACGCAGGCCCGTCTTACATTCGGCACTTTCAATCACTCATATTTCGTTCATCAATAGTGCATAATACATTCACATAAGGGAAAAAAAAACATTGTGAAATGAATGGTGTAAACATAAGCAATGCATACTACCATGTTATGAGACTGGCAGGCAGACACACAAACACACAAAACCTGCCTACATACTTACATCATTTATCCAAACTCTCACAGTTATGCACCCACTCGATAGCACCCAAATACACACTCCCTCACATACACATATAATTTCTCAAAATCACAAACTCACTAAATCCATCCATCCATCCGCCCATCCATCCATCAGCCATCCATCCATCCATCCACCCACTCCGCACACACGCAGGCAGTCAGGCATCCATGCACGCACGCACGCACACACACACACACACACACACACGCACGCATGCATGCATGCATACATACATAAATACATACATACAGTGGCTAAATGTTCAGTTATACTATACTGTTGCCAGGGGCCAAAGTGCTACAGTGATATCAGTGATTTGTGGTAGTTAATGAGTTAAACATTCCACATAATGATGGATGTTTTAGACAAACAACAACAACAACAACAACAACAACAACAACAACAACAACAACAACAACAACAACAACAACAACTAGGATTTGTTGCAATGTTTCAGCTACTTCTGTGCAGTCTGACGAGCTCCTTGTATGCGGATGATTGTAAAGGGAGAGAATGCAATATTGGATTATATTAGGGGAGACCACTCCAGGGAATAATCTCTCAATGTAGAATCTATTAACACGACATGACATATATATATATATATATATATATATATATATATATATATATATATATATATATATATATATATATATATCGGATGGGAGATGCCTTGAAGAGATTAGAACAAGAATCGCCATGGCAAAAGTAGCCTTTAGCAAAATAAAAAAGATACTGACCAATAAAAAGATGTCAATTGAAACGAGAAAAAGAGTGTTGAGATGCTACATTGAACCTGTACTTTTGTATGGATGTGAAGCTTGGACAATGAGCAGTCAGGCTGAAAAAACATCTGATGGCTGTAGAAATGTGGTTTCTGAGGAAAATGCAAAGAATACCATGGACAGCCAGAAAGACCAATGAACAAGTCCTTCAAGAAACAAATGAAGATCGTAAACTGATTAGAGATATTAGACGCAGACAGTCAAAATTTTGTGGGCATGTTATGAGAAGAAATGATGTGGAGAACTTGGTGAAAACTGGTAAGATCGAGGGGAACAGACCAAGGGGAAGACCTAGAAGCAAGTACCTGGATGGCTTGGCCACATGGCATGGTCGAGACAGAAACACGGAACTGATCCACGACTCTGGTGATCGAGTGAGATAGCAGAACATGACCGCCCACGCTTACCGGCATGGCACATGATGGATGGATATATATATATAATCATATAAAGCACAGCTGTGGTGTAGTGGCTAAACCCCTGCATGCTGGCCGCCTGGTCATGTGATCGAATTTGTATCGAGGGGGATAGTTAAAATTGCGAATTATTATTATTGTTTTTACTTCATAATATGACAGCATGCATCTGAACTGTTTCTTTCATTCTTCTGCCAAATGAAGACAATCATCGCTCTTAATCTGTACCGAATTCCTTATACATGCTCACAGCACAAATCTGAACAAGTTAACCAGGACGAAACAGGATCTTCTAGAAGGGAGATGACGCGAGATGGAGACAGCCACAGGGAGTCCGGACCGCACACGCTCTTCATGTCACCCCTGGACATGTCTAGATCTGGTCTTTGGAATGCCAGGTCCGTGTTTACACATGGGATACGGCAAAGGCAGCGGGAGGGATGCAATGCTATCAGATTAACATGTTGGGATTATGCGAAACAAGGTGGAACAGGCAGGGGGCTGCTATACACAGGTAGAATGTCATTGATCGGGATACCACAGAGCACACAGAATAGAGGAAGACGTACAGATATATAGAGAAGAGAAGAGCAGTAGAGATAGGAATGAATACAATGTGGATGACATGGACTCGACACTGGAGGAAAAAAGTAGAGGCGGATGAGGAAGATGAGGATGAGGAGGAGAATAAGACACAGTGTAGTGTACACATTATAATGGTAGATATGACTGCAGAACAGAATAGAATGAAGGACTGGTTGTCGGTATACACACAACCTGAGAGTGCCAGTGAACGGTTGACAGCCTTCGAATCTTCCCACCACACTGGCAAGTCTGGAGTGGCACCGGTGTACCGCCGCACACAGTTTGCCCACGGCTGCTTCAGGAGAAATGTACAACGTGGGGCAACGCACAACTCGACCCCCCCCCCCCTCCCCCAGCCGTGAGCTATAGATCAGCATCCCCCGGGGAAGCGGGGCTTGCTACAGGAGGGAGGGAGGTTACGGTGGTGGGGCAAGGGGTGGGGTAGGTGAAGGGCGTGCGATGACAGGCGGGGAGACATCAAAGTGAGTTTACAACTAATGTTATTTTAATTTCGCAACGTGTATAGGGGAAGGAGGGAGGCAGAGCGAGAGTGATAGGGAGAGCGAGAGTGATAGGGAGAGCGAGAGTGATAGGGAGAGCGAGAGTGAGAGACAGAGAGAGAGAGAAAGAGAGAGAGAGAGAGAGAGAGAGAGAGAGAGAGAGAGAGAGAGAGAGAGAATGGACAGAAATGAAGACAACGAATGCACGGAGAAACCGAAGAAGACAGACATACACAATTGTGGCAGGGATTCCAGGATGTTGTCCGTGGTCCCTAACCATGGCGATCTCACATACTCCCACCTCTCCCTGTCTACGGAGTCCGTGCACAGAGATGAGATTATCCTCGGGCGATGATCTATGAGAAGAGACACGAGATGTTACTGAGACATACACGTGCAAAGACAGCCATCCTGTACAACCTCAGCCCCAACCGAACCATCCCCGTGTCTACAGACAAGATGCAGACTTGGTGACCTGCCCTCTAATATCTTCTGGGAGCCATAATTTGGTGGGCATCATCACCTCGGCCTGGCCACAGATTTTATTAGCCGCATAAACGAGCTTGTTCCTGTGCCGCGCTAACAACAGAGGCAATTTACGATCGGAAATATCCCAGCCGGGTTGTTCTGACGTTGAAATGCAGAATACGGGGTTGGGCGTGCTACAAAATGTCCGGCTGATCGCACAAAGGAGCATGGAACCCGGGTCTTATTGAACGAGGCTACATGTCTATATAAAACAATTGCATGTCTTTTGCAGGACGTTTCCACCAACCCCAATCCCAGTTCGATCTTAATTTTACGTCAACTAGTTTGGCATTGTTTCGGAACGATACGTCAGCGCTTAGCCCAATTAATGGGAGTAGGGGGGGGGGGGGGTTGATCCCGCTAGAGCGCTATTATCCTGTCAGCCACATCGACTGCTCCATGTCTGTACATGGAACTGGAGCATGGCGCGAATGTGGTCCTTGAGGGAATGCGGTCCTTGAGGGAATATGGTCCTTGAGGGAATGCGCTCCTTGACGGAATACCGTCCTTGAGAGAATACCGTCCTTGGGGCAATCGCTGTTACTGGGTCATTATTTCAGTCTCTGTTGTCTAGATTATCGTCTGCTGCCTATCTTTTCTGCCTTTAAGGGCCGAATGTAAGACGGGCCTGCGTGCCCAATTTGTTACCCTTTTAAAATAAAGTTTGTTCGTTCGTTCGTTCGTTCGTTCTGTTGTTATCTATGCCCCATTCATCGTCATTATCTTCTTCATTACCATCGTCTTTTTTTCTCATTTATGCTTTCCGTTTTATGGCTGTCATTGTCAGATTGATCATCATCGTGCACAATACCAACAAACACTGGCGAATCGCCTTCTCACAGAGTCGCCATAATTGGAATAGCTCTGCGTTCTTCTGCAAATTCTTCTCATTTCTGTTGTTGTGATTTTTCTTTTCTCTTTTTCTGTCATTGTCCAGGTTTGGTATTAGTAGCATAGAGTTGGTAGTAAGATTGAGTTGTAAAGTGCTTTCTTAGTAACTACTAATACATGTTTGTTCTTTAGTATTGTTGCCAAGTGTCCAAGGAGTTGGTTTGCCTTATTACATCTATTATCGATCTCGTCTCTGATTTACCGTTTGATGATATTATCCTTCCTAGGTACTTGAAGCTCTTTACTTATTTCAGGGGGTGTTCTTTTAGGTGAATCTTTGTTGTTTTTTTTCTTCTATAGTTATAATTATATCCTCTGTTTTGCTAGTGCTAATGTTCATGTTATACTCCTTACACACTTCATTTAGATCAGTGGTTCTCAACCTTTTTTGGCCCATGCCCATCTTCACCAAATGTTGAGAATGACATTCCTCCCCTTTCGTATTTCCTCCCTATAAATTCCCCCCACCCCCACCCTGCCCCTACACAGTATACGTAAAAATGGAAGCTAACGTTAATAACACATACTAGAACAAGTTTAGACGTCTACATAAAACGTGATTTATGGGTCTACTTACGTTATAAGACGAATATCAGGTCCGGGAAGGTTAACCCGGTCAACAAATGCCCGCAGAAGTCGGATGTGTCGGCCTAACGGCGCAAGAACGCAGCTCTGCTGTAAACAGGCACAACGCAGTCACATCCGGACAAAAAAAATCCGGATGAACGCAGAAGAAGAAGAAGAAGAAGAAGAAGAAGAAGAAGAAGAAGAAGAAGAAGAAGAAAAAGAAGAAGAAGAAGAAGAAGAAGAAGAAGAAGAAGAAGAAGAAGAAGAAGAAGAAGAAGAAGAAGAAGAAGAAGAAGAAGAAGAAGAAGAATATCAGAAGGGCGAGGAGTACAGAACCGTAAAGTATGGAGGGAAAAACAATATCAAGTAATCGGTTCTTGTATTAACGCGATCTTGAAATAATCTTCATCCCCTGGAAACCCTAAAATTCACCCCCAAGGGGGGAATTTCCCACCGGTTGAGAACCACCGATGTAGACTATTCATATAGTCTTGTAATTCTACTTCTGATTTTATTATTAGCGCTTGACTGTCCGCAAATGTCATTGGCACCTTGCCGTCTTGACAGACGATAGTTTGTGCTTTAAAAAGGCATAATAACTTTTAACTATGGCGGTAGCGAGTGTGACTGATAAGGCCAATTTGCGCTGTAAATGTCCGTTCACAGTGGGTGCATGTGAACATGTGGTCATTTCCACCATCATGCACCATCTTACGTCTCAACCGCTTGGTGTGTGACTTTTCTGCAATAATTTTCTCCTTTGACTTTATTCCATTTCTGATATTTGCCCTCCACGCAACACGTTCTGCCTCTCCATAGCACAAAGCCTGGGCTAAAATATAGAGATCATGTGTTGCCCATGCAGCATGATCCCTCTCTCGGCCTGCCTAGTTCACTCCAGAGGAAAGGTAACACCCCTACATCTGGAACAAGACAAGCTGCAGAAGCTGCCGGATCAGCAAAGCATTGCTCTAACTGTCCGCCTGTCGGAGCTTCGATCCTAGACCAGTCGCCAACCAAGGCTTAGGGCCTGGTCAGCCCTGCCATGACAATTTTGTCTTTAGCTTGCATTTCCTCGCACCAGGGTAAGGCTTGTACCCTCCCAATTGTGCTCTTCCGCCCGAAGCCGTTGGCACAATGTGGGGTGTCGGGTTTGGTAAGCGCCGCCCAACGTTCGGCGCTAACAGAAACCAGGTAGTACCGTCTACTGTTATACGGTAGCTCAGTCATATCTGACTAAGACCTGACATAATGTCCGCAAATATGAGTTCTTTAATGGTGCAAAGAAAGGATTCTCCTTGAATACCAAGAAGACTGTAACAATGGTGATTAAAAAAAAAAGTGACGCCCAAATATGAAATAGAGATAGAAGGGAAAATTCTTCACCAAGTGGAAAGTTTTAAATACCTAGGGTTATTTATAACATCAGATGGAAGATGCACAACAGAGATTAAGAGCAGAATAGGGCAAGCAAAAGCTGTATAGTGCTCACCTACAAATGTAGTGGTCTGAGATTAATGCTAAATTAAGACAAATTTTACTTCTTATCAAAACGTTTACATTACATATTTTGGTTTTCCAAGACACTTCAGCATTCGTCTGTAAATCGACATCTAAAAAACAGCGAGAGATATTTAACTTGTTGCTGTTTTTTTTTTTAATTAAAAAAAAAGCTTGTTGGTGTTTGAGCTAATAAACCAGCATCAACAAAACACCCCCAGAGGTGTCGGAGATGTGACTCTACTAATGATGATGAAAATTCATTGAAAAATCAAAATATTTAATTTAAACATTTTGAATGAGGCTAGGATACAAAGGTTGAATTCTCAGTCTGGTTGAATTATCAGTCTGGTTGAAGTCTCAATCTGGTTGAATACTCAGAGTGGTTGAATTCTCAGTCTGGTGGAGTTCTCAGTCCTATTAAATTCTCAGACTGGGACAGACAATGCTACGCTGAGATCCTGCAGTCACAGAATCAACGGAAACTCAATCATTATTGTACGTTGGACCTGTGATGGCATATTGGTTAGTCTGCTGGCCTGCGAGGTCAGGAGTCTGTGTTCAATCCCCAAACAGTGGCAAAATTATATCCAGTGACCAGTATAACTTTGGGCTCGACCCAGCTTCATAACCTTGAGTACCAGAACTTTCTGGACAGGGAAGGCGACGGAGACAGGAACTAACCACCCTAAGTCTGTCTATCATGGCCGAGAATGTTTAAACGTCTACAGCTTCACACCACAGGAACAGTATGGGGTAACCTTTACATACTACAGCTCAGAGACCGGCCAGGCCAATTCGATAAGTATCTCAGAAACCAGAGACAAGCCAGACCAATTCAGTAAGTATCCCAGAATCCAGAGAGAGGCCAGGTCAATTCTATAATAAGTATCTCAGAAACCAGAGACAGGCCAGACCAAGTCACGTATCTCAGAACCCAGACAGAGACCGCGCCAAGTCAATAAGAATCCCAGAAGGAGGCTAGGCAATGTGAATAAGAATTCCCAGAGCCCAGAACGAGGCTAGATTGTGTGATACAAGAATAGCAATAACACAAATTCCATCCGTCTGTGAACAACAAAATCTATCACAATACACAATACATATAAACACCCACATAACATCCGAGAACAGTGAGGAACACGTGTAAACAAATCACGCTACACATGTCGGACGTTTTACCTGGCTCGGCGTTTACCTGAGGCGGGATGTAGGAACCTGTGTTTGTTGTTCTCCCCAGAATCTTCATGTCGTGTTTTTGTGTCTTATATGTG
Source organism: Cepaea nemoralis (assembly GCA_014155875.1). Taxonomy (NCBI): domain Eukaryota; kingdom Metazoa; phylum Mollusca; class Gastropoda; order Stylommatophora; family Helicidae; genus Cepaea; species Cepaea nemoralis. The sequence continues at coordinate 109,760 of JACEFZ010002399.1, forward strand.
TATTACCAACGTCTGCTGCATTTAGCATATCATTATTGTCTCAATGATGTATTACCAACTCTGACTGTAATTCTACCGTATTATCATGATCATCTGTTGCTACAGTTAATATTGTATGATCATCGCCTCCTACAGTTAATGTTGTATGATCACCTCCTGCTACAATTAATGGTGTATGATCACCTCCTGCTACAGTTAATGGTGTATGATCACCTCCTGCTACAGTTAATGTTGTATTATCATCTGTTGCTACAGTTAATGTTGTATGATCACCTCCTGCTACAGTTAATGGTGTATGATCATCTCCAGTCACAGTTAATGTTGTATGATCACCTCCTGCTACAGTTAATGTTGTATTATCATCTGTTGCTACAGTTAATGTTGTATGATCACCTCCTGCTACAGTTAATGGTGTATGATCATCTCCTGTCACAGTTAATGGTGTATGATCATCTCCTGTCACAGTTAATGTTGTATTATCATCTGTTGCTACAGTTAATGTTGTATGATCACCTCCTGCTACAGTTAATGGGGTATGATCATCTCCTGTCACAGTTAATGTTGTATTATCATCTGTTGCTACAGTTAATGTTGTATGATCACCTCCTGCTACAGTTAATGGTGTATGATCACCTCCTGCTACAGTTAATGTTGTATTATCATCTGTTGCTACAGTTAATGTTGTATGATCACCTCCTGTCACAGTTAATGTTGTACGATTACCTCCTGCTACAGTTAATGGTGTATAATCACCTCCTGCTACAGTTAATGGTGTATGATCACCTCCTGTCACAGTTAATGTTGTATGATCATCTCCTGCTACAGTTAATGTTGTATTATCATCTGTTGCTACAGTTAATGGTGTATGATCACCTCCTGTCACAGTTAATGTTGTATGATCATCTCCTGCTACAGTTAATGTTGTATTATCATCTGTTGCTACAGTTAATGGTGTATGATCACCTCCTGCTACAGTTAATGTTGTATGATCACCTCCTGCTACAGTTAATGGTGTATGACACCTCCTGTCACAGTTGGAATGGTGTATCACCTCCTGTCTACAGTTAATGGTGTATGATCACCTCTGTCTACAGTTAATGGTGTATGATCATCTCCTGTCACAGTTAGGTGTATATCATCGCTGCTACAGTTAATGGTGTGTATGATCCCCTCCTGTCACAGTTAATGGTGTATGATCACCTCCTGTCACAGTTAATTGTGTATGATCACCTCCTGTCACAGTTAATGTTGTATGATCACCTCCTGCTACAGTTAATGGTGTATGATCATCTCCTGCTACAGTTAATGGTGTATGATCATCTCCTGTCACAGTTAATGTTGTATGATCACCTCCTGCTACAGTTAATGGTGTATGATCATCTCCTGCTACAGTTAATGGTGTATGATCATCTCCTGTCACAGTTAATGTTGTATGATCACCTCCTGCTACAGTTAATGTTGTATGATCATCTCCTGCTACAGTTAATGTTGTATGATCACCTCCTGCTACAGTTAATGTTGTATGATCACTCTACAGTTAATGTGTATATCATCTCTGCTACAGTTAATGTTGTATGATCACTCCTGCTACAGTTAATGGTGTATGATCACCTCCTGCTACAGTTAATGCTGTATTATCATCTGTTGCTACAGTTAATGTTGTATGATCACCTCCTGCTACAGTTAATGGTGTATGATCACCTCCTGCTACAGTTAATGGTGTATGATCATCTCCTGTCACAGTTAATGTTGTATGATCACCTCCTGCTACAGTTAATGTTGTATGATCATCTCCTGCTACAGTTAATGTTGTATTATCATCTTTTGCTACAGTTAATGTTGTATTATCATCTGTTGCTACAGTTAATGTTGTATTATCATCTGTTGCTACAGTTAATGTTGTATTATCATCTGTTGCTACAGTTAATGTTGTATGATCACCTCCTGCTACAGTTAATGGTGTATGATCACCTCCTGCTACAGTTAATGTTGTATTATCATCTGTTGCTACAGTTAATGTTGTATGATCACCTCCTGCTATAGTTAATGGTGTATGATCACCTCCTGCTACAGTTAATGTTGTATTATCATCTCCTGTCACAGTTAATGGTGTATGATCACCTCCTGCTACAGTTAATGTTGTATTATCATCTGTTGCTACAGTTAATGTTGTATGATCACCTCCTGCTACAGTTAATGGTGTATGATCACCTCCTGCTACAGTTAATGGTGTATGATCATCTCTTGTCACAGTTAATGTTGTATGGTCACCTCTTGCTACGGTTAATGTTGTATTATCATCTGTTGCTACAGTTAATGTTGTATGATCACTTCCTGCTACAGTTAATGTTGTATGATCACCTCCTGCTACAGTTAATGTTGTATGATCACCTCCTGCTACAGTTAATGGTGTATGATCATCTCCTGTCACAGTTAATGTTGTATGATCACCTCCTGCTACAGTTAATGTTGTATGATCACCTCCTGCTACAGTTAATGTTGTATGGTCATCTGTTGCTACAGTTAATGTTGTATGATCACCTCCTGTTACAGTTAATGTTGTATGATCACCTCCTGCTACAGTTAATGATGTATGATCACCTCCTGTCACAGTTAATGTTGTATGATCACCTCCTGCTACAGTTAATGTTGTATGGTCATCTGTTGCTACAGTTAATGTTGTATGATCACCTCCTGCTACAGTTAATGTTGTATGATCACCTCCTGCTACAGTTAATGTTGTATGATCACCTCCTGCTACAGTTAATGTTGTATGATCACCTCCTGCTACAGTTAATGGTGTATGATCATCTCCTGTCACAGTTAATGTTGTATGATCACCTCCTGCTACAGTTAATGTTGTATGATCACCTCCTGCTACAGTTAATGGTGTATGATCATCTCCTGTCACAGTTAATGTTGTATGATCACCTCCTGCTACAATTAATGTTGTATGATCACCTCCTGCTACAGTTAATGGTGTATGATCACCTCCTGCTACAGTTAATGGTGTATGATCATCTCCTGCTACAGTTAATGGTGTATGATCACCTCCTGCTACAGTTAATGGTGTATGATCATCTCCTGCTACAGTTAATGTTGTATTATCATCTGCTGCTACAGTTAATGTTGTATTATCATCTGTTGCTACAGTTAATGTTGTATTATCATCTGTTGCTACAGTTAATGTTGTTCTGAATCCCAAGCAATGCCCCCCCCCCCCCCCCCCCGACAACCGTTACAGGTATGGTGGTGTTGTGACTAGCATACTCGCATGCCGGTCAGGTGATATGTACTTCATCTCCCATCTAGGCGGATTTGACAACCAAGCCCACCAGGTGATATGTACTCCGTCTCCCATCGAGGCGGATTTGACAACAAGCCCACCAGGTGATATGTACTCCGACTCCCATCGAGGCGGATTTGACAACCAAGCCCACCAGGTGATATGTACTCCGACTCCCATCTAGGCGGATTTGACAACCAAGCCCACCAGGTGATATGTACTCCATCTCCCATCGAGGCGGATTTGACAACCAAGCCCACCAGGTGATATGTACTCCGACTCCCATCTAGGCGGATTTGACAACCAAGTCCAACGATATGTACTCCAACTCCCATATAGGCGGATTTGACAACCAAGCCAGCATATGTTCCTAGGTCGACCCATACTACCATTTTATTCGCATATCCTAGTACATAACATAACTGTCAACACCAGCATTTTACCGCTGTTGTTGATTTCTTGGCAAGATTACGCTCAGTAGTTTGCCATTGCTTTCTGAGCGGCCGGCTCACATATCCCGTAAGTAAGGTGCGCGGCGAGAACCGCTACCGATTCTCGCGCAGCTGCGTTTGCTCACGTGGATAAACGGGATTACGGAGACAGTCGTTAACTCCTAGGCCAGGGAGACCAGTCATACTACAATATGTACCATGAAATGTCATGACAAGTAAAGGCGGCGCCGTGACACTGACTACTCCACGCACCCAGTGGTAGTTGGTCTATACACATGTCGGGCTCCTACGATCTCCCAGTACAGCTCAGCATGTGTAACAGGGTTTTTACCTGTACTGGGACTACGACAACCATGGCGTCGACGCAGCCACATGAAGTACGTATTAGGTCGGTAACACCACTTTCTCAACACTGTAGGGAGGCGGCCGATGAGGATGGCAACTAGACACCTCACTTATATATACCTAGTATATGTGACGGTACAACAATTTCCAGCAGCTATCGTGGGATTATTTGAACCGTTCCCATACACGACCCCTAATTGGTCTGGGCGCCATTGACGCCTCCAGGATCTGCAAACGCGGGATAGAAGCAGACGATCTGGACGCCTGCTGTGTCACCCATGTCATGAATAATTGAAGTGATGCCACTGGAGTACCCGGGGTGTCAATAGGCTGGCACTGTGGGGTGTGAAGCCATTGGAATACCCGGGGTCTCAACAGGCTGGGACTGTGGGGGTGTGACTTTTGTAGAAATAGTGATTGGGGGGAGGGAAATTATGGCGAAGAGGGAGACGAGACTGGCCACCTCAGTTTATCTTCCTTCCTGAAGGGCCGAATGTAAGACGGGCCTGCGTGCTCAATGTGTGACCCTTTGAAAATAAAGTTCATTCTTCCTCGTGAGAACCCTTTTGTTATTATCATTTCCTGCAGAGTCGTACATGTTTGTCTGTTATTACATACAAGTTGAACATAATATAATATTTGTAACGACTGTTCAGCTGCGCTGGAACGTGTGTACGGAACACAAATTAGCATTACTGAGGTCCTTGAAAATCTCCAGACACGTCATTGTCATCACTAGCCAGATCTGTCATTCTCCTGAACCAACAACAATGTTATCACTAGCCAGATCTGTCATTCTCCTGAACCAACAACTATGTCATCGTTAGCCAGATCTGTCATTCTCCTGAACCAACAATTATGTTATCACTAGCGAGATCTGTCATTCTCCTGAACCAACAACTATGTTATCACTAGCCAGATCTGTCATTCTCCTGAACCAACAACTACGTTATCACTAGCCAGATCTGTCATTCTCCTGAACCAACAACTATGTTATCACTAGCCAGATCTGTCATTCTCTGTGAACCAACAACTATGTTATCACTAGCGAGATCTGTCATTCTCCTGAACAAACAACTATGTTATTACTAGCCAGATCTGTCATTCTCCTGAACCAAGAACTATGTTATTACTAGCCAGATCTGTCATTCTCCTGAACCAACAACTATGTTATCACTAGCGAGATCTGTCATTCTCCTGAACCAAGAACTATGTTATTACTAGCCAGATCTGTCATTCTCCTGAACCAACAACTATGTTATCACTAGCGAGATCTGTCATTCTCCTGAACCAACAACTATGTTATTACTAGCCAGATCTGTCATTCTCCTGAACCAACAACTATGTTATCACTAGCGAGATCTGTCATTCTCCTGAACCAACAACTATGTTATTACTAGCCAGATCTGTCATTCTCCTGAACCAACAACTATGTCATCACTAGCCAGTAGGTAGTATGGCTGAATGGATAAGAACGCATGTTCTTAAACATCCGATGTGCTAATGCCGAAGTAAAGGGTTCAACCCCTACGCCGGACAGTTGGACTAAAATGTTGACCTATCACTCTTGAAAGAGAAAGAGGAGGACAAAGAAGAAGAAGAAGAAGAAGATGAAGAAGAAGAAGAAGAAGAAGAAGAAGAAGAAGAAGAAGAAGAAGAAGAAGAAGAAGAAGAAGAAGAAGAAGAAGAAGAAGGAAAAAAAAGAAGAAGAAGTAGAAGAAGAAGAGGAGGAGGAGGAGAAGAAGTAGGAGACGATATACACCCAATTACATTTTACCATACACAATGGTCACACACACACAATCATAAAGACAGAAACCACAGACCAGCAGTCAGAAGCTGCGATGCGATGTGAAACGAGGACAGATGCAGCAACACAAGGACAAAAACATAACTGAGGCGATGACAGATGCAGTAACACAAGGACAACAACATAACTGAGGCGATGAAAGATGCAGTAAGACAAGGACAACAACATAACTGAGGCGATGAAAGATGTAGTAACACAAGGACAACAACATAACTGAGGCGAGGACAGATGCAGTAACACAAGGACAACATAACTGAGGCGAGGACAGATGCAGTAACACAAGGACAACAACGTACGACACGGAGACATACCTTGTCTGTGGATCATCCCCCCGTGCATAATTCTGGCAACGAAGCACTGACCCTCATCGTTGACCTTGAGTGTGATGCCCTGGTACACGCAGATGAGACACAAGGAGAGTTATGTCGTGTTCGCAATCAACAAGAAACAATCACTGTCATCTTAACATGGTCGGTGTCATCTCTACATGATCAGTGTCATCTCTACATGGTCGGTGTCATCTCTACATGGTCGGTGTCATCTCTACATGGTCGGTGTCATCCCTACATGGTCGGTGTCATCCCTACATGGTCGGTGTCATCTCTACATGGTCAGTGTCATCCCTACATGGTCGGTGTCATCCCTACATGGTCGGTGTCATCTCTACATGGTCGGTGTCATCCCTACATGGTCGGTGTCATCTCTACATGGTCGGTGTCATCTCTACATGGTCGGTGTCATCTCTACATGGTCGGTGTCATCTCTACATGGTCGGTGTCATCTCTACATGGTCAGTGTAATCTCTACATGGTCGGTGTAATCTCTACATGGTCGGTGTCATCTCTACATGTTCGGTGTCATCTCTACATGGTCAGTGTCATCTCTACATGGTCAGTGTCATCTCTACATGGTCGGTGTCATCTCTACATGGTCGGTGTCATCTCTACATGGTCGGTGTCATCTCTACATGGTCGGTGTCATCTATACATGGTCGGTGTCATCTTGGTATAGCCAGTGTCATCTTGGTACAGTCAGTGTCATCTTCATATTGTCAGTGTCATCTTCATATTGCCAGTGTCATCTTGACATCTTCAGTGTGGCTTTACAAAAACGTCAGGTCTTAGATATGACAGAGCTACCGTATCCCGCTTTCTGTTAGAGCCGAATGTCGGGCGGCGCTCACCAAACCCGACACCCCACATTGTGCCAACGGCTTCGGTGGAGGAGCGCAAATGGGAGGATATAAGCCTGATCCTGGTGCGAGGAAATGCAACCTAAAGACATGGCAAGGCAGACCAGGCTCTAAGCTTGGTTGGCAACTGGTTTAGGATCGAATCTCCGACAGGTGGACAGTTAGAGCATTGCTTTGGTGATCTGGCAGCTTCTGAAGCTTGTCTTGTTCCTGATATATTGGTGTTACCTTTCCTCTGGAATAAACTAGGCAAGCCAAGAGGGAGATCATGTTGTATGGGCAACATATGGTCTCTACTCTTGACCTTGCGGTATGGAGAGGGATAACGCCATCCTTGGTCCCCACCATGGGTTGTTAAGCACAATGTAACAAACTATCATCTGTCAAGGACGGCCAGGTGTCAGTACAATATGTGTTTTAAGATGGAGAAATGCAGTGACATGGTCGCAAGCCTGAGACAGGAAGGATATACCGTCAGACTATTCGCCATTGAGATAGGCACAAGAGGCCTTGTTACCAACTCTGCATACAACGTGCTGAAACAACTGGATGTAAAGGGACAAGCAAGAACCCGGGCACTTAAAAGACTGAACGAGGCAGCGGAGAAGGCCTCGAGCTGGCTATGGAGCAAGCGCAACACGGGGTGGGTCAAGGATATGCAGTAAATGGTTCAACTTTGCCTGCAATGTGAGTCACCGTCTCTCAAGAAGAACAACCTCAGTAACACAAAAACCTCTCCAGAAGAGTACCACCTCACAATGAGACCGAAACAACAGCCACTGCCAAGTCGTCAAGGGAAAGTCTCGATAGATACGCACAACAGGAGAAAGCCGTCTGGGAATCGTGACCCTGACGGCCCCCCCCCCCCCCCCGAGAGTGTCAAAAAGGTAAAGGGGCCGAAACATTCGTCGAGGGGGGACAACTTCTGATGATCAGAAGCCTCCTATCGTGCTTGCTCCCGGCGAAATTTTTACCACATTTAAGATACGTGAATGTTATTATTTCAGCATCAATTCATTTCTATGAATACGAACTTACCATTGGTTCATCTGTGTTCTTCTGGAACTGCACCAATCGTACTCGCAGTGTCCCCTCCCCACCGTCACTTCTGTGGCCACCGCCCTCTACCTCACCGTTGCCCCGCCCTTCACCACTCATGCTGCCATTCACGTACGGGTGGGCGGGGATGGAAGACGGATGGGTGGTGCTAGGTGACGCGTGATGGCCAGTGTCTTCACTGTAAACTTCATGGGCGACCACGTCGTGGGACTGGAGAAGCGCCTGCCAAGGAAACATTTTAGATGTTAAAGTTATGGAGACATTTAATTGGCTGAGAGGAAGGTAACGGAGAGTGGGAGGTGACAGCCGAGGAAGTTGGCAAATTAGGGAGGCGTTGGATAATGGAAGGAGGAAGGTGATATAAAAGAGGACGACAGGGAGGAATAAAACCAAGATCATGTGAGTAGTGAATACGGACAGTACTGTGGGGAGGGTGGGATATGGGCAGACAGACAGACAGACAGATAGATAGATAGATAGATAGATAGATAGATAGATAGATAGATAGATAGATAGATAGATAGATAGATAGATAGATAGATAGATAGATAGATAGATAGATACGAGGTGAAGTCAATAAGTAAGTCACAAATGGCTGTAGAAAAATAAGTAAATATGATAACAACTTGAAACCAGCTTATTTTTATACATACATTGTCCCTTTATTTCTCAACATAATTTCCACCAACATTGATGCACCTAACCCATCGTTTTATCAGTCCTCCCAAACCGGCTGCATAGAGTTGCGTGCTCTGTTTTCTAAACCACGTTTTCACTTCACATTCAACTTCGGCGTCATTCGCGAAATGTCTCCCGCCAAGGTGGGTGTTCAGTGGACCAAAAAAGGTGGAAATCGCTAGGGGCTAAGTCGGGGCTGTAAGATGGATGTTCCAGAACCTCCCACCTTAGTTGGTTAATTTTTTCCTGAGTTAATCGAGCCGTATGTGGTCTGGAATTGTCATGAAGAGGTAACACTCCTTTAGTCAGCAGTCCTGGGCATTTTCTTTGAATCCTGCATTATGCTGTATGCAGAGCCAAGTGAGCACCCTATTGCAGATGCTACAGAGTCTATCGTTACTCGCCTGTCACCTCTAATCATTTCCTCCACCCGCTGCACGGATGCTTGTGTTGCAATCTCAACAGGACGACCAGATCGGATTTCATCAACAATTTTAGAGCGTCCTTGAGAAAATTTTTCTATCCAGCTATGCACCGTGTCACAGGATAAATAAACTTGTTAGTTGCGACCAATGATAACCAAACCCGACATTATTTTGCTAACACAATTGACTCTGTTATGGTGAACAAACTGAGGAAAATACGTCGGTACAGATTCTCGGCACCTGGTCAACAGTGTGTATGAGATCAAAGGGAGTCACGTAGAGTTGTCTACACATAGTCGACAAGTTGATGACAGGATGTTGTTCGAGAGGTGTGTACTGGCGACATTTGTCTACAAAACGGAAGTTGGTTGTTGCAAGTGATAGACAGAATGCCTGCTAGAGGTCAGAAGGATTCTGTAATGGGAGAAAGGTCTCTGGCTTACAGACAACCCGGATATTTGTTGGATGAGACAAAGAACTCCACAGATGAAAAGGAAAATTGACAGCTAATTGACTATGGTTAGTCTGGAAACAGGAGGACAAAGCCAGATTCTGGACTGATTGGCGTCTGGACTTCCTGGTGACTCACTCAAGCACCCATATAAAACCCAGTGCAGTAAACAGGTGGATGGAGTCGAGGAAAACATTCTGAAGTGTTAAAATTGGGGATAATTCCGAGTTGTGTTATATTAGAGGGACTAGCCTATCTTAGTAGTGATAGTTATCCACGGACATAGATCCAATCGGATTGCCTAGTTTCTCGAGTAACAACAGGAATAGACATATGGTAGGCAATTAATTATATCTAACTTAAGAGTATGATTAGGAATATAGTACAGTACTGTGTAGTGATATAATGTATTATGATTAGTGATAGAATGTTCTATAAGTGCGGTGCTAGAAAGTATCATAGGAGCGTCGGCACTAGTATTTTATTGTGTGGCTTCAAGTAGCTTGTGTTATATATCATTTTACTCGGAAAGTTGAGGACAATGTAGTGGAATAATAATTAGAGAGATTAAGGCTGGTTGAGAGGGAGGAGGGGAATGTGTAATGGTAGGATCTTCAGTAGGGCATCTGCTGGGTTTCTACCCGTTCCTTTAGTCTTTCCTGGTGTTGCCATGTCTCAGATCATATGATTGAGTTATTTGGCCGTATGACAGAGATCGGATCTCTGTTATAGATCTGAGTGCTGTTATTGGCCTACAATCACCTAATTACGGTCAGGGCTGAGTTGCCCTCACCATGATGTTATCTACTCTACAGGTTCCATGTACAGTTCCCCTTGAGTGTTCCACGTGATTGTGCGAGGATTTACTACGAAGAAGCAGTTCAAAGTTTGACACAATGATGGCTCAGCATCTGAAGACAGAGGTTGCTGAGAGGCCGCTACATAGGGCTTATACCCAAGTTGGTTTGCGGGAACTTGGCTTCTGCTGAGTGGAATTGTATGAACAGAAGTGTTGTGTTTAATGAGTGATAAGCTTCATCACCGAAGATTAATAACTCGCATACTAAGGACATATATATATATATATATATATATACACACACATCTACCTAACAAACATTAATAGGTTGTGTTCTAAAAGAGGGGAAAATGTTATAACCAGAAACTAATAAACAGTAGAGTTTTCCCCAAGTGACATTTCAGTTAATTGGAAGACTATCAGTTCAAACAAATATTAGGAAACAGAGTAACTTCACCGTGTGGTAAAGTGAAGACCAAGATCAACAGTGTCTATCGGATTACCAGCATCCTGTTTGTTCGAGTGATTGGAGAAAGTCGTCATCTTCTGGGTGAGGTTCACTGTCCGGGAAAAATGGTGCTGTTGTGTGCTAAGCACTATGATGTTACAGACTTTGCTTCTAAATCACTGGTCTACCATTAGAATACACGTCACACATTCTACACCTTATACACACACACACTTCTCCTACATATACTCTTTGCTTTAATAAATTTCTTGTTTTTATTTGTTGAAGCGAGAGTTGTCAAGTATGTTATGTTGGGGAAGAAAGAGAGGGGGCATGATCCAGGGGTGAGTAAGAGTGAGAGGAAGGTGTCTTCAGATTGAGGGAGTGTGTGGACGGAGTCTGCTGGATTTCTCCAGAATAGAGATATGGAATTAAAAATAATGTGGCTGTTGATTCTCTTCACTCCAGGGACGACACTAAAGTGGTAAAGAAGAACAAGTAACTAATACGACATTCATTCTTTACACACACATGACACACCGCTTTACGGTCCAATCATTTGTCAGCAAAACAGGAAGCATTTCCTTATGAATGTCCTTTGCAGGCAGTCCTTTTGTCCACAAAAAACGCACAACAGCACGTTGCTCTTTGGTTGTACTCTCCGTATGTACAGTCGCCATTTTGTTTATGCGCTGCGCATGCCCATTAGACACCTAGCGCCACCTGACGAACGGGAATATAAAGTTAGATGTTGCTGTCACCTAATTACACCTGTAGAAAACACCAAATACATTTACCTGCCATCCCACAGAACTGTGTGACTTACTTATTGACTAGCCCTCGTAGATAGAGAGTAGAAAGTGATGAGCTTAGAGGGTTGAGAGAGAAGGCAGAGGGAAAGATAGATAGAGAGAGAGAGAGAGAGAGAGAGAGAGAGAGAGAGAGAGAGTAGGCAGACAGACAGAGAGAGAGAGAGAGCAACACAAAGAGAGAGAGAGACAGAGCGAGAGAGAGACAGAGAGCGAGAGAGAAACTAACACACAAGCAGCCAAAACTAACACACAAGCAGCCAAAACTAACACACAAGCAGCCAAAACTAACACACAAACAGCCAAAACTAACACACAAGCAGCCAAAACTAACACACAAACAGCCAAAACTAACACACAAGCAGCCAAAACTAACACACAAACAGCCAAAACTAACACACAAACAGCCGAAACTAACACACAAGCAGCCAAAACTAACACACAAACAGCCAAAACTAACACACAAACAGCCAAAACTAACACACAAACAGCCAAAACTAACACACAAACAGCTAATATAACCAGCCCAGACACAAACAGCAAGCCGACGCATTGACGGACAAGCCAACAATTAATGAACGCAAACCGCGTGTTCCTTACGCTCTACGCATCTGTTAACATGTATTCTATTCTTAGCCTGGTCTCTCTCTCTCTCTCTCTCTCTCTCTCTCTCTCTCTCTCTCTCTCTCTCTCTCTCTCTCTCTCTGTCCCTACCTCCACCCCACACACCCTCTCCACACGCAAGTACGGGATTTGTAGAACGGAGTAAACGCCATCTACCTCGCATCATCTCTAATTCACAGTTAACTCACTTGATGCAAGCTTCCAGGCAGAGCACATAATTTACCGCTTTCGGAGATGGAATTAGTGATACAGTGCTCTAGGGAGGGAATGTCAATTGTGAAATGGCCGTGAACGATTGCCTCTGAGTCACAGAACATCTACAGGTGTAGACATCACGCGCGCTGATGGCTGGCGTCTGTAGATTCGTGTACGGAAAGTGTGGACATTGTTGTGGACAGTTGAACGACAGAGTGTCCCACAATTTAACATACAAAATGTGGACAACCGAGAGAAAAAGAAGAAGAAATAAATAAATAAATACAGACAGAAAGAAAGAAAGAAAGAAAGAAAGATGGAAAGAAGGAAGGAAAAAGTAAAGAAGGAAGGGAGGAGGAGGAGGAGGAGGAAGAAGAAGAAGAAGAAGAAGAAGAAGAAGAAGAAGAAGAAGAAGAAGAAGAAGAACACGAAGAAGAAGAAGAAGAAGAAGAACACGAAGGGAGGAGATATGGGTGTGAAGTCTGGACACTCACATCAAACTTAAATCTAAGAATCCAGATTTCGCACACAAATGTTACAGCAGTGGTTCTGAACCGATTGGGAATTCCCCCCAAGAATTTAGGGTTTCGGGGGGGGGGGGGGGGGAGGGAGGGGGGAATTAAGATTATTTCAAGATCGTGTTAATACAAGAACCGACTACTTGATACTGATTTTCCCTCCATACTTTACGGTTCGCCGTTCTCCCTGGCCTAGAGGTTAACGTCTTTCTCTGTAATCCCGTATATTCTCGTGAGTAACGTAGCCAGCGCGAGAATCAGTAGCGGTTCTTGCCGCATTAGTAACTTACGGGGTATGTGAGCCGGTGGCTCAGAAACCAATGGCAAACTACTAAGCTTAATCTTGCCTGAACTTCCGGTCCCCAGCATGGCGGTTAGGCATTGAACCGCTACGGCCTCTGGAGTATCCAAGTATTTATCTTTGTGGCTGCGGTTTGCATTTCGCATTTTCCTCATGTTGAACTGGTAGTATATGGTTCCGTCGCCCTGCTACTGAGTGAGTGCGTGGCGCGACTCTGTGAGCTGTGATATTCACGTGGAATGCTTCTACATGTCCGCTTTTGTTTGTACAGTGCATGTTCGGAACAATGGCTAGCGGCTGTTGCTGAATTGACTGATTTGCCTTTTCGGTTCACGAGTGCATTTTTCAGGAGACTCCTGGGAGTCGGCGCTGGAGCTACGGAGTTCGTGCTTAATGCGACGCTTTCGGCGGGTCGCCCTGCGGATAGAGACAGAGCCATGTGAGAAAACCCGGGTCAATGAGGTCTTTCTGGTGACTGCCGATTCCATCGACGATGAACTGTGGTTTTCGTGGAGGACTTTTGTGTTGGCATTCTGGCGGCGGCATTATGCACAGTGTATCTGTGCGGGCTGTTGGATTGCCGAGACTCCTGTCTGTTCCACTTTTCACATTGGACAGTGGGGGAATTTTGTGTGATATTCACTGGCACAGGAACAGAGCACAATGGGGACGACCCGTTGCCATGAAGTTGGAACCTCGACCGCCCGCCCGCCCGCCCCACCCACCCACCCGCCCGCCCGCACGCCCGCCCCACTCACCGACCGACCGACCGCCCGCCCCACTAACCGACCGACCGACCGCCCGCCCCACTCACCGACCGACCGACCGCCCGCCCCACTCACCGACCGACCGACCGACCGACCGACCGAACGACCGACCTAATCTTGTCTAGTACATCAACAGCAGGTGAAAAAAATGCTGATGTTGACTACAACGTCCTGTAAGGGATATGAAAAAAAAAACAAACTTTACGGTTCTGTACTTCATGCCCTTCTGAAATTCGTTTTACAACGTAAGCAGACCCGCAAATCACATTTTATGTAGACGTCTAGACTTGTTCAAGTATGTGTTATTAAATTTAGTTTCAATTTTTACGAATACTCTGTAGGTGGGGGTGGGGGTGGGGAGGGGTGGTTATAGGGAGGAAATACGAAAGGGGGGGGGGGGGTGACGTTTTCTGAACATATGGTGAAGGGGTGCATTGGGAAAAAGAAGGTTGAGAGCCACTGTGTTAGAGAAAGCATACAGTATGTAGCAGATAATAAAACTAGAAACACAGACACGCACACACGAAGGCACCAGCAAGTCAGCAGGGCAGCGTGGAGTGACGACGGTGTGGTTTTGTGATGAAGTGACTCGCAGTTGTCCCTGGTGCATGATTCGACTCCGGGGAAGAGTTGCAGGCAAAGGAGCAGATACAAGAAATCCTCAACTGATGGTATTACAGGGTGAACAAACTAGCACTTTAGCACACGTACAGGCGTTATTACCGAGACAAAGACCTGAACACCTGCAGCAGGAGAGCACATCACTGTACCACCCACGAAACCCACATATGGGTTATGGGAGAAAAGAAGCAAAATGTGGAAGGAAAGGAAAAGCTTCACAAACACCAATCTCGAGGCAACTGTTTAACAGCCGTCAGGAAGTGAGCAAAGAAGACGTTTCGGGTATTGCATTCAACGAGCAATGGATAATAAACCGATTGCTCAAATATATGGAGGCTTGCCAATTAGGCGGCTCCAGTAAGTTATTATCACTATTATATATATATATATAATATATATATATATATATATATATATATATATATATATATATATATATATATATATATATATATATATATATATATTATATATATGTTAAAGACAAACATAATTAGGGTTTAGTGAAATAATGTATGAAATGATAGAGATAAGATAAGATAAGATAAGATAAGATAAGATAAGATAAGATAAGATAAGATAAGATAAGATACAGAAAATAGAGCCAGAATGTTACAGGTAGCCTGAATGACCAATTCTAAATCCTCTGAACATAAAGTTCGTTCGTTCACTCGTTTGTTCTTTCTCTATGCATAATATAGTTTTGTAGTCTCTATAAATAATATAGTTTTGTAGTCTCTATGAACATATAGTTTTGTATTCTCTATGAACATATAGTTTTATATTATCAATGAACATAAAGTTTTGTATTCCGAGAAGAGTTGAAGCTTCTTCTTCTTCTTCATCTTCTTCTTCTTCTTCTTCTTCTTCTTCTTCTTCTTCTTCTTCTTCTTCTTCTTCTTCTTCTTCTTCTTCTTCTCTTCTTCTTCTTTCGTTCTCCTGAAATATGTCTATAACTGCAATGTTGTTTCTTGTATGAATCTAACAGTCTTTGTTAGTTCATTCAGCGGTCCATAGAGTTTATCTTCCACTGTTGTCTCTCTAGGCCAGAAGATTCGCCTGGATATGTTGTAGTTGAAGCAAATAATACCCATCTCTAGATTACTCATATGTTTACGTCTTCCGTTTCTTCCCGAGGCAAGTTTCCATTTTTTGAAATCTCATCTGCCAGAACTATTCAACGACACCTTGGCATGCTCTACACGCGCACTCAGTGCCTCTCATGAGCTCATCTTGAATGTCTGCTCCGTTTTGTCGTGACTCTAACATTCCTCTTGGCACCTCAACGAATTTTAATTGTTTCCGAGGCTACGTGTATCCAGCGTTGTTGATGAGCCAGGCGGCACATTTTAAAGAGCCGTTGAAACTGCGCATCGGTTCCATTTGTGGCTGGCACGACTATATATAGATATGTATTGATTGTGTCTTTAACTTCGTGCTAATCGGGAAAGTGTTTGGGTGAGGGTATGAGAAGTAGTAGTAGAAGTAGTAGTAGTAGTAGAAGTAGTAGTAATAGAAGTAGTAGTAGTAGTAGTATATAGTAGTAGTAGTAGTAGTAGTAGTAGTAGTAGTAGTAGTAGTAGTAGTAGTAGTAGTAGTAGTAGTAATAGCAGCAGCAGCAGCAGTAGCTGTTGTAGTAGTGGTAGTAAAAGCAATAGTAGTAGTAGTAGTAGTAGTAGTAGTAGTAGTAGTAGTAGTAGTAGTAGTAGTAGTAGTAGTAGTAGTAATGAAATAATGATAGTAGGAGCAGTTGTAATGCACTATCATCACAACAGACGTACTCTGACACTCAACCAACTAGGCTTAGGAGACGCCGGGGAATGGGACTGATTATTAAATCTCACACAACTGCCACATATTTTTATATAATTTGGCGCGTAGATAGTTGTCTAGGACAACGTCCTACTGTGTGTGTGTGTGTGTGTGTGTGTGGGGGGGGGGGGGTGTCTGAGATAGTTGTCTAGGACAATGTCCGACTGTGGGAGATGTGAGTTAAGTTTTCATGTTTTTCATGTACGAGGGTAAGTTAATAAGTAACTCACAAATTGCTGTAGAAAAATAACTAAACATGATAACAACTTGAAACCAGTTTATTGTTATACATACATTGTCTCTTTATTTCTCAACATAATATCCACCAACATTGATGTACCTATCCCATCGTTTTATCAGTCCTCCCAAACCGGCTGCATAGAACTGCGTGCTATGTTTTCATTTACCTGTCATCCCACAGAACTGTGTGACTTACTTATTGACTTGCTATCGTAACTTTTTCTACCCAACTATGCACCGCTTTACGGGAAATTGCTAGGGGCTAAGTCCACTGAAATCCCACCTTGGAGTGAGACATTTCGCGAATGACGCCGAAGCTGAATGTGAAGTGAAAACGTGGTTTATAAAACAGAGCACGCAGTTCTATGCAGCCGGTTTGGGAGGACTAATAAAACGATGGGATAAGTGCATCAATGTTGGTGGAAATTATGTTGAGAAATAAAGGGACAATGTATGTACAAAACTAAACTTGTTTCAATTTGTTATCATAGTTAGTTAGTTTTCTACAGCAACTTGTGACTTATTTATTAACTTACCCTCGTAGCAAAGAGCTTCAACTCCAGCCTATACGCGCGAGAACTAACCCTGTTTGGCACAACACCAGTAAGAAAATACAAGCAAACAAGTGCAGAACAATCACCTCTACTGTAGCGACATGCATCTATCAGTCAGGGATCATCTCGCAATCAACAGAGGAGACAGTTTGAGCTGAAAACGTGATTCCTAGCATGCCGGAGTTGAAGAAGAAGCAACAAGGCTGACATTCTCCAAGATCTGAACATCGAAATAACCCGATTTATACACAGGAGCACGACTGTGGAACTGAAATATTTGGAACATTGTAAACATCAGGTTGGAGTAGACAGAATAATGATAGAAGGCGCGGCGCCTGGAAGCAGAGGCGGGGGACAACCACATCAACGGTTGATGCTGGGAGTAAAAGACAACGTGAAAATGTACCAGGCAAGGGAAGTGGTGACAGATACAGAGTCTTTCCGCTGAACCGCGATGAAAGCTAGGTTCTGAAAATGATTGTTACAATAATGAATGCGTTTTCATTCGTGTTAGACTTTAAACCAATTCACTTGAGGCGCACACTTTAACAATTTACGAGAGATAAACTTCACAATATACCTACTAAATACATGCACACAATAATATGGTTGTAAATATCTAGAAGAATGGACACCACACAGCGGGACAATGGTTGTAAATATCTAGAAGAATGGACGGCCACACCAAAACGGGACAATGGTTGTAAATATCTAGAAGAATGGACGGCCACACCACAGCGGGACAATGGTTGTAAATATCTAGAAGAATGGACACAACACCGCGGGACAATGGTTGTAAATATCTAGAAGAATGGACGGCCACACCAAAACGGGACAATGGTTGTAAATATCTAGAAGAATGGACGGCCACACCACAGCGGGACAATGAATGTAAATATCTAGAAGAGGACACACCACAGCGGGACAATGGTTGTAAATCTCTAGAAGAATGGAGAAACCAAAGCAGGACAATGACTGCAAAACTCTGCAGGAAGCTACAAGTGGACCACTGACCTATTTTCGCGGACAGTACCTCGTGCCCGACTTGTCTCTAATTAAGACAGCCGACATCTGACACTTGGTCCCTGCACAATTTCACCACCTCCTTCCTCTGTTCTGGCTAGGCCAACGTGTCAGCTCAGATAACATGAAACGTGAGATGTCTGGTTCACACAGGATGGCTAATGGACGGGGATAAGGTTGTCCACTTGGCGTGACAGAAGGACGTAAACATCTGTGTGAAGAGAGCTAACTTGGCGTGATAGAAAGAAGTAAACATCTGTGTGAAGAGAGCTAACGTGGCGTGACAGAAAGAAGTAAACATCTATGTGAAGAGAGCTAACGTGGCGTGATAGAAAGAAGTAAACATCTGTGTGAAGAGAGCTAAGTTGGAGTGATAGAAAGAAGTAAACATATGTGTGAAGAGAGCTAACGTGGCGTGATAGAAAGAAGTAAACATCTGTGTGAAGAGAGCTAAGTTAGTGTGATAGAAAGAAGTAAACATCTGTGTGAAGAGAGCTAAGTTAGTGTGATAGAAAGAAGTAAACATCTGTGTGAAGAGAGCTAACGTGGCGTGATAGAAAGAAGTAAACATCTGTGTGAAGAGAGCTAAGTTAGTGTGATAGAAGGAAGTAAACATCTGTGTGAAGAGAGCTAAGTTAGTGTGATAGAAGGAAGTAACCATCTGTGTGAAGAGAGCTAAGTTGGAGTGATAGAAGGAAGTAAACATCTGTGTGAAGAGAGCTAACTTGGCGTGATAGAAAGAAGTAAACATCTGTGTGAAGAGAGCTAACGTGGCGTGACAGAAAGAAGTAAACATCTATGTGAAGAGAGCTAACGTGGCGTGATAGAAAGAAGTAAACATCTGTGTGAAGAGAGCTAAGTTAGTGTGATAGAAAGAAGTAAACATCTGTGTGAAGAGAGCTAAGTTGGAGTGATAGAAAGAAGTAAACATCTGTGTGAAGAGAGCTAACGTGGCGTGATAGAAAGAAGTAAACATATGTGTGAAGAGAGCTAACGTGGCGTGATAGAAAGAAGTAAACATCTGTGTGAAGAGAGCTAAGTTAGTGTGATAGAAAGAAGTAAACATCTGTGTGAAGAGAGCTAAGTTAGTGTGATAGAAAGAAGTAAACATCTGTGTGAAGAGAGCTAACGTGGCGTGATAGAAAGAAGTAAACATCTGTGTGAAGAGAGCTAAGTTAGTGTGATAGAAAGAAGTAAACATCTGTGTGAAGAGAGCTAAGTTAGTGTGATAGAAGGAAGTAAACATCTGTGTGAAGAGAGCTAAGTTAGTGTGATAGAAGGAAGTAACCATCTGTGTGAAGAGAGCTAAGTTGGAGTGATAGAAGGAAGTAAACATCTGTGTGAAGAGAGCTAACTTGGCGTGATAGAAAGAAGTAAACATCTGTGTGAAGAGAGCTAACGTGGCGTGACAGAAAGAAGTAAACATCTATGTGAAGAGAGCTAACGTGGCGTGATAGAAAGAAGTAAACATCTGTGTGAAGAGAGCTAAGTTAGTGTGATAGAAAGAAGTAAACATCTGTGTGAAGAGAGCTAACGTGGCGTGATAGAAAGAAGTAAACATCTGTGTGAAGAGAGCTAAGTTAGTGTGATAGAAGGAAGTAAACATCTGTGTGAAGAGAGCTAAGTTAGTGTGATAGAAAGAAGTAAACATCTGTGTGAAGAGAGCTAAGTTGGAGTGATAGAAGGAAGTAAACATCTGTGTGAAGAGAGCTAACGTGGCGTGATAGAAGGAAGTAAACATCTGTGTGAAGAGAGCCAACGTGGCGTGATAGAAGGAAGTAAACATCTGTGTGAAGAGAGCTAACGTGGCGTGACAGAAAGAAGTAAACATCTGTGTGAAGAGAGCTAACGTGGCGTGACAGAAAGAAGTAAACATCTGTGCGAAGAGAGCTAAGTTGGAGTGATAGAAGGAAGTAAACATCTGTGTGAAGAGAGCTAACGTGGCGTGATAGAAGGAAGTAAACATCTGTGTGAAGAGAGCTAACGTGGCGTGATAGAAGGAAGTAAACATATGTGTGAAGAGAGCTAACGTGGCGTGATAGAAAGAAGTAAACATCTGTGTGAAGAGAGCTAACTTGGCGTGATAGAAAGAAGTAAACATATGTGTGAAGAGAGCTAAGTTGGAGTGATAGAAGGAAGTAAACATCTGTGTGAAGAGAGCTAAGTTGGAGTGATAGAAGGAAGTAAACATCTGTGTGAAGAGAGCTAAGTTGGAGTGATAGAAGGAAGTAAACATCTGTGTGAAGAGAGCTAAGTTGGAGTGATAGAAGGAAGTAAACATCTGTGTGAAGAGAGCTAAGTTGGAGTGATAGAAGGAAGTAAACATCTGTGTGAAGAGAGCTAACGTGGCGTGATAGAAAGAAGTAAACATATGTGTGAAGAGAGCTAACGTGGCGTGATAGAAAGAAGTAAACATCTGTGTGAAGAGAGCTAAGTTGGAGTGATAGAAGGAAGTAAACATCTGTGTGAAGAGAGCTAAGTTGGAGTGATAGAAGGAAGTAAACATCTGTGTGAAGAGAGCTAAGTTGGAGTGATAGAAGGAAGTAAACATCTGTGTGAAGAGAGCTAAGTTGGAGTGATAGAAGGAAGTAAACATCTGTGTGAAGAGAGCTAAGTTGGAGTGATAGAAAGAAGTAACCATCTGTGTGAAGAGAGCTAAGTTGGAGTGATAGAAGGAAGTAAACATCTGTGTGAAGAGAACTAACGTGGCGTGATAGAAAGAAGTAAACATATGTGTGAAGAGAGCTAACGTGGCGTGATAGAAAGAAGTAAACATCTGTGTGAAGAGAGCTAACTTGGCGTGATAGAAAGAAGTAAACATATGTGTGAAGAGAGCTAAGTTGGAGTGATAGAAGGAAGTAAACATCTGTGTGAAGAGAGCTAAGTTGGAGTGATAGAAGGAAGTAAACATCTGTGTGAAGAGAGCTAACGTGGCGTGATAGAAAGAAGTAAACATATGTGTGAAGAGAGCTAAGTTGGAGTGATAGAAGGAAGTAAACATATGTGTGAAGAGAGCTAACGTGGCGTGATCAGAAGGAAGTAAACATCTGTGTGAAGAGAGCTAACGTGGCGTGACAGAAAGAAGTAAACATCTGTGTGAAGAAGAGAGCCTACTTGGAGTGATAGAACGAAGTAAACATATGTGTGAAGAGAGCTAGTTGGAGTGATAGAAGGTGAAGTAAACATACTGTGTGAAGAGAGGCTAAGTGGCGTGATAGAAGGAAGTAAACATCTGTGTGAAGAGAGCTACGTGGCGTGATAGGAAAGAAGTAAAGCCTATGTGTGAAGAGAGGCTAAGTTGGAGGGATAGAAGGAAGTAAACCATATGTGTGAAGAGAGCTAACCGTGGCGTGATAGAAGGAAGTAAAACCTCTAGTGTGAAGAGAGCTACGTGGCGTGACAGAAAGAAGTAAACATCTGTGTGAAGAGAGCTAAGTTGGAGTGATAGAAGGAAGTAAACATATGTGGAGAGAGCTATTGGATGTGATAGAAAGAAGTAAACATATGTGTGGAAGAGAGCTAAGTTGGAAGTGATAGAAGGAAGTTAACCATCTGTGAAGAGAGCTAAGTTGGAGTGATAGAAGGAAGTAACATCTGTGTGAAGAGAGGCTAAGTTGGCGTGATAGAAGGAAGTAAACATCTGTGTGAAGAGAGCTAACGTGGCGTGACAGAAAGAAGTAAACATCTGTGTGAAGAGAGCTAAGTTGGAGTGATAGAAGGAAGTAAACATATGTGTGAAGAGAGCTAACGTGGCGTGATAGAAAGAAGTAAACATCTGTGTGAAGAGAGCTAACGTGGCGTGATAGAAAGAAGTAAACATATGTGTGAAGAGAGCTAAGTTGGAGTGATAGAAGGAAGTAAACATATGTGTGAAGAGAGCTAACGTGGCGTGATAGAAGGAAGTAAACATCTGTGTGAAGAGAGCTAACGTGGCGTGACAGAAAGAAGTAAACATCTGTGTGAAGAGAGCTAAGTTGGAGTGATAGAAGGAAGTAAACATCTGTGTGAAGAGAGCTTGGCTGTGTGAATGTCTTTATCTAGTTGCATGTCCGTACGTTGAGGACAATTGCTTGGTTGTGTGAATGTCTTCATCTAGTTGCATGTCACGTTGAAACAATTGCTTGGTTGTGTGAATGTCTCTATCTAGTTACATGTCCGTACGTTGAGGACAATTGCTTGGTTGTGTGAATGTCTTTATCTAGTTGCATCTCCTTTGCAGGACGTTGCAATTAACCCCGTGTTGGTTTTCCAGCCAATTTTACGTTCAACTGTTGGCCATTGCTTTCTGAAGGAGAAGTCAACTTGTTAAGCCCGACTTAATGCCTGTGCAGAATTAAGCGCGCTACCTCAACATCAGTGCACCGGAAGTTTCAGTGCCAGCGCACTTACCCTGTCAGCCCAGCCAACTTCTGGTGTACATTACCTATTGTAGAAGTCAGCTTCTTTACCCGGGACCATTTTCGCTCCAGGAAACAAAAACAAAAATCGGTCGAAAATGAAAACACATCTACATTATAAATACATGTACACAGAAAAAGCGAGACCATGGCAAAAACTAAGGACAAACATCCGCTATTGCGTTGAAAGAAGCAAAAAATAATGGATGAATACACGGGTAAGAACTGACTCGCAGAAATAATGAATGAACATAGCATGTGCAACAGCTTTCCTGTCAATCACCTAACCTGGTAAAGCACTCAATGACTCTGGAACCAGGCCATGGAGGAAAGGAACTGGCGCATTTGCATATACCGTACAAGGCAGGTAAAATCATTTCTCTGTTTCCCCTCTGCTGTGTGTCCACCGTGACGAGGTAGAGGGGCTTGTGCGTCCCAATGACCCCAAGAGCTATGCCGACGGTAGCACAGCTACTGGTAGGGCCACCCATGTCGGACAGGTCAAGGGAGAGGGACCAGACGAAGAGACACACAAACCTGCTGCCTTGTAGGTAGACTGGGGACAGTCAAAGGCTAGGGAAAGCATCCCAAATAAATGCTTGTCGAAATCGGATGTACTGAGCCACAGGCTTGACAAAGCAGTGCAACGTAACTTAATTCATGATGTCACAAATCAAAATTAATCGATATGGTGCTAATCCCGTGAAGTCCCATCAGGCGGCGATAGTGCCGGGCCCCCTGCCTCGAGGGGGTCCACCCATGACTACTGGTGGTCACCTTCCCCTGTGCTGTGGAGTCAAGGCACAGAGGAGTAGGTTAAGAGCTATTGACCAAATACCCCGGACACTCAACATACTACAGTGGAATGCCGAAGGAGTTTACAAGAAGAAAGACTCCCTAACACAGCATCTTCATAAAGATAGAATAGATGTGGCATGCATCCAGAGACACACCTCAACGCCAATCACAATTCTCAGTCAGAGGATATCAGGCCACACGTTTTCGACCGCGAAGGACACAAAGGAGGGGTTCTAATACTTACACGAAATACAATACCTTGCAGCGAAGTATCTGTGATCTCTGACAACCAAACGGAAATTATAGGTGTTGATATAATGATAAAAGGATGTGAAAACAAGAATTTACAATCTGTATAGCCCGGCAGATAAGGATCTTACACTCTCAAACATGAAAATAACTGACACAAATTGCATTGTTGTCGGAGACTTTAATAGCCGTTCAGAAAGATGGGGATACCCAGATACTGACAAAAGAGGAGATGAAGTGGAGGACTGGGAAATAGACTCAAATCTCCATCTACTCAACAAAGCGGATGACACATCGAGCTTCTACTCCAGAAGATGGATTACCACTTCTACTCCAGACTTAGCTTTCTGCACAGGAGACATCCTCCACAAAATCGATCGCCATGTGCTTGACCAATTAGCAGGTAGTGACCACAGACCAATCAAGCTTGTAATAAATATGGAGTATGTTCCACAGGAGCAAAAGCCTTTGCCCCGCTGGAATTACAAACGAGCAGATTGGGACAGATTTGCCATACTAACAGACAAATATTGTGAAAACATAAATACACGATATGGCAACATGAAGCAAATGGTGGAAAGTCTAAACAGAGCAATAATACAGGCGGCCACTGAGTCTATTCCAAGAGGAGCGAGGAAAAATTACAAACCATACTGGACTGAGGAACTACAAATTTTGGAGGACAAAGTTGAAGATGCTAGGAAGACTGCAGAGAGAGAACAAACAACTGAAGCGAACATCTCTCTCAAAGCCATCTCAGCAAAATATAAAAGAACAGTAAATCAAACAACAAGAGATTGTTGGAGGAAAAAAACAGAAAACCTGAATTTTGACAGGGATGGAAACAAACTATGGAAACTAGTGAAAGCCATGAACAATGAAGGACCTAGAAACAAACAAATAACAATTAAACAAGGAAATGCCTTGCTTACAGGAAAAAAGGCTGCAAATGCACTAATGGAACACTATGCCAGTGCAAACCACATTGATATTACAGCCGAACAGAAGAAAGCAATCAAAGATAAACAGATACATCATAGATATACAGAGACAGCAGCAGAATATATGATGGCAAATCTAACAATGGAAGAAATGGAACAGGCAATGAATACCCTAAAAAAATAAGACATCTCCAGGAAAGGATGGAATCACAAATGAAAATGCTAATAGGACTAGGCACTAAGGCAAAAAAGAAACTACTAGCAGTCCTAAATTACAGCTGGAAGAGGGGAATAGTCCCACAGGCATGGAAGGAAGCTATACTAATACCAGTCCCAAAGAAAGGAAAAGACCTGGAAGAACCAAATGGCTATCGACCTATCAGTCTTCTTAGCTGTGTAGGAAAATTAATGGAACGCATTATCAATGGCAGGCTAACATGGCATCTGGAAGAAAACCAACTCTTAACACCTCACCAAGCAGGATTCAGAAAGTACAGATCCACTGAAGATCAAATAACCTATATAGCTCAGGAAATAGAGGATGCCTTCCAAGAGAAAAAGCACACACTAGCGGTCTGGATAGATTTAGAAAAAGCATTTGATAAAGTATGGAAGGAAGGACTGAAAGTAAAACTGCAAAAAATGCATGTTTGTGGGAAAATGTACAAATGGATCAGCCACTACCTTGAGAACAGAACTGCCAGGACAAAAGTACAAGGACAAACCAGCAAAATGATGCTGTTGGAGCAAGGTGTCCCCCAAGGAGGAGTTCTTTCACCAACATTATTCCTAGCATATATAAACGACATCACGGAAAACTTTCCAGCCAGAGTACACACATCATCTTTTGCAGATGACCTAGCCATATGGACATCTGAAGAATATATTAGTACAGCTAACAGCAGAATACAGCAAGCCTATTAGCGCTAGAGGACTGGTCAAAATCATGGCTAGTGAAGATAAGTGAGGAGAAAACAGCATGCACAGTGTTCTCCCTCTCAACTAAAACTCAGCAACCTAAGCTGGTATTGAATGGAAAAATATTGCGCCATGAAGAAAATCCAAACTATCTAGGAGTCACCTTTGATCGTCGCCTGACATGGAAGACACAGGTTGAGAAAAATCGAACAAGAGCAAGGCAGAGAATGGCAATCATGAAAAAGCTTGCTGGTACAACGTGGGGAGCAGATGAGAAAGTTCTCAAGAAGTTATATACTGGACGGGTGAGGCCAGTACTGGAATATGGCATTGCAGCTTGGGCAACAGCAGCTAAGTCAAACTTTAACAAAATAAGTAGAGTCCAAAATCAAGGAATGCGAATCATAACTGGAAGCCTGAAGACAACGCCTATTAATGAATTAGAAAAGATCACTTGTTTACAACCAATGCAGGATAGAAGAGATAGCAGAGCCCAGCAACAAGCTGAAAAATTTAGAAGATTGACAGACCACCCTATGTATAAAAGGTTTAGTGGTTTTGGAAAGGGAAGACTGAAGCGTAGCAACTTTGTAGAAACTGCAAAACGAAAGATTAGGGCAGATCCCATACTTAACATATCAACAGTCAAACCCATTTACAATGCAGACAAGTTACCAGCTTGGAGACAGCAGCAACTGCCTGAGATGATAGAAAACATTCCTGGTATTGAGAAAAAGAACACTCAGCATGAAACCGAAAGAAGAGAAATAACCCTCAACTACATAAAAGAACATTACCCAAGCAGCAATTGGACCCATGCATATACAGATGGATCAGCCTAAAATTCAGTAGAGAATGGAGGAGGAGGGATTCTCCTAAAGTTAAAAAATGGAGTGAAAAAAAACACATTCAATGGCAACTGGAAAGTTTTCAAGTAACTTCAAAGCGGAGTAGAGGCTCTGAAAACTGCAGCAGAAATGCTCTTAATGGAGGAAAATAAAGAGACGCAAATAGCTATCTTACAGATGCAAAGTCAGCTGTCTCAATACTGAAGAGCAATAACAGCACAGAAATAGCTGACCTAAGAGCAGCACTCCATGGTCTATGCCAGAAATCCAAAAAAGTTGTAATACAGTGGATCCCATCACATTGCAGTATACCTGGAAATGAAGAGGCTGACAGACTGGCAAAAGAGGGCGGACGACTACCACAGCCTGACATAGACATAACCTATAATGAGGCAAAGAGGTTGATAAAAAGCACTTATAGAACCAAATGGGAATCGGAGCATCCAGGCCACCAGAAGGATGATGCATATTACAAACTCGACCGAAGAGAACAAGTAGCAATCTTCAGACTCCGCACAGGACACAACAGGTTGAAATACCACTTGTTCAACAAACTAAAGATAGGAGATACAGATGAATGTAATTGTGGAACTGGTAAAATGACAGCTAAACATTTGCTGCAAGAGTGCCCAATATATGCAGAACAGAGAAAGATATTTTGGCCCACACCTGCTTCATTTGAGGACAAGCTCTATGGAGATATCAACAAGCTCAAGTCGACTGCAGCTTACTTTAACTGTATGCAGGTTGACATTTAAATGTACATGAAGAAGTATTTAGACTGCCACACTTCATACCACAGGCATGACGGTTACACAAGCCTCCCCAGAGGCATGAAATGGAATATTGCTTGGATAGCAAATCCATTATGTGGAAAGTCTGAATCGAAAGCTCACTGTGTGGGCTTCAAAAAAGGTGGAAAAAGATGTCCTAGTGGCACAAAATGGAATATTGCTTGGATAGCAAATCCATTACGTGGAAAGTCCGAATCGAAAGCTCACTGTGTGGATGTCATCTGCAAACTGCATTCTTCTGGCTTCTGGAAGAACAGCCTATGGTGAACGGAAGGCCCAATATACGGAAGTGAGGCTAAGCAGCCATGTGCAGGACGTGACGATTCCTTGGGTGAGCCCAGTACCAGAGCGGTGTGTGATGGCTCTGCAATTATGGAAGCCTCCTTGGATGGCGGGGAATGCCCATGGTTTGCCCCTGCCTTCCCTTGAGGGCCAACCAGGATGCCTTTGGCTGTTCTATATGGGCCAGCTGGGATGGGAGATAACACCACAACAGTGAGAGTCTAAACGTCCTAAGAAACCCCCGGGAAGGTTAACCCGGTCAACAAATGCCCGCAGAAGTCGGATGTGTCGGCCTAACGGCGCAAGAACGCAGCTCTGCTGTAAACAGGCACAACGCAATCACGTCCGAAAAAAAACTCCGGATGAACGAAGAAGAAGAAGATTTCTCTGTTTGTGCCAGAACTAACTCGGGGTATGGCCTCCACGCAGCAGAGTAGAGAAACTTCACTCTGAGAGGCAACAGGTAAGATAAGTAGTCAGCTTACTTTATATTTCCTTGATTTGATACATGCGAGAGACTGACTATACCAGTGTCTGAATACAAGCACTAGATGAGACGGTCACACAAATAGTCAAAGAAGTCACCACGTTTGAATGCCAATGCACATAAACAACGACAGAAGAGAAATTGGG
>JACEFZ010002400.1:0-195000 GCA_014155875.1 Cepaea nemoralis
TTTGAAGCTGGGTCTGTGACTATGGCTACTTGAGGCTATGTGCCTGAACTTATCTGTGTGGTGTCTGTTTAGAACTATCTGTGTTAACTGCCTTGATGTTTTCCTGTGCTGTCCTTTATTGATTTAATAAATCAAGTTTTTAGTTTATTCCAACGATCACTGTGTTATATATAGGATCAGCCAAGGAACACGACAGGAAATAGGTCCCTAGGTCGAAAGAAAGAGTGACAGTGAGTCCGGGGAAAACGGAGGAGGGTTGGCAGGTAAAGACCTATCCCAGCCAGGGCTATAAAGAGAACAATTTTGAAATATTGTGACAGGGCTTTTTGGGGACCCTCCCGTAGCGTGTTACAATGACTATTAAGTTACCCCTGCTGAAAGGAACGAAACATGCAACCATCGTGAGTGTCAACGCACCAGCCATGACAAATGAAGATGACGTCAAACAAAAATTCTATGAAGACCTGCACAACGTATTAACATCTGTTCCCAATGGAGACAAACTTATACTCCTTGTGAACTTCAAAATCAGAGTAGGCAAGGACATCGCCTCTTGAAGTGGCATCATTGGAAAGTACGGAGTCGGAAATTGTAACAGCAATGGGCTCCTCCTCCTTCAGACCTGTGCCGAACATGATCTCCTGAACACAAACACAATTTTACGTCTTCCCACGAGAAATAGGACGTCATTGATGCACCCTCGCTCGAAACACTGGCACCTCATTGACTATATCATCGTCAGGAAGAGTGACAGATAAGACGTTCGGGTGACAGAATCCATGTGTGGTGCCGAATGTTGGATAGACCATCGTCTCATTATCTCGACAATAAACATACACATCAAACCAAAGCGGCGTCCTCAAGGGGTAAATATGCACACACACACACACACACACACACACACACACACACACACACACACACACACACACACACACACACACAAAACAACTAACTGTCACCCGCCTAAACAGCAAAACAAAAAATGCAGCTGTCGTTTGAAAACAAGCTGGAAGACCGCCTCAAGCCAAATGCTGCAGCTAATCAGGATGCGGAAACAGAGTGGAGAGCCCTAAAAGACATAATATACAACACGGCTATGGAAATCCTGGGTCGAACCCTCCGAAAGAATAAAGACTGGTTTGATGAAAATTCTGAAGACAAAAACCATTGCTGGCCGAGAAACATCGTCTCCTCAAGGCACATTTGAACGACCCGAAGTCAACATAAAAAAAGATGCCTTCAATAACATTCAGAGAGTTGTGCAGCAGAAACTTCGGCACATGCGGGACTCCTGGCTGAGCAAGAAAGCTGATGAAATTGAAAGCTTTGCTGACAGACATGACATGAAAAACTTCTACGACTCACTGAAAGCAGTTTACGGTCCTCCATCACCAGGTATAGTTCCCCTCCATAGTGCAGATGAGAGAACATTGGTCACCGATAAGAAAGAAATCCTTCAACGCTGGGCAGAGCATTTCAGCAACATCTTAAATGCAACTTCCTTTTTCGATGATGAAACCATCAACTGCCTTCCTCAAGTTCCCACTAATGACACACTTGATGACCTTCCAACCATAGTGAAACTATACAAAATCATCCAGCAACTTTCCAGTGGAAAGGCGCCTGGTACTGTCTCCATCCCAGTAGAGATATACAAGGCAGTTGGGCCGGTCCTAAAAGAGCAGCTTCACTAAGTCTTTACAAAGATATGGGTGAACGAGACCAAGTCACAAGAGTTCAAGAATGCGTCAATAGTCCACCTTTACAAACGTAAATAAAACCGCCAATCTTGTGACAACCACCGAGGCATCTCCTTGTTCTTAATCACGGGGAAGGTACTCGCCAGAATTCTTCTCAATCGCCTCACGGCCCATCTCGATCAAGGTCTTCTTCCTGAGAGTCAATGTGGCTTCAGAAAAGAACGAGGAACTGTTGACGTGATTTTCGCGGCAATGCAGCTGCAAGAGAAATGGCAGGAACAGAACTCTGAAATGTTCTCCACTTTCAATGACCTTACCAAGGCTTTCGATACAGTCAGCAGAGACGGGATGTGGAATATTATGGCGAAATATGGCTGTCCACAAACGTGGGTCCAAATACTGTGGCTATTTCATGATGGTATGCAGGCAAGAGTACAGGAAATGGTGAACTGTCTGAGCCCTTTCCTGTAACCAATGGAGTGAATCAAGGATGTGTCCTGGCACCAACACTGTTCAGCCTCATGTTTTCAGCTATGCTTACGAATCCCTTCGAGAGCAATGACACTGGAATAGACATCAACTATCACATGGATGGAAAGTTATTCAATCTCAGAAGACTGAAAGCCAAAACCAAAACTAACAGCGACACCGACAGAGAACTGTTGTTTGCTGGTGATTGCGCTCTATTTGCCAACTCAAAGGCAGACATGCAACACAATGTTTTAGCTTTCTCGTTTGCTTGTGCAAACTTTGGCCTCAATATTAACTTGGAGAAGACTGTTGTTTTGTATCAGCCAACTCCAGGGAATAATCACACTGTGCGGAATGTCAAGGTGAACGGTGACAGACTAGTGTTGTGGACAAATTCACCTTTCTTGGCAGCATTGTGTCACAAGCTGCCACAATTGATGACGAAGTGAATGCAAGAATCTCCAAGGCCAGCGCGGCCTTTGGCAGACTGTACAAGAATGCATGGCCAGAAATGGAATAAGCCTGCAAAGAAAGCTGAAAGTCTATAAAGCAGTTGTATTATCCACACTGCTGTATGCTTGTGAAACCTGGACTGTTTATCAGCGACATGCTAGGAAATTAAGCCACTTCCACACAGTCTGCCTCAGGAAGCTATTGCAGATTAAATGGCAAGACAAGATCCCAGACACTGAAATTCTAGAAAGAGCTTCCATGTCCAGTATCCACTCTATACTAATCAAAATACAGATTCGCTATGCTGGTCACTTAACTCGTATGCCAGATCACAGGCTCTCTAAACAATTTTTTTACAGCGAGCTGCGTTGTGGTAGACGCTCCCAAGGCGGCCAGAGGAAACGCTTTAAAGACACTCTGAACATCTCACTAACAGCTTTTGTAATTCATCTTGACACCTGGGAGACTGCTGCTAAAGACCATAATTCGTGGCGTACATCATTACATAAGGGTGCAGTCACTTATGAAGCAAACAAGACTGCAAGAGCTGTGAAGAAAAGGCTGCACAGAAAACCACTACAGGAGATCCTCCTCCTGGAACGTCAGGCGTTCTTTGCCCACTTTGTCAAAGAACATTACGAGCCAAAATAGGCCTTATCAGTCATCTTAGAACTCACGGCTCCATACTTTCAACCCCACTGGATGAAATGAATGTTCATCATCATTCTTGATCGATAAACAATATAACGAGCGAGATGATATAGATGATAGGTATATATATATATATATATATATATATATATATATATATATATATATATATATATATATATATATATATATAATATATATATATATAAAACAGTGTATGTTATCTTATATATAAAGTGTATGTATGTAAATATGTATGTAAATATGTATGTCCTTTATTTTTCGCGAACGGCCATCCGATTGAGATGAAATTTTCTACACGTCTTCCTTTCATTCCAGAGCTGCCAACTGTCGTATTTTTTTTCTTCTTCCTCCTCCTCCTCCTCCCCCTCCCAAAATACGTACGTAAATATATGATGATGATGATGAAAGAATCCCCGAACCAAAACGCTAGGGAAAGCGAAGAAAATGACGTGACTACACAGAATCGTCACACGGCAATCATCATCATCATCAAGTGCCGTGCCGGCTGGCGTAGGCGTTCATGGCTCTCCGTAGATCTCGGTCTTTGGTTTTCTGGATCAACTCTGCTGCTGATATTCCTCCATGCCACGGCAATATAAATAACAATTCATCTCTTTATGTGTAAGGAAGTTATCTACAGTCATGTAGAAGGGAAGAACAATCAATGGAAGGACCGAAATCACAGAACCTAGACGAGTATGAATTCGGAATGGCAACTCCTCCTCCTCTCTTCTCCTCCTCCCTCTCCTCCTCCCTCCACCCTCCTCCTCTCTCCTCCTCCTCTTCCTCTCCCTCTACCTCCTCCACCCTCTCCTCCCTCTCCTCCTCCCTCTCTCCTCCTCTTTCGCCCTCTTCCTCTCCTTCCTCCTCCATCCTCCTCCCTCCTACTCCAATCCTCCTTCTCCCTCCCTCCTCCTCTCCTCCTCTTTCCCTCTCCTCCTCCTCCATTCCTCCTGTCTCCTTCTCCCTAATCCTCCTCCGTCGCCCTCTTTCCTCCTCCATCCTACTCCCTCCTCCTCCCGGTCTCCTCCTCCCTCCTACCTCTTCCCTCTACCTCCTCCTCCTCTCTCCTCCTCCTCCCTCCTCCTCCTCTTCATCCTCCCTCTAACCTCCTCCCCCTCCTCCTCACTCCCTCTCCCTCCTTCCCTCTCTCCCTTCCTCCTCCATCCTCCTCCCTCCTACTTCTTCTCCTTCTCCTCCGCCTCCTCCCTCCTCCTCCCTCTACCTCCTCCTCCTCCCTCTACCTCCTCCTCCACCCTCCTCTCCTCCTCTTCTCCTTCCTTTCCTTCCTCCTCCTCCTCCTCTACTCCTCCTCCTCCTCTACCTCCTTCCTCCACCCTCCTCCTCCTCCCTCCTCTTCCTCCCTCCTCCTCCTCTTCCACCTCCCTTTCCATCCTCCCCTCCTGATTCTCCCTCCTCCTTCTCCCTCCGCCTCCTCCCCCCTCCTCCTCTCCCTTCCTCCTCCCTCCTCCTTCTCCTCCTCCTCCTTCTCCCTCCTCCTCCTCTCCCCTCCTCCAATTCCTACCCTCTTCCGCTTCCCCTCCCCCTCCTCCCTCTCCCTCCTCTTCCTCCCCTTCCTCCTCCTCCCTCTTCCTCCTCCTCCTACCTCCTCCCTCCTCCTCCTCTCTCCTCCTCCCTCCTCCGTTTTTCTAACTCCTCCTCCTCCTCCCTCTACCTAATCCCTCCTCCTCCTTCCTCCACATCCCTCCTCTCCTCTCCCCTCCTCCTCCTACCCTCTTCCTCTTCCCCTCCAGCTCCTTCCTCCTCTTTCTCCTCCATCCTCCTCCTCCCTCTTCCTCCTCCTCCCTCTTCCTCCTCCTCCCTCCTCCTTCCTTTTCCTCCTCCTCCTACCCCCTCCCTCCTCCTCCTCTCTCCTCCCTTTTTCTCCCTCCTCCTCCTCCTCCCTCTACCTCCTCCGTCCTCCTCCCTCCACCTCCTTCCTCCACATCCCTCCTCCGTCCTCCTCCCTCCACCTCCTTCCTCCACATCCCTCCTCCTCCCTCTTCCTCCTCCTCCCTCCTCCTCCTCCCTCCTCCTTCTCCCTTATCCTTCCACCTCTTCCTCCCTCCTCCTCCTCTCTCCTCCTCCTCCCTCCTCCTCCCTCCTCCTTCTCCCTCCTCCTCCTCCCCCTCCCCTCCTCCTCCCACGTTCTCCTCCTCCCTCCTCCTCCTCCTTCTCCCTCCTTCTCCCTCTTCCTCCTCCCTCTTCCTCCTCCCTCCTCTTCCTCTCCCTCCTCCTCCTCCTCCATCCTCTTTCTCCACTCCTCCTAATACCTCCTCCTCATCTCTCCCCCTTCCTCCTCCTCCCTCTCCTCCCTCTTCCTCCTCCTCCCTCCTTCTCCTCTTTCCCCCTTCCTCCTCCTAATCCCTCCTCCTCCCTCCTCCATACTCATATTCCTCCTACTCCTCCTCCCTCCTCCCCTCCTCCTCCTCTCTCCGCGTTTCCTTCCTCCTCCCTCTCCTCCATCTTCCTCCTACCTCCTCCCTCCTCCATCACTCTCCTCCTCCTCCTTTTCCTCCCTCCTCTCCTCCCTCTAACCTCCTCCCTCTTCCACATCCCTCCTCTCCGCTTCCTCCTCCTCCCTCCTCATCATTCTTCTTCCTCCTCCTCCTCCTGCTCCCTCCTTCCTTACTAAACCATCTTCTCCTCTTCCTTCTTCTCCTCCACCTCCCTACATGCCTCCCTCTCCCTCTTCCTCCCTCGTCCTCCTCCTACCTCCTGCGTTCTCCTCCTCCCGCCTCTCCTCCCTCCTCCTCCCTCTTCCTCCCTCCTCCTCCCTCTTCCTCCTCCTCCTTCCTCCTCCTCCTTCTCCCTCCTTCTCCTTCCTCCTCCTCTCTCCTCCTCCTCCTTCCTCCTCCTCCCTCTTCCACCCCTCCCTACTCCTCCTTCTCCTCTTTCCCCCTCCTCCTCCTCCCTCCTCCCCCCTCTATTCCTCCTACTCTCCTCCTCCTCCCTCCTCCTCCTCTCTCCGCCTATCTTTTCCTCCCTCCTCCTCTTCCCTCCTCCTCCCTCCTCCACCCTCTTCCTCCTCCTTCCTCCTACTCCTCCTTTTTCTTCTTCTTCTGCTGCTGCTGCCGCTGTTCCATTTACACAAGTTAATTGTTGGAGGAATATGTAAGATCTTTCAAGTGCTCTTTCTAATGCTTTTTGAAAGTTGGTCTTCGTTTATCTAAGGTTGTTCTAACCGCAACCAATAAATGATCAGACAGACAGACAGACAGACAGACAGACAGACAGACAGACAGACAGACAGACAGACAGATAGTCGGGAACGGGAACTTATATGAATTAAATGAGATGCTCCCCATCAGGAGCTGGGCGAAGCCGGGCCGGGTCAGACAGACAGACATAGACAGACAGACAGATAGATAGTCGGGAACGGAAACGGGAGCTTATATGACTACTTTTATGAATTAAATGAGATGCTCCACACCAGGAGCCAGGCGATGCCGGGCAGGGTCAGACAGACAGACAGACAGACAGACAGACAGACAGGACAGACAGACAGACAGACAGACAGACAGATCGGAACGGGAACGGGAGACTATATGACTAATTATATGAATTAAATGAGATGCTCCCACCAGGAACTGGGCGAAGCCGGGCCGGGTCAGCTAGTATATATATATATATATATATATATATATATATATATATATATATATATATATATATATATATATATAGTTAGTCGCGATGTTTAACTTTACGGCAACGGTTGTCCCTATTATGCTCCGTTCCTGTGCCAGTGAATATCACACAAAATGCTCCTCACTGCCCAATGTGAAAAGTGGTACAAACAGAAGTCTCGTCAAGCCAACAGCCCGCACAGGTACACTGTGCATAATACCGCCATCAGAATGCAAACACAAAAATCCTCCACAAAAAATACAGTTCATTGTCGATGGAATCGGCATTCACCAGAAAATTTTCTCCACTTTTATTGATCTTACCAAGGCTATTGATATAGTAAGCAGAGAAGGACTGTGGAAGATTGTGGTCAAATATGGCTGTCCACGAAAGCTTGTCCAAATAGTGCGGCTATTTCATGATGGTATGTAGCAAGAGTCCAGGAAAAGGGCAAATTGTCTGAACCCTCTCCTGTCACCAATGGAGTGAAGTAAGGCTGTGTACAAACACTGTTCAGTTTGATGTTTTCAGCTATGCCTTCGAAAACAACGACATTGCAATAGACATCAACTACCGCATGGATGGGAAGTTGTTCAATCTCAGAAGGCTGATAGCTAAAAAAAACAAAAAAAACACCAGCGACACCGTCACAGAGCTCCTGTTTGCTGACGATTGCGCTTTCTATGCCAACTTAGAGGCAGACATTCCACACACCGTTTCAGATTTCTCATGTGCCTGTGCAAACTTTGGAATCAATGTCAACATGGAGAAGACTGCAGTTATGTATCAGCCAGCTCTAAGGATTAATATCAATGTGAATGGTCATAGACTAAGTATTGTGAACAAATTCACCATCTAGGCAGAACTGTGTCGCAAGCTGCCACTTTTCATGACGAAGTGAATGCAAGAATATCCAAGGTCAGGGCGGCCTTTGGCAGGCTGTACAAAAATGTGTGGTTCAGTAATGGAATAAGCCTGCAAAGAATGCTGAAATTCTACAAAGCAGTTATGTTATCCACACTGCTATATACCTGTGAAACCTGGACTGTTTATCAGCGACAGGTTACGAAATTAAATCACTTACATACAGTCTGCCGTAGGAAGCTATTGAAGATTAAATGGCAAGACAAGATCCCAGACACTGAAGTTCTAGAAAGAGCGTCCATGCCCAGTATCCACACTTTACTAATGAAGAATCAGATTCGCTGGACTGGTCACTTGACTCGCATGCCAGATCACATTCTCCTGTGATAGAGAGAAAAAGAAAAAGAAGGAGAGAGGAAGGGAGGAGAGAGAGAGAGAGAGAGAGAGAGAGAGAGAGAGAGAGAGAGAGAGAGAGAGAGAGAGAGAGAGAAAGGGGGTGGGG
Source organism: Cepaea nemoralis (assembly GCA_014155875.1). Lineage (NCBI taxonomy): Eukaryota > Metazoa > Mollusca > Gastropoda > Stylommatophora > Helicidae > Cepaea > Cepaea nemoralis. The sequence goes on from JACEFZ010002400.1 coordinate 8,299, forward strand.
GAAGAAGAGGGAATTGAGGGAAATGATTGAAATAGTGTGAAGCCTAAGATGTCGTTCCTCACTCGAACTCTGCCTACAACGCACTATCCTTGATAATAAGGAAAGAGGGAGCAGAAGAGAGATAGGAGAGATGATGGAGATGTAGAGAGCAAGAGAGGAAGGGAATATGACAGCTTTAAGGTTCCGTGTTCTCCGCGTGAGAACGAATAGTAATTTATGCCTATTGCACCCTCAATGTCTCGCGGTGTATGCTGTCAGGTTTATAGAAGAGATGTACAGCCCACCTCACAAGGTCTCTAAACTACTCTAACCTACACAACCTCAGACTGACAAGTCGAAATGAAAGGCAACTCAAACATATATTTATTTCCTTCTGAACAGTAACAGATTGACAATCTTCGACATAACAAGTAAGGTGATCATTTACATCAGTTACAGACACATAACGTATAACCAATGCAGAACAATACAATAATGCATGACCTCACAAGGGAGAGATAGATAATATAGTAGGCTATGCAACTGGATGTTAGGGAAATGCTACCTATGACCACCTACTAACGCATGAAGCAAGAGACTAAAGCTAGGAATTACACCGGCCGTCGTCTATTTCGATAGCGACCATTCGGTAGGCTCATTAGTAGTCCATTTATCCATTTATAACCCATTGATAACCAGGGAGGCAAGTCGCTCCCATCCATCTTGTTCAGGATGAATATCTGTTTATTCAGATATGCCCTGTATGTTTAGGTATCTCCAGTTTACCCAGGCAATGCCTGAAACATGATAAAAACAATACCCGTGAGTGTTATATCAAAGTAAACCTTAGTCTTTCACTATCTGCAGAGTCCCTAGCATCTATTGCTTCTTTATCTATACCAGTATTAAGCCTTATCAGCAACATCTTCATTATGTATCCCCATTATTACTACACATATCTTAGCCATAACATAAATTAACAACAGTATTGTAAACACAGTAATCTATCGTCTACATATATTTAACTACAACTATTATCGCCTATTTCCCGACGCGCTGCCTAATACTTCTGAACGGTCCTTTAAGCCTTTTCCCCTGCTTTTTGTGTAGATCCGAACTCACCGCCTGTACCTCGCAAGGCAACCTATATTCCGCCCTAACTTAGTAGCCCGGTGTCTGACCCCGCTTCACCTCTGTCTAATCGGACAAAAGACACGCATTCCTTCATTTGCAGGTCCTGCTCCCGAGCTGTTGTCCATTCATTCCTGGTAGGTCACCTGGCCTCATTTGTTTTGGGTTGACCCAGTAATCGCTTCTCAGGTACACGCTCGTCTGCTAGACCCGATCTCTGTGTTTAATTATATTCTCGCTGTACGGCTTCTGCCTCAACGTTTCATATTTACTCGCTATGCTATGCCTAATTAACATTAATTGTTGTGTGATTAATTGCCTGTCTTCTATGTATTTAGTTTATCTACACTCTGCTCATCTAATCGATTAATTTGACTCCCAACACTTTATTTCAGCCGGTTAGATATGGGTCATTTACAGGACGTCGCATTCAGTCCTGACATTTGCCGGATTGTGATTTCTTAACGGTTAGACTGCTATTATAGTTAGCTAGCTAGCTAGTTAGATGTGGGTCCTTTGCAGAACGTCGCAGTCAAACCTAGCCTTTATTGACTGCTCATGATTACTTGGTAAGTTCAACTACGGTAGTTTGCTAAAGCTTTCTAAACTAAGGTACCTTATCATAATCTAGCGAATATTCTAACAATGCCTTATGTAAACTTACATTCGTTTCCGTCATCCAATTAATCTTCTGGTTGTCCTTCTGGGTTTCATGTGTCTCTGCCCAATCAATCGCTTGTCGTGGATCCCAATTGACCTTTCCGTCCTATCTGACTGTAGTCCTGTGCGTTTCCAACAATCTCGTCTCCTCTCTGGCTAATGTACATCATGTGCAACTTTTAGCCATATATTACGACTAGAGAGCGGTTCCTTTAGCTGGCGGCCCTCTCAACTCAAGTGGCTTTCTTGCACTTTGCGACCCTCAGACTCTGCGTGATTTCCCTTCACTGGCTTATCTGCCTTGGGTAGGTTTAGTCCACAGACCCTTTAGTCGTTCTCTCTGCTATCAGTGATTCAGACGGGTTACAGCATGAGCGCCAGTCCGCCTTCCTTCACTTCCTTCTCCTCCAGATACTATACAGACTCGGGCACTGATGAGCCACAATTTCTGAAGTCCTGTAACTATTTCCATTGTGCTGCCCAAAAGGGCCCAGACCCCCGCCGCCTCCGGAGTCCACTCTCAACTCTCCACTCTCTCCTGTTCAACTCTCCCAAACTAACTGGATTCTCTCGTATATATCACTTCTACCAGTGCTGGGGCTGCCCCGCGGACTTGTCTTCCCCCAAAGAAGTGCGCGGAAAATCTCCATTCAGGTCGCAGCACGCAGCCTGCTAATCTGCATGAATACCAATCACCTGCCAGTTCCTCTAGTCATCCCCATCGGAGTTTAAGGTTAACACTCGGTCTTGAGTTCACATGTGTTTTCCCACCATTCTAAATCTGCCAGCCTTGGTATTTGCTATTGTTCCTAGACAGCCTAAGTTTACTTCCGATCTCGTCTGCACCTATAAACTATGTGGTATCTGCTGTTTCCTAACAGCTCCAGATTAATCCTGAACTGTTTGTAACTATAAATTCTCCGACATCTAGAGTTTCTCATGGCCATTTGACAGATCAGAGCAGATTTATGTTACTTTTGGCTGAAAAACCCTACTCTAATTACTGTTGGGGTAACTTACAGTTCGTTCGGTCAGTCTCAATTTCAATACTTAAACTTTTCAGCTGTTTTAAAAATATCCTGGTCGATTAACTTAGGTACTTCCAAATCCTACGACCCACCGGTATTAGTGACACTACTATCTTGTGTCGCATCACTATCTTGTGGCGCACCAGGCGATCACAATCCCTAAATGAATTTTATACGGTGAGTTTATACCATTCATTTCATCCAGTGGGGATGAAAATATGGAGCCTTGAGTTCTAAGCTGGCTTAAAGCGATTCTTCTGGCCGCCTTGAGAGGGTTTACCACAGCGCAACTCACCGTAAAAAATTCGTTTAGGGAGCCTGTGATCTGGCATGCGAGTCAAGTGACCAGCCCAGCGAATCTGATTTTTCATTAGTAGAATGTTGATACTGGGCATGGACGCTCTTTCTAGAACTTCAGTGTCTGGGATCTTGTCTGGTCATTTAATCTTCAATAGCTTCCTAAGGCAGACTGTGTAGAAGTGGTTTAATTTCCTAGCATGTCGCTGATAAATAGCCCATGATTCACAAGCATAGAGCAGTGTGGATAATACAACTGCTTTGTAGACTTTCAGCTTTGTTTGCAGGCTTATTCTATTTCTGTCCCATACATTCTTGTATATTCTGCCAAAGGCCGCGCTGGCCTTGGAGATTCTTGCATTCACTTCGTCATCAATTCTGGCAGCTTGTGACACAGTGTTTCTAAGATAGGTGAATTTGTCCACAACACTTAGTCTATGACCGTTCACATTGATATTCCCTGATTATTCCCTGGAGCTGGCTGATACATAACTACAGTCTTCTCCAAGTTAATATTGAGCCCAAAGTGTTCGCAGACAAATGAGAAAGCTAAAACATTGTGTTGCGCGTCTGCTTCTGAGTTCGCATATAGAGGGCAATCATCAGCTAACAACAGTTCTCTGGCTGTGTCGCTGTTAGTTTTGGCTTTCAGTCTTCTGAGATTGAACAACTTTCCATCCATACGGTAGTTGTTGTCTATTCCAATGTCAATGTTCTCGAAGGCATTCGTAAGCATACCTGAAAACATGAGGCTGAACAGTGTTGGTGCCAGGACACATACTTGCTTCACTCCAATGGTTACATGAAAGGGCTCAGACAGTTCACCATGTTCCAGTACTCTTGCCTGCATACCATCATGAAATAACCACACTATTTGGACAAACATTTGTGGACAGCCATTTTTCGTCATAATCTTCCACAGCCCTTCTCTGCTGACTGTATCAAAAGCCTTGGTAAGGTCAAGGAAAGTGGAGAACATTTCGCAGTTCTGTTCCTGACATTTCTCTTGCAGCTGCCTTCCAGCGAAAATCGTGTCAACAGTTCATCGTTCTTTTCTGACGCCACATTGACTCTCAGTGAGAAGACCTTGACCGAGATGGGCCGTGAGGCGATTGAGAAGAATTCTGGCGAGTACCTTCCCTGTGAATGAGAGCAAGGTGATACCTCGGTGGTTGTCACAGGATTGGCGGTTTTCTTTACGTTTGTAAAGGTGGACTATTGACGCATCCTTGAAATCTTGTGATATGGTCTCGTTCACCCATATGTTTGTAAAGACTTGGTGAAGCTGCTCTGTTAGGACCGGCTTAATTGCCTTGTATATCTCTGCTTGGATGGAGTCAGTACCAGGCGCTTTTCCACTGGAAAGTTGCTGGATGACTTTGTCTAGTTCCACTATGGTTGGAAGGTCACCAAGTGTATCATTAGTGGGAACTTGAGGAAGGCAGTTGATGGTTTCATCATCGAAGAAGGAAGTTACATTTAAGATGTTGCAGAAATGCTCTGCCCAGCATTGAAGGATTTCTTGCTTATCGGTGTCGAATGTTCCCCCATCTGCACTATGGAGGGGAACAATGTCTGGTGATGGAGGACGGTAGACCGCTTTTAGTGAGTCATAGAAGATTTTCATTTCATGTCTACCAGCAAAGCCTTTAATCTCATCAGCTTTGTTGCTCAGCCAGGAGTTCCGCATGTGCCGAAGGTTCGTGACACTGTGGATGTTACTGAAGGCATCTTTTTTATGTTGACTTTGGGTTGTTCAAATATGCCGTGTGGAGAAGGTGTTTCTCGGCCAGCAATTGGTTGATGTCTTCGGAATTTTCATCTAACCAGTCTTTATGCTTTCGTGGGACTGTTCCTAGGTTTTCCACAGCAGTGTTGTTGTTGTAGATTGTGTCCTTTAGGGCTATCCACTTTATTTCCGCATCTTGTTTAACCACGGTACTGGGCTTGAGGCGGTCCTCAAGCATATTTACAAGCGACAGCTGCACTTTCTTACTATTTATGAGGGTGACAATGAGTTTTGTGTCTGCACTGTTTCCACTTGTTGGCACCCTGGTGGTTTAATGCGCATGTTAACTGTTGAGACAATCAGATTATGGTCTGTCCAAGATTCGACACCACACATGGATATTGTCACCCGAACGACTTGTCTGTCACCTCTCTTGACGATGACATAGTCAATGAGGTGCTAGTGTTTCGAGTGAGGGTGCATCCACGATGTCCTATTTCTCATGGAAAGACGGCAAATTGTGTTGGTAATCAGGAGATCGAGGTCGGCACTGGTCTGAAGGAGAATGAGTCCATTGGTTCATGGAGGTGAGCACTGATTTCATATAGAGGGCTACTCAGTCACTCACGGGCTGCCGAATCTCACTGCTGCTCCGGCCAGTAGAAGACGACTATATGGCCTGAGCCTCCTATGTGCAGGTCTGCGACTACGACTGCCAGCATACCCACGCCCGCCCCTTCGCCGCGCGCCCATCGCCACAGGGCTTGAAGGTGATAGATAAAGTTGGATGAAGAATGACTTGCGCGACGAATTGGATTAAAGTGAGGAAGAGTTGCGCAATTCGTCGATCACACTCTCTCGCCTGAGTCCACCTGAATCCAGTGGCATGACAAGTCAAGACGACTGAGGCGAATGCAGGCGCTGTGAATGACCAGGCACTCTACGTGCCTTGCCGACCTCATGACGTTTCACAACGCTTTGTAAACGCCGTCTTGCCCGCCGAATCATAAATGATTTCTTCCGCGCAGTCTGCAGATTCCTGTCTTCACATGCTGGGCTAGCATACCCGAGTTCACCGATTGGTTTCACGCTGAAGCGGTTAGCGTGAGTTGGATATCAGGCTTGGACCAATGGAGAATGGGCCCTAAAAAAGGCGTGACAGCCATCCTTACCAAAAGTGCTAGAAATGCCTATCAACCTAGAAACCTTTCTCCCTCCCCCATCAAACAACATGATTTCTAAATACATGTGAATATAATTCTAGCCAATCAGTCAAAGGAGAAAGATATCGTACATTACAGTAGTTCCCAAGCTTTTCAAGCAGAGGGCCATATCTACTATTTTCGGTAGTTAAGCGGGCCACAACGTTATAAAATTATTAAAGTCGTGCAATATCATTCTTACCTTTCTTACCTTTAGTCAGTAAAATTCTAAAACTTTAAAGGCAGTCAGTGTCAGTCATACACTGCGGTCATTTTTTGCTTTAAAATCAAAAGCTCATTTAACAATACACTTTAAATCAGTTTCGAAAATCGCTATTATTGTAATTAATTGTCAATTGTAACTGTTCTTCATAGCCAGTTACTTAAGTTCAGATGCCAGTTTATCAATGTCTGGAAACAAATCTGTCCTGCCCAAAGTCATAAGCGCAGCTAGGTTACTGTCGGTGAGTCTGGAAAATTGCTTGTTTGTTTTTTTATTTTTATAACGATCGTTGCGGAAAATGACTGCTCGCATCTGTATGTCGAACCAAAACGACAAAATTATCTCTGGTCGAATGAACGCAGGTGTTAAAATTGTTCGACAGGCAATAGTCACCAGAATGAAATCATATGATCAGCTGAAGGTGAAGCAGGCAACTCCAGAAATTTACATTTCAATTCAGCATTGCATTTCAAATCAATTTCTTCCGTGCTGAAGGTTTTGCTGTAATTGGCAGAGCTTGGCATTAGGAAATACAAACGGATTTATGAAGAGGGTAACATTATCCTCCTCTATTATGAACTCTTGAAATCTCGACTGAAAGATATACAGAAGACTTTCAACTGCTACTTTGCACTGTAACAAGTCACATTTCGTTTCCACCACAATCGTCTTCAGAATTGGAAACGCCTCTAAAGTCTCTTCAGTCAGCTGTCCGATAAACAATCGTAGTCTCATATTAAATGAAGAAATGCCATAGCACAAATTTGTGAATAGTTTTTTGTTTTTTTACTGGATCCTCGCATTTAAAGAGTTTAAATGAGACGTGATGTCCACCGAAAATCACATTTCATTAAGCCAGTCATCGTTCAGCAGACATACCCGTTCTGTAGGCATTTCATTTATTTCAGACAGAAACAGATAGACCTATTTTTCTGTGCCCAGAAACGTGACAGAACTTTCCTTTTAAATAGCCATCTGACATCACAGTGTAACAGTAGCTCACTGTATTTCTCGTTCAGGTCTGATAGAAACTGTCTGAACTCACGCCTGTTCAGCGCCTTACCTCGCGTGCCACTTTTTGACAGCTGGCGGGCCGTGGTTTGGGAACCTCTTGTACATTAGCTACATCACTGTCATCATCCTGATGTCAAAGTTTATACTCGTGATTTCAATGATTCTCCAACACTTGATATTTCTGTCAAAGTTTAGATTGGTTATTTCAAAGGTTCTCCAGCACTTGCTATTTCTATCAAAGTTTAGATTCGTTATTTCATGCTTAGATTAGTTATTCAGAAGGTTCTACAAAGGTTTAGATTAGATATTTCAAAGGTTCTCAAACTCTTAGTATTTCTGGCAAAGTTGTTGATCAGCTATTTGAATGGTCTCTAGAGTTCTCAAACAAACAAAATCACTGCCACATTGTGTTAAATGAAGTAATCAACATATTAACATGTTTACTCGTGCAACGTACAACGATGTAGCCAGTTTGAGAAGCGTATGATCAGATATAGGCTTCACTATAACTCTACGCAAAAATTGAATAGCGGTTTCAGATGACGTGGCATAGTTTAAAATTAACACTTTCATCTTTCGTGTCATCGTGTTTCTATCGATCAAAATTTACACATGTACAAAACGGGCATTTTAACACAATAAAAAGGGTAATTATTTCTTAATAATCCCTGTTTCTTAAAAATAAAATCTTAAACAAGTATGTGAACTTATTTTCAACTTAAAAACATTAGAATTGCTGGAATTATAGACAAAATTATGGAATACCCTCGCGACCTCTTGCGTCTGTAGACGAGAGTATAGTGCAGGCATATACTTTAATCGGCTGACACTCTTGGTCCGATATTATCTTCCGGCTTTATCTATTCCGATAGAAATGCAGCTGCCTTCATAAAAAAAAAAAAAATTACCAATACCACCCTATTATGTACATGTGTATATATTAAGTTTAATAATACACTCGCAATAAGTAATAGTTATTGTGTAGAGTTATCTTACACATAATTCATACTGTTTCGTGTATACAAAGAGAGGGTGGCGAAGCAGTTATATCACGTATATTTCACATATTGAGACTCGGGTTGAACATTCCAGTACAACAGAGGCGGCTGAAAACCATTCGTGTTTCGGCAAAGATTTATCGATTCAGGTGGAACAATAAACAAGAATATATTTATGCTATCCCTCGTCTAAACTAGTCTCAGACAGCGCGAGTTGGTCTGATTAGTCACATTCGCTACCGTCATAGTTTGCAGTTAATATGCCTTTTTGAAGCACAGTGTCACAAACTATCGTCTGTTAAGACGGCAAGATGTATTATGTGTATGCTAGCAGGAATTAACATTACAACACTCGCGACGTGTCCACAAGTTCTCAGTCCTTCTCATTCTGTGCCAAAGACTTGGCACATGTGCGCGGAAAATTAGCCTACTAAGTAAGCAGTACAAGTAAGAAACAGAGTGGAAAGTTACACATGAAATATAAACCTGAAAACATTAAAAACGGAAACATTGTTATGAAGTTATCATGCAATAAACAATATTTAATGTTGAATAGTGCCATAGATTTATCATTGCTGCTAGTAGTGTTCGGATCGTGTGTAGCTTTGTCACTGCTGTCAGCAGTTTTATATCGTGAACTTCAATCTGATAAACACAAATGGGTTCTCCGGACGATACAACTTCAATAGGAGATCACACCCAGCACATCCTTGGTTGTAATATCGGGCCGGATATTCTAAGTTGCTACCACTTGCATATCTTTCAGATTATCCACTTCGTCTTCCTTGGCAACGTCATAGGAACGTTTGGTGTCGTTGCTAACGTTATCAATATCATTATATATACCAAGCAGGGTTTTACTAATACTGTAAACATTAGTTTCTTTAGCATGGCAATCTCCGATCTATGTTGCCTTCTAACGCTGATCTGGGTGTCTATGTGTCTTAACCCATTCATAATTGCAGCAGGAGTTCCGTGGGTGCCAGAAGATTTCATGTATCTCTCAGGGGGGTGGCCACATGTCGTATCAGGACGAATCACAAGTTATATCACTGTGTTTATCACCGCGGAAAGATGCCTCTCTATAATAACTCCCCTGAAAGTAAAACAAATCATTACACCCAGGCGAGCCACAGTTGTGATCTGTCTTATATACCTCATAAATATTATGCTACTGGTCCCGGAGTACTTGACGTCGTATCTTCAGTCTAAATATTTCCCTGAAAGAAATGCAACACTGATAGCAATAACCTTTACAAGTGACAGGGACGCGGCAACGGGGTTTGTTTACTTCATGAGTTCCTTTACTGGAATATCATCGTTTGTTGGTGTTGTTGTCTGCACCATTATTTTGGTGGTAAAACTCCAACAAAGTTCGAAATGGCGTATGCTGGCGAGCAATGATCGAGAGGGAACCATCTCCAGCCGTGACAAGAAGACAGTCAAGATGGTGGCCATCATTGCCGTAATTCTAATCGTCTGCTATACTCCCGGTTCGGTCATCGGGATGGCGACATTTATTGAGCCGAGGTTAAACGTGGGGAAAAGTTACGTTAATTTGGGAATGGCTGTGTGGTCAGTCGCCTTTGCGTTTCAGTCAGTCCAACTCCAGCGTAAACATCTTCCTCTATTACAACAGAGCTCCAACTACAGGCGGATTTTCAATCAGCTGTTTTGGCAAAACACATCCAGATAAATCCCCAGTGAGAACTAATGACAAGGAACTTCAAATGAGCGGCAAAGAAATCTTATAAATAACAATATATACCTTCGCAAATTAATTAAGGGAATAATCGAGATATTTTAAGGAACGCGGCTAAAATAAATGGATGTAAATAGAGACAACTATAATATTTTTGAGGAAGTAACGTCATCGTTTCCGTCATATGCCCCGCGAACTGTCGTGGGCATACATGTCTTTCCACTGATCTCGGTCTCTAGTGTACTGGATCAACTCTGTTGATGATATTCCTCAATGCCACCGTCTCAGTCCATTCAGCCTAAGTTCTCTTTGTCTGCCTCTGCCTCTTTTTCCCACTGTTCTTTCCAGTTGTCAATACCTTCTGTAATGCTTCTCTTCTTGCCTCACAGGACCAAATAATTATGTTTTTCCTTTTCTTATTTGTGAATATAATGTTCTATTTTCATTAGCCTCCGGCAGTCGAAAGAATTCGCAACATTCGTCTCAGGAACCACATTTATGTTGCTTCCAAGTTCTTCCTAATTTTTTTTTTAAAATTTACGTTCCAAGATTCACAGTCATACAGCGAAGTGTATATAGGACAGTCACAAAAATGCTAAATTGTTCTCTTGAACATGTTTCATGTTACCTAAACAGCTCACACTCTCTCACGTTCACTAAACAGCTCACACTCTCTCACGTTCACTAAACAGCTCACACTCTCTCACGTTCACTAAACAGCTCACACTCTCTCACGTTCACTAAACAGCTCACACTCTCTCACGTTCACTAAACAGCTCACACTCTCTCACGTTCACTAAACAGCTCACACTCTCTCACGTTCACTAAACAGCTCACACTCTCTCACGTTCACTAAACAGCTCACCACTCTCTCACGTTCACTAACAGCTCAACACTCTCTCACGTTCACTAAACAGCTCACACTCTCTCACGTTCACTAAACAGCTCACACTCTCAGGTTTCATGTTCACTAAACATCTCACATTCTCTCATGTTTCATGGTTTTACGGGGACCCTCAATGACTAACCGGTAACACCAACTGCCTTATGTTTCGAAGGTTGTGGGTGGGACGCAGAGGTGCTTCTAAGCACCAGGGCCAGGTACTATGCTGGCGAAGATGTACTAATATAGTAATACGTCCTAGTCGCGCGTGCTGGGCAACAGGTCCCTCTGGGGTTTTGGCTAACGTAGTATATATATATATATATGTTTGCATATCCTTTACAGTACATCGCTGTCAATATCAGCATCTTTCAGCTGATTGTTGGTTTCTTGGCAAGATTACGCTCAGTAGTTTATCATTGCTTTCTGAGCGGCCGGCTCACATACCCCGTAATTTACCGACGCGATTTGAACCACTGCTAATTCTCACCATCGTCACGTTACTTACGAGAGTATACGAGATTACGGAGAAAAGTCGCTAACCTCTAGGCCAGGAAGCCGGCCGCTAACGTAGTAGGATCGCTAATTCCTCCGACGTCGGGGAGTATCTTCCTGCACGGCTAGGAGCCACCAGTCTGCACACCAATAAGCCAGACATGGGACAACGGATACTCACGCAAACCTCAGTCCGGTAAGACATCACACTGATGTTGGACAACAGGATGTCTTCAACCGGCATATAGGATTTCACGCTGGAGTTCCCAGCCAGCTAACGCAAGCAAGCAAGGTTGTGGGTTGGATTTAGGCCTACGTCGTTCAATTCATGAGTGTAGCTTTCACGGAGACTCCCGAGGGTCGTCGCTGGAGCTATTGAGTTCGTGCTTTGTCCGACGCTTTCCGCAGGATGCTCCGCGGTAAGATACGAAGTCACGTGTGATAAAACCGGGTGCAATGAAATCACCTTCTCGACCTTTAAACCTTTATTTTAACACTGTTATGGTGATTAAGTCACTTACTCATACACAACTAGTACTAACTATTCACGTCTCTCCCGGGAGTCTTCCTCCTGATAGCACTCACTCCTTGTTTTGTAAATATATTCCCTCTTTACACAAATCCGTCCTCTTCTTAACTTGACATTAGTTCCCCAATATGTCACCCTTGTCGACAACCTCGTCTTCATACTGCTTCATTTAACTGTGTGTAATGTTAGTATATAATAGATAATTGTGTGGTAAGTCAAAACATATATTACTTAATTGTATGTTATTAGAGTATATAACACGAAATGTGATATCATGTGTAAAGATGTGTTATTGGAGCAATTTGTGAATTCTCAAGCGGTTATTTCAAATTTATAGACTATGTATCTATGAGATGTCAACTGTAAAAGTAAAACTAGTATCAACGATCAAGTATATTAATAATTTGATTATTATTGTAATCGAAACAATTATAATATCAAGTTAAGAATGAGGTTCCTAAAAAATAATACACTGTTCGTTTACCATAAGACTAATGTGGTACTGTACACATGAAGAACATGTTATAGTTATGACTGGTGAGGACCGAAATAATTTCTCGTGGACTTCTAGTAACAAAATTTCCCCTGGTCTCTGGGTAGTGAGATCGGACGCCCGTGTGTATTGTTTGCGCACGTAAAAAATCCCTTGGCAGTTGGAAATCGAAAAAGAGTAGCCTATCGGCGCTGCCCGGGCAAAATTTCGAGTTAAAAATCTACCCAAAGTATTTCAGGATCCTCGCCGGTGCTAGGGAGTTCGTGCACTGAGCTGAGTTTCTCCAGACTCAGGTTTGAGTTAGGGGGAGAACGGAGCAGTTATGGGTTACACCCGTGTGCCGTGATGCTGATCCATCGACTAAACTAAACTAAACTAAACTAAACTAAACATAGTTAGGACAATTAATTCTTTAATATTACGTTACATGTTATACACACCAACTACATTTCTTTAACCATAAGACTGAGAAGTAGAAAGAGAGTTGTGCTAGGCACATTACAAGCTCCTAATAATTGCATTGGTCGTGTGAAATATGTATGTGTTTCTTCAATTGGTTCTACTGCAATTGCATTGCACACAGTATTAACCTGAACAGCTGCATTAACGATTTATCAAAGCGATGGAGAAGTCTGAGACCAGGCTGTGATATACTTCCTGAAGTTACAGCGATTTATCTGCAGATATAAAGGGAACGAACAAACGAACTAACTAATTTTCAAAGAGTCACAAATTGGGCACGCAGGCCCATCTTACATTCGGCCCTTCCAGTCAATCATCTTTCGTTCATCAATTATCTATTGTGTATGTTACATTAATATAGGAGAAGTAAACATTGTCAAATGAATGTTATAAACATAAACGATTGAAATCACCGTGTTATGAAGCAGGCAGGCAGGCACATGTACACACACACACACACACACATAAACACATAGCTGCATACTTGCATGCATACTTATATCATTTACAGAAACTCTCACAGTTATGACCGCACCCAAAGCCACACAAATATACACTCCTTTGCAAACACATATACTCACTCACAATCACAAATTCACTAATAAAACGTTTTCTTACACATACATACCTACATACTGTCTGTCTGTCTGTCTGTCTGCCTGCCTGCCTGTCTGCCTGCCTGCCTGTCTGTCTGTCTGTCTGTCTGTCTGTCTGTCTGTCTGTCTGTCTGTCTGTCTGTCTGTCTGTCTGTCGGTCTCACGCCCATATATCCTGCTTCATACATACAACAAGGCACACACATACACTCCTTTACCTGACACACGTAATTGACACATACACACTTTCACACACGCACAAACACAAATACCCACACAATCGTACACCCACACAGTCACACACCCACACACATTTCCTTACATACACACATATATACCCAATCACAATTACAAACATTAAACCATTCATATCCTCATCCTCATGCCCATATATATTCAATCATACATAAAACCACGCATGCAATCGCACTCTACTTCACACAGCCTCTCAAATTAATATACACAGGCTCCCACACTTTCACATACATTGGTAACTGTCATAAGCATCCACACAAAAATGAAAAAGAAAAAAAAATACATATACATTGCATATCTTAACTGAGTGCCTGCCAAACAAAAATTGGGTCCTGACCGAACATAAATTCATGGCAGAAAATTGGAAGTAGGGGTGTGTCACAATAATGCTTTTAAAATGGTTAAAATGGTAGCAGATATATTGTATTACATTCAAATTAAAGAGGATTGCACATGGAACACGACAGTGTTAATAATTAATTGATAGGTGACACATATTTTGACAATAATGAGAGGTTTAGTAACAACAATTGAAATTAAAGAGGTAAAAATTATTTTTTTAAAAATTCACTTACCAAGTCGTTAATCCAGTTAAATTTACTGAATAATGTTACACACACCATTTTTTGTTCAAGAATATCACAAAAACTGCTCCCAAACACCAATAAAACACATTTAAAACATAATATTTTGAAGCACATAATTTTCACACAAAATGGAAAATGTCCGGAGCAAACCAGGCAGATTATACTAAGAAACAATTTAAAAACCATTTTATCTTTAGTTATAATTATTATTCTTTTTAAATTTAATTATTTAAATACTCCTTAAATACTTTGTGATAGGCAAAACAAATGTAGGGGCATAAATGTGGCCTATTAGTGAATTCATAATTCGATATGTGCCATCATATTATGACATACTATGACGAACTTTCGTTTTGTTTTAGTGCACGTTTCTCTATCAACACGTGACAAAAACATTAGACTCAATACTAATACTACACTAAGAATCTTCGCTCAAATCGGAATCACTATCGTCTAAAACCGTTTAAAACAATAATCTTGCTTGATCTGATTAAGTCTACGAGGCCGCAAAATTGAAGGCCTTGCCATTTGTAAACAAACTCAAAACAACGCTAATAAAAACTAGATTTCAACTTTTACAGCTATCCCGTACCCACAAAAATAAACGAAAACTATCTGTTTCTAAATTTTAAGTTAACCGAGCACTAAAAAGTGCCGAAAATAAAAGATGTGGATCAATTTATGCACTGCCTGTGACAGGCCAATGCAGTGGTTTATGGGTATGAAATTCGTTACATAGACATGGAACCACTAGAGTGGATCCTAGCAGGCAATACGTTAAGTCATATTAATGCAATGCAACATGATAATCTTAGCTAAAACTGATAAAGCAGTATGAAGTAAGCAGGGAGATAGATATATAACCAGCGTTGCATGATTATTGCCTGTATTATGCCGGTCTCTCTGACTGTGGGGTTACAATACTTTCTCTCTGTAATCCCGTTTATCACGCAGAGTCTCGTTGCGGGGCGAGAGCTGAGGAGGTTCGACCCCCGCTCGTGACTTGCGGGATATTGAGCCGGCCGCTCAGAAAGCAATGGCAAACTACTGAGCGTAATCTTGCCAAGAGATCAACATACAGCTGAAAGATGCTGGTGTTGACAGCTAAGTCCTGTAAAGGATATGCTAAAAAAAAAAAAAAAAAATTATGCTTTGGTTAACATAACTGGTAACGGCAGTTTAAATGTGGTCGCTCCAATATTGCGGATCTGTCCAGATTTAGATCTTCACTAGAATTCAAATACGAAAATTCAGCAATTAGGAAGAAAAATGACCAGGTTTTTACTTTACCATAACAACATGCATACTTACTCCTACAAACTGCCCCTTATGCCACACAAAGGTGTCCCTCACGTAAAACAGAAGTGTCCTTCATGACACACAAATGTATCTCTCAAGTCATACAGAAGTGTCCCTTATGTCACACAAAGGTATCACTCATCTAACACAGAAGTGTCCCTCATAGCATACAAATGTAACCCTCAAGTAGTACAGAAGTGTCCTTCACGTAATACAGAAGTGTCCCTCATAGAAGACAAATGTTTCCCCACATCATATACAGAAGTGTTCCCCGTATTACACAACTTGTCGAATTGTCCTAACAACTTCCCCACTTGTTTGTACAATTTGCCGAATTGCCCTGACAACTTACCCACTAGCCCTATCAATTTGCCCACTGACTCTCACATCATGTTGAATTGTCCTACCAACTCACCCACTTGATCTAACGGCTTCCCCACTTGATCTCACAACTTATCGAAATGCCATGACAACTTCCCACTGACTCTCACAACTTGTTGAATTGTCCTAACAACTCACCCGTTGGTCCTAATAGCTTCCCCACTTACTTTCACAACTTGTCATAGTGCCCTGCCAACTTCACCAATGGACCTAACAACACCGCCACTTACCCTCAAAACTTGAATAATTGCCATAGCTGGACTTCACAAATTTCCCTAACAGCTCTCACAATTTCACCACTAGATATTACACCTTATCAATCATCTTTCACAAATTACCCACTGTCACCGTCCTGGATACCTAGGGGAATGAAACCCGGGCTCATACAGGCAACAAACTCCGTTCAGATACAATCGAACATCATTTATTTATATTATGTTACATTAAGCTGGCGAAGAAAGGTTTTCGCAGCCAGCAACCCTCGGATTGCATATCACTGGAGTTTACAATAAACCAATAATACATGATCAATACAACTGTATCAGCTATCTAACGTATGCATAAGACCCCTAAATACACTTGGGGTTTAAGCTATCAAGTCCCTCTTAAGGTAAACCCTGTTGCTTCTTCGATGTCCAGTCCGTGTCTGCCCTCCAACGTGTCTCGATCGGACACGGGCTGTAACTCTCATTGAGCTTCTCGTGGAACAGGTCCTGGCACGCGGTCAGCGTGTCCACGGAGCTATAGGCGAACTGACCTATGCTTCTCGAAGGCTCTGGATTGTTCGAGCATTCGAATGTGTCTCCCTTGTATTGGGGTTATGCCCCTTCTCTAATTCCCTTCTATCTTTATGTTTCTACCGACTCCATGTGAGACTCTGACAGGGGTCCCCCTCCCCCCGCTTCTATGGGTTAGTATATGGTAATTAGTTTGCACTAATTCTGTCATAGGATCACATGAAGTTGGTATTTGGTAGTTTCGTGGATGGGAACTGGCCATATATATATTTGCACTATTAACTCATGTATTTCCCCGTACAACAATAAAGGGTGATTGCTGGAGAGTCCCTATCTCTTCCATATCCTTAAACATGCTTATCCGACCGAAGTTCCCTGACGCTTTTAGTTGTATTTGCAACCGCGCCCTTCTCAAGTATCCATTTGATACCCAGATATTAAACTCTGTGTTAGAGAGGTTTAACAAGACAAATTGTCTTGGCTTATTTAAGAACACTTGCAATTCTTGTCCTGAATGTGTATTTTGATACACTTTTACTTCCGTATGTTTTATAGTGCTTATTATATATATGCACTATTGTTTTCTCCCAAGTAACTACTTATGTTCCTGTTTGCCTGTTAGTGTGTTTACTGCTTTGTTACTTGCTCTAATAAAATGTGTGTGATTTATTTGTTAGTGTTTAGTTTTATGAGTATGTTCTATCTGATGTCTGACGTGTGTGCTACCTGTGGGTATGTGGTGTGTAGTACATCTCTAAGTGTCACGAGCTGGAATATCCCTTGTCATGAATCTGTGTAACGCATGTACAGGGTATTCAAACAGTGATTCTTAGAGTGAACCTATTTTATCTAACACTAAACATGTATATACAATTTTAGACAAGTGTTACATTTTACACTCAAAACGCAGACAAATTAAAATAAATACTTTTTGCGTACAATTTGTCCGCTCAGTATATCGCTCTCTCATTTAATTCATTCACTCTCTGATTCGCAAACCTTTCATTCTATATAATAATTTGTTAAAATATACAAATTAAGGTGAGGTAAATGTTTGTCGCCCTTAGAAAAAAAAAAACTGGCGATATGCTATATTCCAAGCATCAAGTACTATTTGTTTTGGTGATAAGAAAATGGTTTATAAATTAAATTGCAACAATTGTATTGGGAGAAAGTTTTAACTATGACTGAGAATGTTTGTGACATATTATAATAGAAAATGTATAATTTACATGTTCACATATTTAATGTATATAATAAAGCACAAATGTAATACATATTTAACTAATAACATTAAATTAATTAACTCCAACGACGATCCATGTGTTGTTGTTCTTTCGTCCGTGTGTTGTTCCAATACTGTTACAGTTCGTAGGTAACATTTTGGTGTCACATTTTTGTGTTGTCTCTCATATGTCGGAATCGGTTAAGTATATCGCTGTTTGTATGTGCGATTTTCTGTTACGTTAGTTTGCTAGTCAATTGAAATCACGCGTATGCACAGTTATTAATATTCGCATGGTAACTTTCAGTTCTGTGATTGATGAAATAATTTCACAAATGTTAATCTCCACAGTTCGGAATGTTTTTGATGTACTGCTAATTGCCACTGTGGCTCAATATAGTTAGCGGTTCTCACAGTTTCCTGTCTGTGATAGATATAAGTAGAGTATTAAATTAGCTGTTGACACTTATACGTTAAAGTTCTACAGTAAGTGTAGAGGTACACTGTTCTATGCAACAGACTAAAATCTCACAGCTTATTACATGGCGACTAATTAATGTGCATAGTGTTAGTCTGCTGGTGCATTCGTTTGCCGTGATAATATGTCAGCAATAATATTATCCGTACCCTTGATGTGGCGGATTTCAAAGTCGAAATCCTGAAGTAGAAGACACCATTTTGCTAATCGATGATTCTTTGGAACGCCTTGTTTAAGTACCAGCAGCGGCGAATTATCGGTCAAAACAACAAAATGGGAACCTAAGAGGAAATTAGATAAACGACGCATACAAAAAAGTAGACTTAATGCCTCCAACTCAACTGTGGAATACCGGATTTCTGCCTTTTTAAGCTTGCGGCTGACATAGAGTATTGGATGTCTCACGCCTTGATATTCCTGCATCAGGCATCCTCCAATTGCGATAGCACTCGAATCCGTGGTCTGAATAAAAGGTATATCTATGTTTGGTAATCTTAATACGGGTGGGTTAGAAAAATTTGATTTCAATTTGCACATTACATCCTCTAAACGGATGCTCTTACAATTGCACATATTACATAATTGTATAGGTATCGATGTAAAAATAAGTCTAAATAATGTAAGAGTGAAAATAAATTTACTATAAGCTTATATCAAAGTTATATGACAAATTTTGCACCCACAGGAGTTAATGAACTGTAGCATGGTTTTTGCTCTTTCAATTTGGCGCAACGTTGATTGATATATGAATGAGATGGTAAATATGATGAACAATTTGTTTGTTATTCGGATCGTGGTGAAAGATTCATTTTGAAAGGTAGGTAATGTTATTTGAAGTTGCGTTAACAGCAAAAGTAGCAAGAGTGTCAGTGATTTGTCTTTGTTCATTCTACTGTTTGGTGAATGTGATTGTTCATTTTTGTTGGTTGAGGTGTGTGTTTCAAGGAAATTGTATTTATCTGGTAAATAGGTGGATGGTGAATTAGAAATGGTAGTCTTTGTACTGATGGATTTAGAACCGCATCGTTTGCTGGTTTTGTTCATGCAATAAAGTAGTTTGTTTGTATGCAATCGTTTCTGACTTTGCTTTTGTGTGAAGTTAATTGTTTGTATTTGTTTATTTGCATACTGAATGTTTGCATGAATGTTGCTTGATGGTGTTATTTCTGTATCTGCATAACTTACTGCAGCTTTATGTGTTGTTTCTGTTTCAGATTTATGTGTGCTTTATCGATGATAAATTTTCGAGGAACACAGATGATGACACTCATCTGCTAATAATTTTCTTTGTCAATAGTAGTGTCCCTTGGATATCTTTGTATTCCTTGGTTATGTTTCTTGGAATTCATGCCGTAATTGTTTCTAGTTCTCAGAGAACCAAATTCTTTCGACTCATAAAGTTGGAAATTATGAGTTATCTCAGTTGTTGGTTTGGTAACTGAGGTTTTGTCTTCCTGAGAAACTGTCTGTAATGTGAAGTTGTCTTCATTGTCTTGTGTAGTAGTGTTGTTAAGAAGTACTGTTGTTGTTGTGCTTCTGTTATTGTTGTTCCTGGTATAATATGGTTTCGGTTGGGAGTGATTTAAAGAAGTCGAGTCGGTTTGTAATGACTCGTCAAGATATTTGTCATGATTAAGAAGAGTGGTTGCTATTGTGTCGTTGACTTCGTCGTTTCCGTTAAGAGAATGTGTCGTTAAAGTGGAATTGTCATCGTTGTTCCTGTCAATGTTGTTTCTGTTAGTCCGGTTAGTGTACCCTGTTGTCTCTGTTGAGTTGTTCATGTGGGTTATGTGAGTCATTTGTTTTGTCACTATATTGGCGTATTCTGTCTCTTGTTGCACATTTACAGGTTCACAATTTCGTGTTTCGGTTGCGTCCTCAGTTCGAGGTTTTATGCAGATGGTGTCATTGCAAGATTCAACCGCCCCTGTGTTATGCACCTCTGTGAATTCGTTTTGAATTCCGTCATCGGTGGTCTCCCTTGTGCTTTTGGCAGTTTGAGACATGCAAATGTGTTCTTGAGTTCTGGACTCACTGTTTGCTTTTTGGATACCGTTTTTCTGTTCCCATTCTCTGATTTCTTCTTCAGAGCAGGATTCTATATTAGGAAGATTCC
This sequence comes from Cepaea nemoralis, assembly GCA_014155875.1. Taxonomy (NCBI): domain Eukaryota; kingdom Metazoa; phylum Mollusca; class Gastropoda; order Stylommatophora; family Helicidae; genus Cepaea; species Cepaea nemoralis. Next base: position 28,798 of record JACEFZ010002400.1, read on the forward strand.
CAAGGATAATTTCCGCGACAGGATTTTCCAGTACTGCGCATAGCACTTGTCCTGACAGAAAAGGTGTCTGAATTTCGGCCAGTGCTAGGGGGTATCTTTCAATGGTGCCTGCGAATGTGCGGCATGTTACGTATTTGTGTGTGTAGTCTTTGTCATTAACTAATGTTCTTTTAATTCCACAAAGAGTCGCCCCGCTATCTCGTAGTAGTGTACATTGTTTGTTATTAACAAAACCTGTCGCAAACTTTAACTTGCCTGTTGATGTTAAGGCTGTGTTGGCCATTTCGTTAGACACTGGGATTGTGTGGCCACATAACAAAGTGGTATCAAGCTGAAATTTTCTGCAGGTGTTACATGTGTTATCAGTGATGGTGTTAATGATCTCTACTGCATTACCTAACTCACTCGCACTTTCATTCTGGATGTCGCATTCGTTCTGTTGTTCAGTTTCTTCATCCGATGATGTATCTATTAATGCGGCATTGGCCTGCTTCATCATCTTTCTCCCATCACAACGTGCTGAAAAATGCCCATAACTCGCGCAAAAATAACATTTAACTGCTCTCTGATATGCGTCCCTATTTTGTGTTTTTTGTTTTGTTTTTCTACTATCATTTGGAGATGATGTGGATAATTCGGTGATTTGTCACACATCGCGTACTGTTCGTGTGTCAGATGACAATACTGACACAGGACTGGTTTTGTGAACTTAGAGCGTTGTTTGAACCTATTTTCATTAGGTTTTGAATATTTGGTGTTTGTAACCGCTGCTGTTTCATTTTGGCTCATATTTAAATGAAAAATATCGCGGTTAGCTGTAAAATATGCGCTCCCCTTATTTTCTACTTCTTGGATAGTTTTACAATCATTTTGCCTTAGAAATTTAGAAAAAAGGGTTGGTATTGTGCTAATAATTTTATCAATTATAATTAGCTCCTTCAGTTTATCATGGCTGTTATTTGTTTTTGCTGAGGTTATCCATTTTGTACAAATATCTTGGACTGTAGACACGTAGTCTATGAAAGTTTGGTTAGGTGATGGGGCTAATTTTGAGAACTGTAGTTGATAGCCTGCTGTGTCTAGTGAAAAATGTTGGAGTATTCTTTGTTTCAAATAATCGTAATCTTTCCTCATGTCTTGTGGAACTGTTTCTATCACTTTTAAGGGCTCTAATGCTAAATTTCTCATCAGAATAAATGCCCAGTCGACTTTTGCGACGTTATGGTAAGTCATCAAACACTCGAAGTTCTCTAAGTATGCGCTTATTGAATCTCCTGAACAAAAGGGCTTGACTAAGCCTTTATATTTGTTGTATTTTTGCTCCTCTTCCTTACTTCTACTTTTGTTTACTGAAATTTATAAGTTGGAGTCAATTTCCATTTGTTTCAGTTTTATATGTGTTTCTGCGTTTAATTGGGCTTGCTTGGTCGCAGCTTCGAGCTCCATTTGCATCTTCTTCTCTTGAGCCTGCAGTTGCATTTTCTTTTCTTCAGCTTCCATTTGCATTTTTCTCTCTTCTCTTTCCGCTTGCATCTTTTTCTCTTCTCTTTCCGTTGCTCTGTCTTCTCGTGCAATATTTTCTGAATGCGTCTTTTGTGCCCATTCTGAAAGTTTCTCGGCAGTATACCCTAACCTAATTCCTAATTCAATGCACTGTTCTAATGTTGACATCTTATATTATAGTTAGTGTTCACTTTATTGAAATTAAATCCCTTTGATATTAGTCTGGGTGTACAAAACTTGGTTATCCCCCTTAATGTTTACATTCAAATTTGCACGAGCAGGTTTGCTTTGTTATGAGATTAGCATATATATAAAAACCAATACAATGAAAAATGCATGAGTATCGCTTAGGGATATAATGAGCATGAAATGGGACTCATCTTATTTTTCCTGGTGTCTTGACTGTAGTCTTGTTTGGTTCTGCTGTTTTCTCGCCACTGCTGGAGGAGAGGTTACATACACACGATATTTCGCGGAACAATCTGATGTTGGAATAAAAAAAAAATTAGTAACGGTCACTGTAATTGTCCAGTCATGTCAATGTCAAATTTCATGAACATCATAATCATTTCAATTACTTTTGTATAGGGAATACAATAGCTCATTCACAGATAATACGATGATAGTTGCAAAGTTATAGACTTTGTCATGTACGAAAGTTGATATATTTTACTTGGCAAAACCAAGAGCTGTCTGGAAAGTAAAGCTTGTGCTTGCCAAAACCGGCTAGCCCCAAATAGCCTGTCACCGTCCTGGATACCTAGGGGAATGAAACCCGGGCTCATACAGGCAACAAACACCGTTCAGATACAATCGAACATCATTTTTTTATATTATGTTACATTAAGCTGGCGAAGAAAGGTTTTCGCAGCCAGCAACCCTCGGATTGCATATCACTGGAGTTTACAATAAACCAATAATACATGATCAATACAACAACTGTATCAGCTATCTAACGTATGCATAAGACCCCTAAATACACTTGGGGTTTAAGCTATCAAGTCCCCCTTAAGGTAAACCCTGTTGCTTCTTCGATGTCCAGTCCGTGTCTGCCCTTCAACGTGTCTCGATCGGACACGGGCTGTAACTCTCCTTGAGCTTCTCGTGCAACAGGTCCTGGCACGCGGTCAGCGTGTCCACGGAGCTGTAGGCGAACTGACCTATGCTTCTCGAAGGCTCTGGATTGTTCGAGCATTCGAATGTGTCTCCCTTGTATTGGGGTTATGCCCCTTCTCTAATTCCCTTCTATCTTTATGTTTCTACCGACTCCATGTGAGACTCTGACACCCACTTACTCTTACAAAAGTGTCCACTTGTGATTTCATGACTTCCTCACAATGCCCCATACGTCATACAGAAGTTACTCTCGTGTCTTACAACTGTATCGCTTTTTTTTTTTTAAAGTTCATGTCATCATCAGACATTTTGTGTTCATGTCGTCATCAGAATTGCTTTTTTTTTTTAAATGTTCATGTCGTAATCACAGATTTTTGTTTTGCAAGTCCATGTCTTCGGTAGTCCATGTTTTGGTAAGGTCATTTCTTCAGCAGCAGATTTTTGTGTAAGTTCATATCTTCGGCAAACTGTGTTTTGGCAAGGCATATTTATCGTGAAAAAGCAGAAGTCTATTGGCTGGAAATTCAAACTGAGTGGTCAATTATTACCACTTCCCGTGGAAAGCTATTCTTACACAGGCGCCATCTGTATGTGATGTGGGATACAAATGATTAACATGGGGGTCACTTCTGTTTCAAGTGATGGATATTACTGTCCGAGGTGATCGCCATATTTGTAAGATATGAGGTGGGGGTTCCATTCAATGTTTAATATTTTTCAGTGAATATGTCAGTTTTTTATTGTGTGTGTCAATTTCAGTGTTTATATCAGCAGTTTTCATTCGTTGTTTCCTTTTGTTGATGTGTCATTTTGTCGTTGTGTCATTTTTCATTTGTTGTCGATTTCCTTTTGTTTATGTGTCTGTTATATTTTGGTTGTTTTGCCTTTTTTGGTTACATCAGATTGTCGTTGTGTCAGGTTTTCATGGTTTTTTGTGAGTTTTCATTGGTTGTTTAAGTGATCATTGTTTGGGTCATTTTGACGTTGTGTCATGTTTTCGGTAGTTGTGTCATTTTAAGTTGTCTGTTACATTTCGGCGTTTAAATTTGCATCTTTTGGTTTCTTTGGTTGTGTCATTTTGTCGTTGTCTTAGTTTGTTGTTGTGTCAGTTCATTGTTTGTGACTGGTTTCATTGGTTGTTTAAGTTTTCTTTGTTTGTACTGGCGACTTCTGTGCCGGTCTCTGTGGCTAAGGGCTTGCGAACGCGGTTTGTGAGCCCGTATACCCAGGTTCGAAACACGACTGTGCTGGTTATTTCGAAAAAAAGTTATAGGAGCCGGTCGTTCAGAAAGCAATAGCAAACTACTGAACGTAAAATTTGCCCAGGAATCTTGAACAGCGAAAATGCTGGGTTGACTGCTACGTCCTGTTAAGGACATGCAATGTAATTTTTTTTTAATGGCGACTTATTATCATATATGTGTGTTTGAGTGAGGAATTTGAGGTCTTTGTGAGCGCCTATTTTTCGGCCGTGTTGGAACGGGAAACCTATGATCTCATAAGTCTTGTATGTTACGCTACACTCGACGCCATTTTGCCTTGTAGTTGATACTCCTCCCCCACCCTCAGCTGTCGTATCGTTGTTTGCTGTGACATCTTCGCGGTTATGAAGACACTATCAGTAAGATGCGGACAGTGATAGAACGGATGTTTGAGCTTATGACGTCATCACCTTTTACAACTACATTTTCATTAACTACTACTACTACTACTACTACTACTACTACTACTACTACTACTACTACTACTACTACTACTACTACTACTACTACTACTACTACTGCTGCTGCTGCTGCTCCTACTACTACTACTACTACTACTACTACTACTACTCCTGCTGCTGCTGCTGCTGCTGCTACTACTACTACTACTACTGCTACTACTACTACTACTGCTGCTGCTGCTGCTGCTACTACTACTCCTACTACTACTACTACTACTACTACTACTACTACTACTACTACTACTACTACTACTACTACTACTACTACTACTACTATCATCAACATCGCTACTGCCATTATTACTACTATTAATACTACTACTACTATCACCTCACGAATAGTACTACTATTACTTCTTCTATTGCTACCGCTGAGGCAGCCACTACTACTACGACTATCACCGCCACCGCTACTACTAGTATTGCTAATATTAATACTACTACTACTACTAAATTCTAGTCGTCCACCTCTTCGTCTGTTTCTTTCTACTACTGTTACTACTGCTACTGCTGCCTCTGCTGCTGCTGCTTCTGCTCCTGCTGCTGCTGCTGCTGCTGCTGCTACTACTACTACTACTACTACTACTACTACTACTACTGCTGCTACTACTACCACCACCACTACTACTACTATTACTACTACTACTACTACTACTACTACTACTGCTGCTGCTGCTGCTGCTACTACTACTACTACTACTACTACTTCTACTACTACTACTATTACTACTACTACTACTACTACTACTACTACTACTACTACTACTACTACTACTACTACTACCATTGCTACTACTACTACCATTGCTACTACTACTATTATTACCAATATTATTAATACTTGGTTTACTGATACATGATGTCGGAGATCGTAATTTATGGAGTGTCACACTCTCCCACACCAGGCAACAAGTCTCTTGCTGATGATGATGCTGATTACTAGTACTACTGCTGCTCTTGCTACTACGATTACCACCATTGCATGAAGATAACGACGTGAATTCCATTAGAGGAGTCAACACATGAAGTGATCCATACCGTCGGAGATCGCAGTTTATGTGGAGGTATGACCGCCTATTCCAGCCGGTAACACGAGATGATGATGATGACTAATATTACTATCTGCTGTTACCTCTACATTTCCCCACTAATGTCGCTGAAATTTCTATTACTATCAATATTATTACTACTTCTATTACTGAGCCATGTCATCGGAGATCGCAATATGTGGAAAAGTTTGATCGCCTACGCCAACCGGGAAGACACGTGATGAAGATGACTACAGTTACTATCTGCGGTTACATCTATATTTTCCCCGCTAATGTCGCTAGATCTTCTGTTCCTCCAAATAGTAATACCACCTATATTACTTAGACAGATAGTATAATGACAATTATGTAAACCTAAGACCCAGAATAATACTTATACAATTACTACCTACACGCGTACATGCCTATTTGCAAGTAAAAAATATCTAATCCGTTGCAGGAATGCTGTTTTTGTGTGTGTGTGGTACGGAACCTATCATGCTTGCGCCGCGTGGTGCTATCGATTTGTCTCCCTAAGCCCAAGCCATGTGTCTTCCCGTCCATCCCGCCTACCGCCCATGCTATTGTCAGCGCAACTTATTCTAACACTACACAGAGAGTTACAAGTTAGTTTTATATCGTTTACAGGACGTCGCAGTCAACCCAGGCCTACTTTTCCGTCCACTTATTTCTTTATATTTATATATCAATGTTTGTGTTTTTTATGTTTTTGGTTTTTTAAATTTTCATTTGAAGATCTGTAACCCATAACTCCGCCTTTAAAAAACAGCGGTCACTTCTTCCCAAATACAGAGAATTGCAGTATTGAGCTGTTGTTTATATCTACAATGCTGCTGACCTTACATGATTTCAAATAAAACATCACTGGCAATAGAAAATATCGATACTACGCGTGGAAAAAGATACACACAACACAATACAGACCCCCCAGTGACACGCCGCTATAAGCAAACCAACACACACAGACAGATAAGTCATCGACACCCTCGCCCGACCTAACAGGCATCTACCGCTCTTGTTGCTTGTAGTCCGTACTGCTAGATGTCCATTATTGGCATCGGTAAAACTGACTTGATTCGATATAACTCTTTAGAACGAAAACAAATTATGATGATGTTTTTATAATGTACGATGATAGTGATTTCTAGCAACAACTTATAATAACCCACAATATGTTAATACTTACGGTTATCATTTGAAGCTTGAACACGGGTCACTATACAACACGTATCAAGACACCCCACCTTCTTACTTCATTTAGCGTGCCCCACCTACACCTGTGTATGATGATGATGATGATGTTTCTATAACACTTATGATACTAAACCACACTCCGCCCTTTTTAAAAATCATCGGTCAGTTTCTTCTTCTGCGTTCATCTGCGTTCATTTTTTTCCGGATGTGACTGCGTTGTGCCTGTTTACAGCAGAGCTGCGTTCTTGCGCCGTTAGGCCGACACATCCGACTTCTGCGGGCATTTGTTGACCGGGTTAACCTTCCCGGGAATCGGTCAGTTTTATTCCTATCCCTAAAAAATATAGGTTGTAAGGGCTGTGGGATATGACCAGCCACACTTACCGGCATTACACATGATGATGATGATGCTGACGGATATCTATACGTTACACTGTGCTCCGCAGGGAGCCATACTTTATTAGGGATTTTCTTTGAAGATAGAACAGAGGTCACTATACTACCCCTCTTAAGTCTATGATGTCACGCCTTTTTATATATACATATGTTGTGCTACCGTCCATCTTACATCTGAGCGGTCAGTCTTCTAACCTAGTATAACTTCACCACCACACCTCTTCTCATTTAATGTATTGTATTGTATATATTTTTTCCTGTATTAAAATTATTATATACCTTCTTTGAATAGTTTTGTTATAGTGTCATGCTTTATGTCGTATTTTTTCACACCATATCACTAGCCGTACCTTCCCCTACACCTTGAGGGGTCACTTCACTACGCTCCCTTGACCACGCCTACTTAAAAAAAAATGGATAACAAAATTAATATCAGGAGTTATCGCCATTTGCGGATCAGGATCGATATATTATTGAAATATATAAGATCCGGTAAAAAGGGCGTCTTTAACCCGCGTTACAACACTTGAGAGTACTAATTGGCTCTATAGAACCTGTTTTCCTGTATGGCCGTGAATCATGGAACGTAAATGAACAAATTAGGAAGAACTTAGAGGCAACAGAGGTGTGATTCATGAGTTGAATGTAGCAGATTCCTTGGACTGCTAGAGTAGCTAACAAAGATTGCCTGATTTACGCTAACAAAACTAGAACATTATATACAACATTAAGAAAGTGATAAACAGATTTGGTCGTGTGATGAGAAGAGAGAGTCATTGGAAAGTATCGTGGCAAGGGGAAGAGAAACATTGGAAAATATCGTGGCAAGGGGAAGAGAGGCACTGGAAAATATCGTGGCAAGGGGAAGAGAGACATTGGAAAATATCGTGGCTAGAAGAAGAGAGACATTGGAAAATATCGTGGCAAGGGGAAGAGAGGCATTGGAGAACGCCGAGACAACTGGAACGATCAAGGGGAAGAGAGGCAAAGGTCGACCTAGAGAAATTATGCTATATGGACTGAGACAGTGGCACGGAGGATTATCAGCAAGAGAGTGAATCCATAACACTAAAGACCGAGATCTATGGAGATACATGAACACCTACGCCAGTTGGCAGGACACTTGATACTGATGATGTGAAAGACTCTTTTTATGAAGACGTGACATTGCAGACTATAGTACTCTGATGTTCCCAATGAAGTCCATGATTCAGGTCCCGGTGGGGGCGGGGGGGGGGGGGGGGGGGCGGAGGCTGCTGTTCGACTCTGTAAAGATCGAGGTATTTCACTGTCAAGGTCTTCAAGCTGAAATGCTTCAGGATCTCTGTGAATTATGTGACAAATGGCAATGTGACAAATGAAAGGTTACAAATGACAATGTGACATATGACAACGGCAATGAGACAAATGACAATGGCATGTGACAAAAGACAATGGCAATGTAGCAAACGACAATGTGACAAATAACAATGATAATGTGACAATTTGCAAAGGCAATGTGACAAATTACAATGTGACAAAAGGTATTCGCATGATTGGAACTCTCCAGATAAATATTCTTGATTTTAGACTTTTAAATATTTAATAACACTGTAGTGTGTGTACAGAATGAATGTCGTATTAGTTACTTGTTCTTCTTTACCACTTTAGTGTCGTCCCTGGAGTGAAGAGAATCGATACCCACATTTGTTTTAATTCAATATCTCTATTCTGGAGATATCCAGCAGACTCCGTCCACACACTCCCTCAATCTGAAGACACCTTCCTCTCACTCTTACTCACCCCTGGATCATGCCCCCTCTCATTCTTCTCCAAGATAACACACTTGACAGCTCTCGCTTCAACAAATAAAAACAAGAAATTTATTAAAGCAAAGAGTATATGTAGGAGAAGTGTATGTGTGTATAAGGTGTAGAATGTGTGACGTGTATTCTAAATCGTCTATAGACTCAGATCAGTGTTCAAGAGTAGTTCATTCTCATCCCTGTGCTGAAGACACACCAGCACCATGTATCCCATACAGGTAGCCTCACCCAGGTGATGCTCCTCCGGTCACGTGAAGACTTCCTCCGTTGTCTCTGGAACCACTAGGATGCTTGGACACCCCTGACAACACTGTCTTATTAGAGTCTGATTCACACTATGAACTTCCTCGGTTATTTAACGGATTGTTAATCAGGAAATTCTAATCCTATTGTCACTGTTAGTGGAGAAATCTTAATGGATCTAGAGTCACTGGTTCTAAAGATTCCTCATATTAACACCACAATCTAACTGTTCTGGGTATCAGTATAAATTATGCAATGTTCTGACTGTTTATTGGTACATCTATCACTTGGCTAAACCTCCCTCTCGTCAACATGTACTGCTCAGCAGAAGCCAGGTTCCCGCAAACCAACTTGGGTATAAGCCCTATGTAGCGGCCTCTCAGCAACCTCTGTCTTCAGATGCTGAGCCATCATTGTCAAACTTTGAAACTGCTTCTTCGTAGTAAATCCTCTCCCACTCACGTGGAACACTCAAGGGGAACTGTACATGGAACCTGTAGAGCAGATAACATCATGGTGAGGGCAACTCAGTCCTGGCCAGAATTGGGCAAATGTAGGCCAATAACAGCACTCAGATCTATAACAGAGATCCGATCTCTGTCATACGGCCAAATAACTCAATCATATGATCTGAGACATGGCAACACCAGGAAAGACTAAAGGAACGGGTAGAAACCCAGCAGATGCCCTACTGAAGATCCTACCATTACACATTCCCCTCCTCCCTGTCAACCATCCTTAATCTCTCTAATTATTATTCCACTACATTGTCCTCAACTTCCCGAGTAAAATGATATATAACACAAGCTACATGAAGCCACACAATAGAATACTAGTGCCGACGCTCCTATGATACTTTCTAGCACCGCACTTATAGAACATTCTATCACTATACATTATATCACTACACAGTACTGTACTCTATTCCTAATCATACTCTTAAGTAGATATAATTAATTGCCTACCATATGTCTATTCCTGTTGTTACTCGAGAAACTAGGCAATCCGATTGGATCTATGTCCGTGGATAACTATCACTACTAAGATAGGCTAGTCCCTCTAATATACCACAACTCGGAATTATCCCCAATTCTAACACTACAGAATGTTTTCCTCGACTCCATCCACCTGTTTACTGCACTGGGTTTTATATAGGTGCTTGAGTGAATCACCGGAAAGTCCAGACGCCAATCAGTCCAGAATCTGGCTTTGTCCTCCTGTTTCCAGACTAACCAGAGTCAATTAGCTGTCAAGTTTCCTTTTCATCTGGGGAGTTCTTTGTCTCATCCAACAAATATCCGGGTTGTCTGTAAGCCGGAGACCTTTCTCCCATTACATAATCCTTCTGACCTCTAGCAGGCATTCTGTCTATCACTTGCAACGACCAACTTCCGTTTTGTAGACAAATGTCGCCAGTACACACCTCTCGAACAACATCCTGTCATCAACTTGTCGACTATGTGTAGACAACTCTACGTGACTCCCTTTGATCTCATACACACTGTTGACCAGGTGTCGAGAATCTGTACCGACGTATTTCCCTCAGTTTGTTCACCATAACAGAGTCAATTGTGTTAGCAAAATAATGTCGGGTTTGGTTATCATTGATCGACTGACAAGTTACTTTATCTTGTGACAAACACAGAAGTCACAAACATATTGCACTATTTATAGCCTAGCAATATTTTACTGCATCTCACCAGGTGTATGTTGCAGAGTTATATATCATCACTGGCACCTCGCCGTCTTGACAGACGATAGTTTGTTACATTGTGCTTCTAACAAGGCATTGTAACAACGATTGGGCTTCAAATGAAAAATAGTAAAAGTCTAATATAAATTAAAATAACCTTACAATTGTCTGGTCACCTGTCAATATTATTGTTAAAGATATAAAGCGTGTTAAGCACGTGACTTTACGATGCAGTTGAACACTAGACGTCATAAAGACAGTTTAAAGATGGCTTCCCCTCTATTGACATGCACCAAAGAGGAGCAGCGTACTGCTATCTTTTTTTTTTTTTTTTTAATCAATGAACGGGTGAAACCTATATATATATTCTTCGCCGAATGAAGGTCCAGTATGGTGATGCATGCCTGTCAGTCCAGCAAGTGTATGAATGAAGGTCCCAGTATGGTGATGCATGTTTGTCAGTCCAGCAAGTGTATGAGTGGAGTAGGAAGTTTCTAAACGGCGTGGCTTCTGTGAAGAAGTACTGCAGATGACGAATGAGTGGTTACACCTGCGACCAAGAGACTTTTGTTCTATAGGAATGCAGGCACTTTATCAGCGGAGGACTTGCATTGAACACAGTGGTGACTACATTTATTCTGTACTTTTTCAGAATATATTCACACACACACGCGCCCGCGCACGCACGCACGCACGCACGCACACACACACACACAGACACACACACACACACACACACAGACACACACACACACACATTTAATGTTTTCACTTGAAGCCCCCTCGTATAAGTACAACCTTGACGGTAGCGAATGTTTATACCTCCCCATAGTACAGGGCCTGGGCTGATCACTCTCTCGGCATATATATATATATAATATATATATTATATATATATATGGGCATATTCTTAAGCAAGTTAATTCGGATACAGTTATCTCGGCACAGTCATAACATCTGATGGGAGATGCCTTGAAGAGATTAGAACAAGAATTGCCATTGCGAAGGTGGCCTTTTGCAAGATGAAAAACATACTGACCAATATAAAGATATCAATTGAAACGAGAAAAAGAGTGTTGAAGTGCTATATAGACCTATACTTTTGTATGGATGTGAAGGCGTGGACAACTAAGCAGAGGCAAGCTGAAAAACAGCTGATGGCTGTGGAAATGTGGTTTCTGAGGAAAATGCAAAGAATACCATGGACAGACAGAAAAACCTAATGAACAAAGTCCTTCAAGAAACAAATGAAGATCGTAAACATGATTAGGAGACATTAGACGTAGACAGTCCACAATTTTTTGGGCACGTTTTATGAGAAGAAAATGAATTTGGAGTAACTTGATGACACCTGGCAAGATCGACGGGAAGAGGAATCAAAAGGGAAGAATGAGAAAGTAAAATGACCTGGATGCGCTTGGCCACGTTGTGGGGGGACATGGTCCGGAGACAGGAACACATGGAGCATTATCAACGACTCCTAGTGATCGATGTGAGATGACAGAACATGACCGCCCAAACGCTTTTACCGGTATAGCACATGATGGATGGCTATCACCAGAGTCGTGGATCAGCTCTGTGTTATTGTCTTGATTATGCCATGTGGTCAAGCCATCCATATATTATCTCTCTGTCTTTCCCTTTTTCTTTTCTTGTCAATCTTGCCATTCGTCACCAAGTTCTCCAGTTTATATCTTCTCCTGTCACCCTGTCTTTCACTGTCGCACAGAGCTCGGCCCTTGCCTTCTCCATATTATGTATGTGGTGGCTTCCATGTGTATTTTAGATAGGTATTGTTAAAGTTGGTTTTCTGTTCTTTACAGGACGTATCAGCCAACGCCAGCATTTACTGGCTGATTGGCAAGAATGAGACAAAGAGGAATGACGAGGGGATCTGGCCGACGCTCACCGCTCAGAGGAAAGGCGAGACGGACATATAATCAGATTGCTACTGGTACTATTGGTGTTGGAACTCTTCGCTGGCTGCTAAGGATGGAGACGGAGCGCTAATGGGAATGTCCCGAGTGCTGTGATGTCGATTCCTAAATCAATCAATCAATCAATCTGATGGGCAGACGTCTCATACCATGGAAAAAGAACGCTAAGCGACAGCTTCTAAATCGTCTGTGTTTGATTTGGAACCTTCCTACGATTACGTCGGAGAATTATGAAACTACAGCTCTCACTACTCCCGAAGCGACAGCAGCCTTGGTTATATTGGTTATTTATTATTAAGAAGTCTCCGTGGCGAAGTGAGTACGCCGCCTGCCTCGCGGTCCGAAGGCTCTGTTTTCCATTCCAGAATACGTGTGTTGGTTCACGAGTGCAGCTTTCTCGGGGACTCCTCGCGGACGCCGCTGGGGCTACGGAGTTCGTGCTTTGTGAGACACTTTCGGTAGGCCGCCCTGCAGAAAGAGACAGAAGTATCTGGGATAAACCCGGTGCAATGAAGCCGATTCTTTTGCTTATTATAACTCTTCTAAACTCTCACAAAAATGGTTTGTCGTATGTGGAATTCGACCGGGGCCTTAACAAGTCTGGGGCAAGTGTCCTAATGAATCTATCACCGGCTCCTTATTTTAACACAATCGGAGCACCACTGGTTTGTTTTCCGGAAGGACATACGTATCGTTTGTAATGGGACTCTTCCCTGGCTGTTGAAGATGAGGACGAAGCACGTTCCGAGAATGTTCCGAGTGCTGTAATGTAGGTTCTTGACTCAACTAATTTCAACCAATAACCCAGATTGGACAATTGTATTGAAGACAAATATATTTAAATTATCTCTTTTGTTTTATGAAATTAAATGTATGATACATTTATAAAATTACACTCTCTACCTCATTACGTGGCGCTAAAAGGTTAAATTAGTCACTGATACCGGGTAAGTAACACAGGACTAAACTATAGTAGTTGAAATTCTACAATCCGGCTGAATAATGACGTCAGCAGGTAAACCGAGCGTGACCAACCCGTAATTTTGGTCAACGATTCTAGTAATTAAGTTTCATGATGTAAGAATCATCCTTAGACAACAAGCTTTTGAGTTCCCATACAAGGAAAAACAAAATTTCCACCGAAATTTCCGTCTTCCGAAATTCTTGCCTTCGTTATAATTATGGTGGTTGCAAATATATACTTCTAGCATGGTGCTAGGGATAATAGGCAGTTGGTAGAAACCAGAGGAATTAAAATTGATTTGTTTTCTACTTCATGGTTTACATAATTTCCATGTACCTTTTACTGTAATTGTAACCTTTGACCCAACTTTACTTGCTGACATCCAAGATGGAAGAGCCACGTTATAATTAACACACAGCAACTAAATACACAGATTCTGTTTGTGCTTTGTTCTTTTTTATATGACCATATCAGTATTGTATCCCTGTACTGTACATAGCTAACGCCTAGGGCTTAGGGTGTGCTAAGACGCTCTGTTTTATAATTAGAGGCCATAGCGAGTCTAGGATTCGAAATCAGCCGCTGACGATTTTGGAAGCAAAAAACGAAAAAAAAAAAACAAAAAGTCGACAGGGTCGACTTCATTGCAGCAGGTTTTATCCGATGCACAATATCGTCTGTCAAGGCAGCAAATGCCAGTCAACCCAATGCTGATCTTACCCTATATAGAGATCTTTCCTCCACTGTATATTCCTGGCTGTTAGTTAGTTGCATATCCTCTCCGAGGCGTTGTAATCACCCCCAGCATATATATATATATATCACTTATTCAAAAGCCATATGGCTCGGTCTCTTTCCGTAGCTCGGAAAGCGTCGCACAAAGCACGAACTCCGTAGTTCTAGCGACGACCCACAGGAGTTTCCGAAAAATTTCACTCGTGAGCCGAAGGACGCGGCCCGGAATCGAACCCACAAACTTCGGAGCCCGAGTCAAACGGCTTGAACACTTCGCCACGGAGACTCCTGTTGGAAGCAGACCATCTTGCGTTGGTGTCTGCGCTATGAGGAATCAGACGTTCAGAGAGCAATGGCAAACTACTTAACTAACATTGCTTGTACATCACACACATCAGATACATGCTGGGGGTGATTACAACGCCTCGGAGAGGATATGCAGCTAACTAACAGCCAGGAATATACAGCGGAGAAAAGATCTCTATGATGGGTAAAATCAGCATTGGGTTGACTGGCATTTGCTGCCTTGACAGACGATATTTTGTAATATTGAGTTATAACTTTCTATTGCACATAATATAGTCTGAATGTAGAGACCATGTATTGCCCATGCAGCAATGAGCCATCTCTCGGCCTTGCGCTTGTTTAAGTACTGAGAAAGACAACAAATACATCTAGAACAAGGCCAAGCTGCAGAAAAGCTTCTAGATCAGTAGGCACTGCTCTAACTGTCCGCCTGACGGAGGCTTCGATCCTAGACACGTTGCCCAACGAGGCTTGGGCACTGGTCCTGCCTTGCCATGACATGCAGATCTTAATGTGTGCATTCCTCGCACTAGGGTAAGGCTGGTGCCCTCCCCAATTGCTCTCGCTCCTCCGGGCCGAACGTCCGTTGGCACAATGTTGGGTGTCGGGAATTGGGTGATGCGATTGCCCCTCCCCCCCCCCCCCCCCCCCCCCCCCCCCCCACAAAAAAAAAAAAAAAACTTTCGGCGCTACAGAAAGCAGGCAGTACCGTCTACTGTCATACGGTAGCTCAATCATACATGACTAAGACTTACCTAACAACATTCGGCGCTAACAGAACGCTGGTAGTACCATCTACTGTCATACGGTAGCTCAGGTATATCTAAGACCTGACTAACAACATTCGGCGCTAGCAGAAAAGCAGGTACTATCGTCTACTGTCATACGGTAGCTCGGGTATATCTGGAATCTGACTAACAGCATTCGGCGCTAACAGAAAGCTGGCATACCATCTACTGTCATACGGTAACTCAGGTATATATCTAAGACATAACTAACAACATTCGGCGCTAAAAGAAAGCAGTTAATACCGCCTACTGTCATACAGGAGCTCAGTCATATCTGATTAAGACATTGCACTCAACACTGAAATATATGTATAGCAATTCAGATACTCTAGAGCTGTCAAGGTAGATACAGGCAGGGAGGACACATGAAGAAATAGAGGAATAACATGTTTTAAAAACAATTCCAGAGTATTGAAGATCCATTGCAGCCAGATTGTAGAGGCGGAGCACTGTTGGTGTATTTATATCATAAGAAGATTATCATTAGTTTCAGACAGAGCGATCGTATCTAACTTTCACTGAGATTTGGAAAGCATCGTTTTTAATAGAATCCACGGAT
Source organism: Cepaea nemoralis (assembly GCA_014155875.1). Classification (NCBI taxonomy): domain Eukaryota; kingdom Metazoa; phylum Mollusca; class Gastropoda; order Stylommatophora; family Helicidae; genus Cepaea; species Cepaea nemoralis. The sequence continues at coordinate 44,809 of JACEFZ010002400.1, forward strand.
GGCATTCCTACAGAAGTGGATCGTTCTAAGCTGTTTGTTGATGCAATACAAGCCCAGATATTTTAGGTTGTTACCATTTGCATGTAGGTAAGGAACCTACGTCTGGTCTAGCAAACCGGTAGGGAATTTACTTGATTCTAAAAATTCTGCTCAAGATTTATGGAGAAAATTGGAGGAAAGGTGCTAGTCACGACGCTGGAACTCCAATTAACTCTCCCCACGACGCCTAACGGCATAAGTGGAAGAAACAACAACAACAACAACCATTTGCATATCTTTGAGATAGTAAACTTTGTCTGCCTCTGCAACGGTATAGCAATGTTCGTCGTCATTGCCAATATTATTAACATTATAATCTTTATCAAGCAAGGTTTTACGAATACCGTAAACATTAGCTTCTTTAGCTGACTATCTCCGATTTGTTCTGCCTTCTAACGCTGATTTGGGTATGTACAAGTATGTGTCTTAATCCATTCATAATTACAGCAGGCGTTCCATGACGCGTGACCACACGTCGTATGTGGACGAATCACAAGTTACATCACCGTATTTATCACCGCGGAAAGATGCCTCTCTATAATAACACTTTTGAATGTGAACAAATTATCACTTCTCAGCGAACTATCATTGTGATATGTCTTAGTTATATCATAAATATTCTAACACTTGTTCCCGAGTAAGCAACTTCTTATCTTTATTACGCTTTCTTTCCAGAAAGAAACGCAACTGTTCTAGCAATTATGTTTACCAGTAAAAGAGATGCAGTTACTCGATTCATTTAGTTTATGAGTTTTATTATTGGTGTTATAATCTGGACTGTAATTTTGGTGGTAAAAACTCCAGCAAAGTGCAAAATGGCGCCAAGAGGCGAGCAATGATCGCGACGGAGCAATGTCCCAGCCGCGACAAGAAGATAGTCAAGATGGTGGTCCCTAATTGCCGGCGTTCTAATCGTCTGCTACACGATTGGGTCACTGGCTGAAATGGTCACATTTTATTGAACCAGAGCTGAACCTCGGGAAACAGTATATGAACGTGGGGACGGCCATGTGGTCAGTCCCCTTTGTCTTTCAGTCGGTCAACTCCAGTGACAACATCTTTCCTCTACTACATAATGATCTCCAACTACAGGCAGACATTCAATGAGATTGTTGGTAAAGCGCCTCAAAAAGAAAACCACAGCAACAAAGGATGGACACAGAGCTGTCGCGTCACCGTTCAGTAAACAGTGCCACTCAAGAATATGTTTTTATCATTAAAACAAATTAGCAAATTAGCGGATGTCAGCATACCCGAAGGAACAAGAGCGCTCGCCTCTTAAACTTCCCGGTGTTTTGATGCCGAGGTTACAAGTTCAACCCATGAAGCAGGTCATTTGGACTACAATTTTCACTTCTCGTCCTTGTCTTAGGGACTTAAATTATAAGTATCTCAGAAAGTGGGAGTGGATTCGCCTTATATCGAGGGACACCAGTAATAGAGAAAACTAATCCCACACAACAATCAGCCCAGTGCATTAGACGAAGTAAGCACATATATGGACTACGCTTGAGTTCAAATCGAGCGAACAAAAAAACAAACATAATTCACACAAAATTAGTTATATTCTTTTCATGCAGGGTGTGTCCTGAACCGGACCTCACAAATCACGACTTTACAGTCTTCTCTATCATCATCTATTTTGTTAAATTGGTAATGGTGCTGAAGTTACAGGTAAGTTAAAGTAGTTGCAAGTTAAGTTAAATGACTGTTTGTGATTTCTTGGCAAGTTTACGTTCAGTAGTTTGCCGTTGCTTTCTGAACGACCGGCACTTATGCCGTTGTATGAAAATGAACGCAAGACTGTCTGCTTCCAAATCGCCCTCAGCTGTGTTTCGAATTCGGTATGCGGGATTGCGAACTGCATTCGTAACTCCTGCGCCACAGAGTAGCCAATATCCGCAAGCTGAAGCAGATGAAAGGGTTCTGGGATGTGGATCGTTCAACTGGCGATGTTTCTTCAACTTTTCCTATTGTCTAAGAGACTCCTTCCATTCTTCGGCTACTGTGGTTTAGAGATTAACGAACGCAGTTTGCAGTCAGTCACAGACTACTTTGGAGTAGATCGCATTGCGTTGATTTTCAAAAAGTATGACACGTCGACATTTCAGAAAAGCAGTGGGGAGCTACTGAACAAAAACTTGCTTTACAAATCACTAAAAATCAATAAATGCTGGCGTTGGTTGCGAACGTCCTGTAAATAATGCTGTCTTCTTCTTCTTCTGTTGTCCTTTATACTCCCCAATGGGGCATAGATGAACTCACTCCAAATCCCATACCTTTAGCTATCTCATGCCGCTCTGTCTATGTCCTTCTTCACTTAGTTATTGGGGCGTGTTCATGGGTCGTTTGGATATTGTGGCTAAAGTTGTTCTACGGAATGAGGAAACCAGCCCCAAGTATGGTAGGTTACAGTGTAATACTACTTGTCATAGAGTTAAACGGTTTCGTGCTATAAAGCTCTTCGTTTCGAGTATCTTCAGGGAAACAGAACCGATGTCTAAGTGTCAGATAGGAAGTAACACCCTGGCAACTGGATTCACACGCACAACGTTGACAAGTCGTTAGCCAATGATCGAGCCAAGGAGTGTATGCAGTTGACATAACATGTCTTTATTTATAGTAATGCACATCCATAGACAGGCATATCTCACTAGCCAGCCGTACTCTTCTATCATTTGCACAGAGCTGCGTTATAGGCCGTTCCACTAGTGACCATACACGTCAAGAATGTAACCTCCTTCACGTCCTCTCACGTTCCCTACAGTGCTGCTGATGCAATGTGGCCTGAGTGTGTGTATGGCGTGTGCGCCCTCTTCCGTCTACTTGATGTCCTTGCTTTGAAGTGTCTTAGTGTTGTATAAACGGTGAGTGACTACTTGCAGTGTAAGTGTTGATCGATATGTTATCTGTCCGGTGTGCCGTGCCTTAATGTTTACTCAGTTATATTGTGATGGGAGTCTCCGTGGCGAAGTGGTAAAACCGTCTGCCTCGTGCTTCGAAGGTTGTGGGTTCGGTTCCTCACTGCGTCTTTCGGTTCACGAATGCACTTTTCTCGGAGACACCTGAGGGTCGTCGCCGGAGCTACGGAGTTCGTGCTTTGTGCGATGCTTTCGACAAGTCATCCTGCCGAAAGAGACCGAGCCATATGGGATAACACCCGGGGCAATGAAGTCGATCCTTTCGACTTTTAAGACACCCCCCCCCCCCCAGTTATATTGTATCTAAATGACACTAAGCTCACGTCAGTGTATTACGCGAACTTAGTGCTTTCACTGGTGATTTATTTACGCGTACTACATGTATTCTCATTTTGAACCTAATCGTGGTTTTGAGTGTGTAAACTTCATTAACGCTTTTTATCCCACGATTCTACTCCTTGCTTTCCTTAAAGGTCCTGGTAACAACACATGGGTGGAATCCTTCTTATGCGTCGCTTACAATATGCAAAGTAGATTGATGTGTTGCTATTCTTTGCTTTCCTCTGTGGTCCTGGAGAATGATGTCAAGCAATATTAATAGAGCGTTGAGTTGATCTAAGAACAGACATCACTGCACTCAGACATTCCAACACTCGTTCAACAGCCAGCGCAGAGTCATTCTGGTAATAGTTCTAGCTGTCATCTCGACTGGAAAGTTCTCTTGGTATTCCCTCTCTCTCTTGTTAATAGATAATTATTGCGTTATAGTTGAATATTCGAATCCTGTCCCTCGCTTTCATCCTTCATCCTATACCTACTAAGCGTAAAGCTCTTCCTCTGCTTCTTCTTCTTCTCCATCATCCGCAGTGCATCATTGCAGTGCTTTATCTTTACAACAGATCACGCCGCTCCTCACTCTCTAATCCTGTGTCATTTGATATTGTAATGCAGTTGTTAATATCATTGTCTGTTTGTCCAGTTATTTACGCCGTGTACCATGTCTGCCATGCTGCTGGTGTCGGGGAGTGACGTGGTAGACAATACTGTTGACAATATCACGTTGAAACAATGGCTTGTACACATACGATTCTGGCAAATGCTCAGACGACTGGAAAAAAGACAAACTCCTTGCGTCATTTGCCATAACACTCCACGCAGCCGGCAGAGATACTTGTTACAACATTCGTTAGACTTACTCATCCATTGTTCAGTTGTGGGTAACACTTCATGGTCTTCAATAATGCACAGACGCAGTGCGAACGTGGCAACATTGATCACACAGCGCTCTGGTTCGGTCACTACCTTGTACATCCCGACATTATTATTATTGAAACTCATGTACAAGGAGGATCTCTAACTCTTTATACGTATTGCTGCTGACGATCGACGATCAACACTGCCATTAATTACTTGGGACATTCAATCGCTCATTCTGGTTCCCACTTACCACACTCACGTCCTTCGGAATACTAACGTAGTGTCACTTGAGAATAGTCTTATAATGTAGGATATCAACGCTACTGTATGCAGTATCTCAAATCTACTCTGCGCACATCTCTGGCCTCGTATATACTGGGACATAACCTGGACATGCATATCTCCTGGCACTGACTCAACTCTACCATTCTACTCATCAATATGTTTCATCATCATCATCAAGTGCCGTGCCGGCTGGCGTAGGCGTTCATGGCTCTCCATAGATCTCGGTCTTTGGTTTTCTGGATCAACTCTGCTGCTGATATTCCTCCATGCCACCGTCTCAATCCATCCAGCATCACTTCTCTTGGTCTACGTCTGCCTCTCTTCCCCTCCATCTTTCCAGTTGTTACGATGTTCTCCAATGCCTCTCTTCTAATCACATGACCGAGGAAAGCTGTTTGTCTCTGTCTTATTGTTGTATATAATGTTCTAGTTTCCTTCGCCTGTTTCATGCAGTCGTCGTTAGTTACTCTGGCAGTCCAAGGAATTCGCAACATTGCGTCTCAGGAACCACATGTCTGTTGCTTCTAATTTCTTCTAATTTGTTCATTTACATTCCAAGATTCACTGCCATACAGCAAAACTGGTTCTACATGCATTTCAGCACTCTCTTTCTTACATTTCAGTGATAGTGACTTATTGCATAAGATACTCTTCATTTTCTGAAATGCGGCTTTTGCCTGCCCTATTCTTGCTCCTAATCTCTGTTGTACATATTCCCATCTGATGTATAAAATGGTATCTAAAATTATCAACTTGGGTAAGGATTTTCCCTTCTATTTCTATGTCACATTTTGGTGTCACCATTTTCTTTGATATTACCATTGTTACTGTTTTCTTGATATTCAAGGAGAGTCCTTTCCTTGCACTCTCTGTTACTACAACGTTGTAGGTCTGTTGAATTATCCGCCACCAATACTGTGTCATCTGCATAGCGTATATTATTTATATTATAACCTCCAACTAGTATTCCTGGCATCTCTTTGATCTCTCTCATTATTACTTCGCTATACAGGGAGAAAAGATCTGGTGACAAGACACACCCTTGTCGTACTCCTAGCTTTATCTGTTCGTAACTACCCTCTTTATTTCCCATTTTAATTGCTGCTACTTGGTTCCAGTAAATATTCTTTATTATTCTTAAATCTTTTCCATCAGTGTTGATATCTTCCAACATTTTAATCAGTTCATCATGTTTTACTTTATCAAATGCCTTAGTATAATCTATGAAGCACAAATATATGTCTCTCTGTTTCTCTATTGACCTTTCTATTACTTAATATGTTTAATTTTACGCAATTAAAACGTCTCCCTTTAAAAAGGAAACATGCCGAATAATATTTCACCTTGTCTGTTCGTTTTATTAAAAAGAAAAATAATTAATCCATTATGTGTGCAAACATTATTATCCCCGAATATATACAAAACTATAAGCGATACTTTTATAATTGTATTTGTGCACACAGCATTCCAGTGTGTGTTTTCTAGGGTGAACGTTTGATTATAATTAGATAATAATTATATTTCCGTCCGTGGATCAATTCCTCGGTACATTAAATTAGCTGCATAATTATTCAAAACAAAGAGCAAATACGTAATTATGGCGATACGTTTGTCTGCTAATTACTACATCTCTTTTTTAAATTTTTACTCACTCTCTTAACCCCCCCCCCCCCATGTATCTCCACCTTGTCGCTGTTGGGGGTGGGGGGGGGGGGGGTGCGTGTCCCAGTAACCCAAAGAGCATTGTCGACGGAAACAAAACTACATGTCGGACAGGTCTTGGGATAGGGACCAGACTAAGCGAGTCATAACCTGCTGCTCTGTAGGTAAGAAGGAGGATAGCAGTCAAAGTCTTAATCAGGTGCACGACACCGGCCTATTTCGAGTCCAGACACATACTCTATAGGCTCACCGTTCGAGGGCTATATACGGAACCTGACCTCTAAAGCCATAAACTCCTCGGATGTGAGAGCCAGGCCGATACCCACCTACCGAATAATGGAGGTGAGATGCTGAGCACGCTACATGCTCAGTTCAGATACTTGTTCGAAGGCTCTCATCTGGGGGATATGTGGGATCCACAAATGAGAGGGCCTGGCCGTTTCTCGCTCACTGGTGCACAGGAGGTAAGGTGCTGAGCCGGCAGCACATGTAGCCTACCTCGTGAGCGAGAACAAAAGGTAGAAAATGTCGCACGAAATGGTTACGCAAAATGTCTGTATCTATATTCACAGAGAGTGTAGTCAAAGGTGGAAAACGTCTCAATAACACGAAATGGAACGCTTGGCTAGCGAACCCATTGCGTGGTCCGAAGTCCGGAAGCGAAAGCTTACCTAGTGGATGTCGCCCGCAGACTGACCGTTCCTGGTGTGTGCTGAGCGTCCAGTGGCAAGCGAAATGCCCAATACATGGAAGTGAGGAATTAAAGCAGCCATGAGCAGGACGTGGCAACTCCTCGGGTGAGCCCAGTCTCAGAGCAATATGTGCCTGCTCTGCAATTATGGAAGCCTCCTTGGATAGAGGGGAATGCTCCATGGTCTGACCCCTGCCTTCCCTTGAGGGTTGACCGTGATGTCGTTGACCGTTCTACCTTGACCAGCTGAGATGTGGGCGACACCACAGCAAAAAAAGTCTAACGTCTCTCGAAACCTCGGGAAGGCAAACCCGTAAAAATGCCCGCTGAAGTCGGATGTGCTGGCCTACGGGTGCAAATAAATCAGGCACAACGCATGAAAACGTCGAGTGAAATGTCTTTCGTGCTAGGAAACAGCTCTGACTAACTAGTTTTCCGAATAGCTCGTGTCCGGAACAGCTCTGACTAGTTAAGTTTCCGAATGTCCGTCGTGCCGGAACTATAGAGTCGTGCTCTGACTATATTGTCCCCGGGAACAGCGACAAGCATATTTCCGAATCTGAAACCTCGCTGAGTGGATACCGTCTGTAGACCGGTCTGGTTTGTGGGTGAGTGGCCCGGGGCGAACGAAATGCCCAATATATTGAAGTGAGGGATTAAAGCAGCCGTGAGCAGGACGTGACGATTCCCTCAGTGAGCCCTGCACCAGGGCGCTATGTGTCGGCTCTGCAACTATGGATGCCACCCTGGATGGCGGAAAATGTCATGGACTGTCCCTGCCTTCTCTTGAGGGATGACCGTGAAGTCTTCGACTGTTCCAACTTGACAAGCTGGGATGCAGACAGTACCACAAAAGTGACAGTCTCCCAGGAATGCTAAGCTGGTCAAAAATGCACGCAGACGTCGGATGAGTTGACCCAAGGGTTGTGGCCCAAGGGTGCGAAACAATTCTCCGCAATCACATCTGAATAAACACTCCGGATGAACGCAAAGAAGAAGAAGAAGACTATCTTAAAATGTAACTCTTCACAGGTGGCAAAGATATACTTTCAGACAATATTTTTTTATCTTGTGAAATGCTGCTTTAGCTTGCGGTGTTCTGCTTTTAACTTCCTTAATTCATCTTCCATCTTCTGTTATTAAAGTACCCGAATACTTAAATACATTGACTTGATGTAAACAGACTCCACTCAATTTGATGTTGCATTTGGAAAGGCATTTAAAAAAAAAAAATATGCATTAGTTTTGTTTTCCTGACCGCTGTTTTAAATTTATGTTGCAATTATAACAATCATTTACTGTTACTTAAGCGTGTTAACGGATTCACTACCAAACTAAAAAGTGGGTTTGGACCAAACAGAAATTTATGGCAGAAAATGGGAAGTAGGGGTATGTCACATTAATGGTCTACAAATTGTTAAAATGCACAAGAAATACGTCGATATTGCTACTATTGTTATACGTTAGAAATATAATATTAATATTATCAGATGTTGTAAATAAATAATTAAAAACAGGGGTGACAAATATTTAAAATTTCCACTTACTAAGGTACTACTTCTCAATCGCTAATGACAATCCAATGAAATTTACTGAATAATGATAAATACACCACTTTTCTTCACCAATATCACTATAACTGCCCCATAACACAAATAAAACACAATTAAAATATCATATTTTGAAGCACATCATTTTCACACAAAATAGAAAAAAACTCAGGAAAAACACGAGGCAGAGTTGCACTGAGAAACACAATATTTACATTATTTTATTTTCTATTTAGTTATAATTATTATTCTTTTGAATTTAATTATTGAAATACTCCTCAGCTTATTTATGATAGGCAAAGCAAACTTAGGGACACAAGTGTGGCCCATTAGAGCAAGCCTAATTCGACATATGCCATCATATGATGACGAACATTTCCATTATGACCGTCTGCTAAATAATTTAAATGAATACTCAATAAATCATGTACCATGTCGGAAAGCGTGGGCGGTCATGACTCGCCATTTCACTCGATCACCAGATTCGTGGATCAGCTCAGTGTTCCTGTCTCGACCATGCCATGTGGCCAAGCCATCCAGGTATTTACTTCTCGGTCTTCCCCTTGGTCTGTTCCCTCGATCTTGCCAGTTGTCACTAAGTTCTCCAATCCATTATCTCTCATAACATGTCCAAAAAGTTGACTGTCTACGTCTAATTTCTCTAATCAATTTACGATTTTCATTTGTCTCCTGTAGTACTTGGGTCATTGGTTTTTCTGTCTGTCCATGGTATTCTTTGCATTTTCCTCAGAAACCACATTTCTGCAGCCATCAGATGTTTTTCAGCTTGACTGCTCATTGTCCAAGTTCACATCCATACAAAAGAATAGGCTCTATGTAGCCCCTCAATACTCTTTTTCTCGTTTCAATTGACATCTTTTTATTGGTCAGTATGTTTTTATCTTGCTAAAGGCTACTTTCGCCATGGCGATTCTTGTTCTAATCTCTCAAGGCATCTCCCATCAGATGATATGACTGTTCGAGATAATTGTACCGATTCACTTGTTGAAGAATATTCCCATTTACTTGTATATTACATTGTGGTATTTCGTTCTTCCTAGTGACGACTCATAATCTGTGTCTTTTACAATTTAATTCTAACCCCAGTTGTTTCACTGTGTGCAAACAACCGCATCTACTAATTGTTGCAGATCCTGCTCATTGTCTGCAATCAATACTGTATCATCTGCATATCTAATGTTACTGATGTTTCGTCCTCCAATGCTGATTCCATTCTATATCTTCTACATTTCTGAAAATATTTTCACTGTATAGGGAAAAAGATCTGGAGAATTACACATCTCCCTGACAACACCCTCTCTTAATAGGTGATATTGTCCCACTTCATTATCAATCCTTATGGCAGCTTGTTGTTTCCAATATATGTTTTAATAATTCTAACGTCTTTCCTTATTAACTGCCAGTCTCTCTGGTCTAGGGGTTACACGATTTTTCTCCGCAATCCCGTATATTCTCGTGAGTAACGTGACGTGTGTGAGAATCGGTAGCGGTTCGCTCCGCGCCGGTAACTTACGGGGTATGTGAGCCGGTCGCTCAGAAAGCAATGGCAAACTACTGAGCGTAATCTTGCCTAGTACATCAACAGCAGCTGAAAAATGTTGATGTTGACTGCAACGTTCTGTAAGGGATATGCAACATAAAAAAAGTCTTTCCCATCAATTTGTAGATCTGCAAGCATAGCTACCATGTGGACATGTCTTACTCTATCGAAAGCCTTTGTGTAGTCAAGAAAGCAAAAATATATATCCGTGTTTTCTTCTATAGTACGTTCAATAACTAATCGCAGCAACTGAATACTTCACGAGGTATTAGTTTTAGAATCTTTCACAAAGCCATTTTAAATCATAATAACTATGATCTAAAATTGTTTAAAACGTTAATTTGATGAAAATATACGCGGTCCTGAATTAGAAGTCGTTGTTATTTCTTAAATAATCAAAACAAACTATTTAAACACTCGATTTGTCCTTTAAAAAACACATTTAAAAAAGTAATGACTCCGCGCGTCTTGTCTTACACTGATCGAAGGACACTCTTTTATGTGTGTAAATTGTCATTTCTGGACACTAAAAATTGCGGGAAATAAATGAAATGAGACAAATAACGCACAACATATACCAAGCCGATGTATCGGCTTGCGACAGTCCAGAACCGTTCTATTGTGCCGATGTATCGGCTTCTGGCAGTCAATCAGTTTAAATTGTTTCATACGTGTTAAACTCGGTCTTTGCGTTTGAAAAAAACATTTGTTCCTTGCAACTATCCTTACTTAAGTTTGTCTATTAATGGTGCATGATACGCCAGAACGAACGAACGAAAGAACGAACTTTATTTTCACAGGGTCATAAATTGGGCACACAAGCCCATCTTACATTCGGCCCGTCCAATCACTCATCTTTCGTTCATCATTGAGCATATTACATTCACAAAGGAAAAAAACACATTGTCAAATGAATGTTGTAAACATAAGCAATGCATATTACCATGTTACGTGACAGACAGGCAGCAAACCTCACATACACACGCACCATCATAACACATACATACAATGTTGCATACATACTTACATCATTTACCCAAACTCACAGTAATGCACCCACTCAACGCAGATGTGATCGGAGCACTTTGGAATCGTGTGAATAACGGGTAGATCATCGCGGCATGAGAGAATAGTGCCGGTGACATTCAGAAATCCGAGAAAAAGCCAGACGGACACATAATCAGACTGCTACTGGTACCATTAGTACTGGGATTCTTCTCTGGCTGTTGCAGATGAGAATGGAACGCGTATGGGAAAGTCCCGAGTACTGTGAGTCGGTTCTTGACTCAACTCAACTTAGTTGTTATTCATACATTCTTTTTCTGACTTTCTATTGCAATTATATCTGGCATTTCTGGTAAATGGTATAGAATATCAAATAACCTCAACCTAAAAGAATAGTTAAAATCACAACTTATACCTTAACATAGGAAAGACAAAGATAAAACTAATATGGAGAAAGAAATATATATTAATAAGGAAAAATTGGAGGTGGTGGAGAATTTCGAACATTTTGAATCATTAATTACGAACAATGGTGACCCAATGAAGGAGATTAAAAGACAAATATGCTCTTGAAAAACTAAAAAAAAAAAACTGAATAAATTGTGGCGTGAGGCAGATAGACCTCCGAAAATTAGTTTTTTAAGAGCATGCATCTTTCCCATTGCGATATACGCCTGTGAGACCTGGGTACTTACTAAACAAGCTGAACAGCGCATAAATAAATGCCTTTGAATATAAATATAGACGGGTTATAATAATATCTTGAATAGACAAAAACAAATGCATCCATACGATAAGAGCTGACTATTGAAGAAGGATGGCTACTTAAGACGATAAACCAAAGAAAATTGAAATATTTTGGTCACTTGAAACGTCATGAAAGTTTGGAGAGAAAAATAATGGAGGGGTGGATATAAGCCCGAGAAGAGAGGAAGTGAAAGGCCAAAGACAAGATGGGTGCAGGATATGGCGGATGATCTCCAGATGGGTGTATCGGACGCGGGACATCTTGCTTATGACCGAGAAGTTTTCCGGAAGGTTGTTATGGGAGCAAGGTTCCGCAAAGGACATGCTACTGAATAAATGAATGAATGAATAAATGAATGAATGAATGAATGAATGAATGAATGAATGAATGCGTCTCACTGTCAGCGACCGACGCCATGCCATTAAAATAACGCGGGTTTAAACTCTGAAATAATTTAACCATAACCTTATCTCAAAGTATGCAGTGGTAGTGAAGTGGTTAGGCGCTGGCTGTCTGCCCAGTAGTCCTGTGTTGGTCTCACTCCCTCCCATCAAAGCGGATGTTTCAAGCCAGCCTGGGCTCTCCAGTCCTCCCAGCCTAAACTGGTTACCAGATAATGTCTTGGGAAGTAAAGGTGACCACATCACCCATGGAGTGTCCATTGGTCTATAATAATATGGGTTAAGCGCACTGTGCTCAATACGCATTAATGTATGTAAAAGGGTCCATTACATCCTCCTCCTCCTCTTCTTCATCATCATCATCATGGTCCTCTTGTACCTTGCGCTGTTGAGGTGAAGTATAAACAGCGTGAGAGTACCCGTTTATGGGCTTCATATATCGAGATTTCCATGGATAGATTGTTATCCCCTCTGTCTATCGTTTACATGGTCGGTCTCTTCTTCCGTTTAGTCCCTACATCATTGCTGGTGTATGGTATACTGTCAGTTGGTAGCCTAGCTATGTGGCTACTTAATTACTTATATTAAATGAATCTTTAGATATTGAACACTGAGGCGATTGTCTTCACGTGTGTCTTCTGCAGAATTACATACTTAACGATTTTGTCTCCACTTGGACGTGTATTAAATGATCAGTTCTTATGGATTTCCGAGAGACTATGACACCCGTTCAGAACATTCTCGGTTGCAATAAAGAACCGGATATTTTAAGTTGTTCGCAATTGCATATTGTTGAGATCGTCAATTTCGTCGTCCTTTGTAACATAACAGCCTTGATCGGCGTCATGGCGAACATCATCAACAGTATTATCTTTTTTAAGCAAGGTTTTACAAATACTGTAAACATTAGCTTCTTTAGTATGGCCATTTCTGATCTGTGCTGTCTTATTACCCTGCTTTGGGTATGTATGTGTCTTAACCCATTCATAAATGCAGCAGGCGTTCCTTGGACGCCTGAAGATTTCATGTACCTCCCGGGGGCGTGGCCACACGTCGCCTGTGGACGAATCACAAGTTACATCACTGTGTTTATCACAGCGGAAAGATGTATCTCAATAATAACTCCATTGAAAGTGAAACAAATCATTACACCCAGGCGAGCCACTGTTGTGATCTGTCTTATTTACATCATAAATATTCTGCTACTGGTCCCGGAGTATGCAACGTCCTATCTTCAGTTTAAATATTTCCCCGAAAGAAATACAACACTGATAGCAATAACCTTTACAAGTGACAGGGACGCGGCATCTGGATTCGTTTACTTCATGAGTTCAATTACTGGAATATTATCGTTTGTTGGCGTAATTCTTTGGACCATTATTTTGGTGGTAAAGCTCCAACAAAGTTCTCAATGGCGACAAACAGCAAGGAATGATCAAGAGGGAGCAATGTCCAGCCGCGACAAGAAGACAGTCAAAATGGTGATCATAATTGCCAGCGTTCTAATCGTCTGCTATACACCAGGTACAGTCGTTGGGATGGCAACCTTTCTTGAACCTCGGTTAAATATAGGTAAAAGTTATGTGAACTTGGGAATGTCCATGTGGTCAATAGCTTTCGTGTTTCAATCGGTCAACTCCAGCGTTAACATCTTCCTTTACTACAGCATGAGCTCCAACTTCAGACGGACTTTCGATGAACTGTTTGGCAGAACTATCCAAGTGAAAAGTTCTTGAATTAAAACAAAAGGGTATAAATAGTTCACTTCGTTATAATGTTAAATTGTGTCTAGTAAATAGCTTTATTTAATTATCTGATTCAGTGCGGAAGGAAAGTACATTTGCATAATGTGACATCCCATTTTGACAGAATGACGATAAATTGCCATACTAGTGTCGTGTCTTACTTTAAAGTGTCGTCCCTGGAGGGGGGAGTCAACACCCACATTATAATTTTTTTTTTCCCCTATCAATATCCTGGAGAATCCACCAGCTTCCGTCCAACACACTCCTTCAGTTCATGGACACCTTTTCCTCTCCTCTATCACTGTCGTACTATGCCCCCTCTCATTCTTCCCCACGCAACATATTCAACAACTCTTGCTTCTAAAAATTAATAAAGATTAATTTATTAAAAGAAAGTGTAATGTACGTGAGACGTGTATGCGAAGAAAATGTGTGATGTGTTCTATAATGTGTGTAGGATCGGACCCTCAGATAATAGCATAGTCAGTTCATCCTTGCAACGACACACCACAGCACGTTAAGTCAGAACAAGTCCATCTCACCCAGTGCTGTATCTCTCCTACCGGACACCGACTGTCATCTGTAGCTACCTGGTAATCCATCTTCCTGATCATCCGAAATAGATACTGTTTGTAATTTACAGCTGACTCATGGACCGGTTGCACACTACACATTATAAGTTCCTATCGTTCCTAAAAAAAGTACGAATCCTTTGTTGTGTGTACGTAGGTATCACTGTTATTGTTTAATATACTTGATCCTAACTAGTGTCTATAAGTCTCAAGTATAATGTCTTTTGTAATATTTCACTGGAATCTATCACACCATGTGACTTACATTTAATGTTCTCGTTCCTTTAACAATGTCTGTATGATGTGTGACATATCAACAATCATCACCCATCCTAGGTGAACCTTAACACACAGGAATCGTTATATTGGTTGGCTCTTCTGAGCCATGTTATGGTGAACCCCTCCTGATTCATGAGTCCAGCGTAAACATAATACTATCTTTCTTCTCGGACGTTATTCATTTTTCCGCTAAGAAACATTTGAGTGTTCAACTGGTGTCTTTCTAATTGGAGTTGAACATTTTTCAAAACCAGTGTTGAGCTTCCTCGTAACTGGCAGGGAGCCTGTTAGAGAAACAACACATCTGGTGATAGCACTAGTCACTGATCCTACCGGCTGAGTGTAAGCCTATTGCCTTGCTCTGTTATTTTTCAGCTAACTAAACTCTGTCATAGAGCATATTAGCTCCTCACCTACGTCCGAATCAGGCTATGACAAGGAAAGACCCATAAACAGAGTGCAAAACTTCAGTGGGCAAACCACTGAAAGATCCCCACCCCCCCCCCCCCCCCCCCATTGGACACCTTACCCATCTCCCAACCCATCTTAAATCTCTCCAAATATCACCCCGCTATCCTATTCATTCTAGCAGAGCCAACAATCACTTCACTACTCTAATTAGTTTCAACCATGCTACTGCCTAAATTAATTAGGACTAATTATACAATATGAACTACCTTAGGCAACACCGCAGTTCTATCAAATCACATCTACATTTGCCATGTCAGGCAACTGTAAAATTAAATACACTTAATCGCACACGGTAGACATTATTCCACTCCATAACTGCAGTGCCAAAGCACGTCCGCCTAAATCAACTGTTTGAGTTACACTGTCTCCCCACATCATGTTTTTTTGCAAACAGCCTTGAATTGTTCACGTGACGTTGTTGATGTCCTGCAGGTGTCACATGTTCCCAATAACAATCCCACACTTCTGTCATGTGGTGACATAGCAAAGCCGCCATTTCGTTTGATGTCGGGAAATTCTAAATGACAGACGGGACTGTTTTATCTCCCGAGCCGGGCACTTCTGCTTGGATCCGACGGTTTTTACTGTATTGTTAAAAAACAATTGGGGCCCTGCAAACATGCCGTTAATCAGATTGCCTGTATTATCCTCAACTGGTTAATCCGCGGTGATTTTCATGACATAGGCCCCCTCTTAAGAGAGTAGTCCATCTCACTCTTCTCCACCGTGAGTTTAATCCAGATGATTCATTCCTCTTCTTCAGGGTGTCTTGTCAAGAAGTCCGCTCCAACATTTTCCTTCCCAGGAATATACTCCACTGTGAAATTGTAAGGTTGAAGTAACAACGACTACCGCATCAAACGGGCGTTGAGCTTCTGAGAAGTAGCCAGGATTATCAGGGGCTGATGATCCAACTGGACTCGAAACTTAATTCCATACAAATAGGGCTGGAATTTTTGTACTGCCCATACGAGAGACAAGCACTCTCTCTCTCTCTCGACGGTTGAATAATTCCTCTCAGCCTGGAGAAGTTTCTTACTTGCGTATGCCACAGGTTTCAAAACCGAAGCATCGTCTTTTCCTTCCTGTAACAAGGCTGCCCCAATCCCAATCGCACTCGCATCCGTTCTCAACACAAATGGTTTGGAAAGGTCAGGGAGCTGTAATACAGGTTTGCTGACCAAGGCCTCCTTTAACTGGCTATAGGCAGTCTCACATTCTGGTGTCCAAATGATTTGGTTCGGGAATCCCCTTTTCAAGGTTTCCGTCAACGGAGCTCCCAGTTCAGTGAAATGTGGGATAAATTTGTGGTAGAACCCACACAACGAGAGAAAAGATCGCACATCCTTCTTCGTTTTTGGCCTTGGTGCATTTCGGATTTTCTCCAGGTTCTTCTCTTCTGGGACAATGTGTCCAGGAGTGATGGTGTGACCTAGAAATTCCAGAGTCTGGTAACCAATCATGCACTTGGTTGGACGAGCGGTAAGCCTTGCTTCCTTGAGTCTATTAAACACTCTCTCCAAGGATTGCAAGTGGTCATCCAAGCTGTCACTGGAACTCAGAATATTATCCATGAATGAGATGATGGCCGGATCCTGTAAAGGATCTAGTAAAGTCCTCATCATGCGTGTAAACACACTAGGTGCATTGCTGAGTCCAAAGGGCATGACCTTGAATTCGTAGTGTCCACTGGGTGCACTGAAAGCTAACAGTGGTCGAATCTCCGGTTTGACTGGTATCTGATAGTAACCCCGACTCAGATCCACCTTTGAAAAGTACCGAGCCTTATGGAGCCTCGCGAATAACTGCGTTGGATTCGGCAAAGGTTCCACCTGAAATTGTGTATGACTGTTCAGAAGTCGGTAGTCTATACACAACCGGTGTTCTCCACTAGGTTTCCGAAACAAAACTACCCCTGCATTGTATGGGGATGTGGAGGGTGCAATCACGTAATCCTCCAGCAGTTTTTGTATTTCCTTCTCCAGGGCGTTTGCTTTAGAGAATGGCACTGGGTAAACCTTTTGACGAACCGGCTCCTGTGTGGTCAAAGTCATCTCGAACTCAACCAACCTTGTTTGTCCTGGTTTATCAGTCAGTATCTCCTTATGAGACTTGAGAACCTGGGTTATCTTTTCCCTCTCCTGGGAGGTCAGATCAGGGTTCACCTGCACATCCTTGTAGGTTTCCTGGTGTACCAGGGGATATTCCCTGCCCTCGCTGGTTCCCACTTCCGTCTCCACTGCAACTGCCATTGCCATGAGGTGCGCTGCCTTGTCTCCCGGTCTCTCTTCGTATTTCCGCAAGAGATTGATATGGAAAATCTTCGAATGTCCCCGGATCCGGATCTGATAGTTGGTTCTGGATATCACCCTTTCCACGGGAAATGGTCCTTGCCAACCTATCTCCAGTTTGTTGTTTACCGTTGGGAGTAGCAACAAAACTTTGTCTCCCACCTCTAGAGATCTTTCTTTAGACCTACGGTTGTAGTAAGCCGCATGTCTTTTTCTGGCCTTTTTCAAATTTTGAATCGCCAGAGTCCATCCCTTGTGGAGTTTTTCTTTCAGTTCCTCCACGTATTTATAGGAAGAGATCACTTCTTCTGACGTCCCCTCTTCAGTCCTACTCCTCAACATGGCTTCCAACGGTCCTTTGATTGGACGACCAAACAGCAACGTGGCGGGTGGTAGTCCTGTTGAGCCATGAGGAACCTCCCGATAGGCAAAGAGTGCTGCTGGGATATATTCATCCCACCTATCAGGTTTTTCCTGTGCCAGTTTCCTGAGCATTGTCATCAACGTGCCGTTGAAACGCTCTACTTGTCCATTGGCTTGAGTATGGTAAGGGCTGGTATGTATGTGGTTAGAGTGAAACACCCTAAATACTTCCTCCATGAGTTTTCCACAAAACTGGGACCCATTGTTCGTCAGAATTTGATCAGGAAAGCCTAATCTTGTAAAGGCCTCTATCAGTGCGTCCGCCACTCTTTTCGAGTCAATCGTGGTCAACGGTATGGCTTCACCCACATTGTACAGCAATCCACCATTGTAAGTATATACATGTTCCTCTTCCTAGTCCAAGGAAGTGGACCCACGATATCGATGGCTACCCTCTCGAAAGGAGAGTTCATGATGGGCATCTCACCCAACACCACCGGTGCTGTCCAGTGATTCGGTGCCACCCTCTGGCACTCAGGGCATGACTTCACATACCGACACACATCTTCTGTCATTCCCGGCCAATAGTAATGGCAGGAAATTCGCTGCATGGTGGCGGCAATACCCATATGCCCACTAAAGGAGATGGTATGCCCCATATGAAGAATCTGGGACCGGTGAGCTTTCGGGACGACCAACTGTCCGTATAGGTTGTCTCCCCTTCCTGCTCTCCTGTAGAGTATCCTATTCTTCATGTAGTACTGCCCCCGTCCTGGTGGATCAGCACTTCTCTGCAGCTTTTTGTAGCAAGGACGTAAAGTAGCATCCTCACTCTGGGCAGTTCGTAGCTCCCCCGGCAGTGGGTTAGTCACAATTGCTTCTGCTTCTTCCGTTCTCGTCTGAGAGCGAGTCTGTATTGCTCCCAAATGGATTGGCTCCCTGGGTATTCCCAGAAAGTCATACCGGCAACCAAGGATTACTGGAAAAATGGGATCGGTCAATACAGCTGCCTTGATTGTGCCGGTGACATACCTTGACCGAATCTCCACATTAGCAATGGGCAACTTCATGGCTACAGCACTCCTCTGTGCAGGCTGTATCTCCATGGTCTCACCGGTGAATTGTCCTGGATGTACCAGATCCGCAGAAATCATGGCCTCCCCGTCCAGTCCTGTGTCGTACAAACACTCCACTTGACGACCGTTAACCTCTACCAATTCCACTACAGGTGATTTATCCTGGTCTGGAGTCTTTTCCTCGGCCTCGACCTGTTTAGTGGGCTCCACCTTAGGTTTCCCGGGGCACACGACGAATTTAGAGTCTCCTGACTTTCCCCTGCAGTCAATAGCATTGTGTGTGTGTTTGACATGCATTAGTTGCACCATTTCCCTGTCCTAGATTTTCTAGTGCCGGACTTGAGTGAGCTCTCCTGGTGGCGAGCTTCCTTGTTGAACTTGGCCTTTTCAGTGACAACCTCCTTGGAAGTCACTTGACATGCTGCGAAGTGAGGGCTCTTAGCCTTCGATTTGCAGTCCCTCGTATTGTGAGAGGGTGACTTACAAATTGAACACAACTTCTCCGACCACGGCCGTTTTGGGGTAGAGCTTGAAGTGCTCTTGGCTTCCTTCCTTCTTCTTCTCTGAACTATCCTCTGATTTTTGCACATAAGGTTCCCCCTTTTTGGTTCCTGAGTTTTTGGCTTTCTTCTTGTCATATTTCTCCTGACCTTTGATGTTGGTGGAAAAGTTTTCCCCTGCCTCCCCATGTACCTCGACGAACCGTTCTACTAATTTTGTCACGAGGTCAATACGTTCCGCTCCTTGTTCTCCCAGGAACGTCCTGAGAGGTTTCGACATTTGCTTCTTCAGCTGGTCGACCACCATGAGCTCTTCCAGACTCTCATAGTCATGTGCGAACCCAGCCAAATCCATCCACTTATGGAGATAGGCCTTTAGACGCAAACTGTATGCGGCAAACAACTCCCCCGGTTCTCGTTTCGCTGCTCGAAATTTTTTCCGGTAGGTATGTGACGTAACCTCGAATCGTTTCAGCAGAGCCGTCTTCAATTCGTCATAATTGTTCTCATGTCCTGGTGGCAGGCGAGAATAAACCTCGTAGTCGGTCCCGCGTAATCCCTGGGATAGCTTAAGACACCATTTGTCACGGTCCAGACCCATAGCAACAGACATGACCTCGAAGCGTTGAAGGTACTGGTCAATCTTCTCTTTGTCCTCCTCGTAGACCGCTAGATGAAACTTTATAGCATGGTAACCATGTCCAACTGCTGGGGTTGAGCCTCGGATGGAGGAACCTCCAACTGCTCACTCAGTTTCCCCATCAGATTGTCTCTTCAACTCGAGTTCCCTCATCCGGTACTCGTGCTCCTTTTTCTGAGCTTCTTGCTCCGCTTCCCGTTTCCTAGCAGCTTCCTCAACTTCAAGTTTCCTAGCTGCTTGCTCAGCTTCCAATTACAGTTTCTTGGCTGCCTGCTCAGCTTCAAGTTCCATCCTTCTAGTTGCTTGCTCAGCTTCTATCCTCTTAGATTTTAGCTCCATCTTCCTCAATTCCAACTCAGCCTTTCGATCATCTCTTTCTGCTTGACGATACTCTCTCTCCACTTCCTGTATGTAATCCGTTAGAGCAGAACCTGACAATCCCATTTCTTCCCCCTTTGCCCTTAGTTCTGCTGTGGTTTGTTTAGGAGTGGCCATTTCAGAGAGGTAAGCTAGCAGGTTGAGTACAATTTTACTGCAAATTAATATATAGATATATGAATAAGTACTATAAATCTATATATTCACCACATCCAGCACACCACAACACAATCACTCAGTGACAAGAGTAGAATCAGGACCACAAACCTATGCAGACGTGTGAAGTGTGAACAGGTAAGATATTGGTCCTAACCCCTATACACATTCACTCTAGCTTGGATTCTCCAATATGATATCTCCGTCTTATAACTAAGGATCCCGTGTCAAAAGACCCCGTTGCCAGAAGATCCCACTGTCAAAGGATCCTGCTTGCAGGAGATCTCGCTGTCCAAGGATCTTGTGTACGAGAGATCCCACTGTCCAAAGATCCCGTTTACGAGGGATCCCGCTATCCAAAGATCACGTGTACGAGCGAGAGATCACACTGTCCAAAGATCCCGTTTACGCTTCCCCAATAATGTCGTGTCTTACTTTATAGTGTCGTCCCTGCAGTGAGGGGAGTCAACACCCACATTATAAATTTTTTTCCCGTATCAATATCCTGGAGAATCCACCAGCTTCCGTCCCACACACTCCTTCAGTTCATGGACACCTTTTCCTCTCTCTATCACTGTTGTACTATGCCCCCTCTCATTCTTCCCCACGCAACATATTCAACAACTCTTGCTTCTAAAAATTAATAAAGATTAATTTATTAAAAGAAAAGTGTAATGTACGTGAGACGTGTATGCGAAGAAAATGTGTGATGTGTTCTATAATGTGTGTAGGATCGGACCCTCAGATAATAGCATAGTCAGTTCATCCTTGCAAGGACACACCACAGCACGTTAAGGTCAGAACAAGTCCATCTCACCCAGTGCTGTATCCCTCCTGCCGGACACCGACTGTCATCTGTAGCTACCTGGTAATCCATCTTCCTGATCATCCGAAATAGATACTGTTTGTAATTACAGCTGATCATGGACCTGGTTGCACACTACACATAAGTTCCTATCGTTCCTAAAAATTGTACGAATCCTTTGTTGTGTGTACTTAGGTATCACTGTTATTGTTAATATACTTGATCCTTAACTATGTCTTATAAACGTCTCAAGTATATGTCTTTTGTAATATTTCACTGGAATCTATCATACCATGTGACTTACATTTTAATGTTCTCGTTCCTTTAACAATGTTTGTATGATGTGTGACATATCAACAATCATCACCCATCCTAGGTGAACCTTAACACGCAGGAGTCGTTATATTGGCTTGGCTCTTCTGAGCCATGTTATGGTGAACCCTCCTGATTATGAGTCCAGCGTAAACATAATACCATCTTTCTTCTCGGACGTTAGTCATTTTCCGTAAGAAACATTTGAGTGTCCAGCTGGTGTTCTTTCTAATTGGAGTTGAACCTTTTTCAAAACCAGTGTTGAGCTTCCTCGTAACTGGCAGGGAGCCTGTTAGAGAAACAACACATCTGGTGATAACACTAGTCACTGATCCTACCGGCTGAATGTAAGCCTATTGCCTTGCTCTGTTATTTTTCAGCTAACTAAACTCTGTCATAGAGCATATTAGCTCCTCATCTACGTCCGAATCAGGCTATGACAAGGAAAGACCCATAAACAGAGTGCAAAGCTTCAGTGGGCAAACCACTGAAAGATTCCCCCCCCCCACCCCCATTGGACACCTTCCCCATCTCCCAACCCATCTTAAATCTCTCCAAATATCACCCCGCTATCCTATTCATCCTAGCAGAGCCAACAATCACTTCACTACTCTAACTAGTTTCAACCATGCTACTGCCTAAATTAATTAGGACTAATTATACAATATGAACTACCTTAGGCAACACCGCAGTTCTATCAAATCACATCTACATTTGCCATGACAGGCACGTGTAAAATTAAATTAACTTAATTCGCACACGGTAGACATTATTCCACTCCATAACTGCAGTGCCAAAGCACGCCCGCCTAACTGTTTGAGTTACACTGTCTCCCCCAATCATATTTTTTTTTTGCAAACAGCCTTGAATTATTCACGTGACGTTGTTGATGTCCTGCAGGTGTCCCAATGTTCCCAATAACAAGTCCACACTTTCTGTCATGTGGTGACAAGCAAAGCCGCCATTTCGTTTGATGTCGGGAAATTCTAAATGACAGACGGGACTGTTTTATCTCCCGAGCCGGGCACTTCTGCTTGGATCCGACCTGTTTTTACTGTATGGTTAAAAAACAATTGGGGCCCTGCAAACATGCCGTTAATCAGATTGCCTGTATTATCCTCAACAGGTTAATCCACAGTGATTTTCATGACAACTAGTGTTATCTTATTGTTTATTGTTTTCGTTATATATCTTGAACTATTTCAGGTATGCTTTTGCCCCGATTATGCCATGTGACCAAACCATCTATATATTTACATCTCTGAATTCCGTTTGTTCTTTCCCCTCGATCTTGCCATAACGTGACTAACAAATATGGACTGCAAGTCTAATTTCTCTAATTAGACTACGGTATATTTGTACTTGTGGTAGGATTTGCTCATTGGTTCTTCTCTCTGTCCGTGGTATTTTTTGCATTTTCCTCAGAAATCACATTATCATTATCATTAGATATTCAGCTTGTCTGCTCATTGTCAATATTTCACATCCATAAACAAATACATGTCCTATATAACACTTTAACATTCTTTTTCTCCTTGTAATTGACATAATTTTATTGGCCAGCATGTTTTCCATCTGGCAAACCAATAATTGCTGAATTATTACCCATAGGTTGGAGACTGAGGTAGTGTGTGTGACTGTTTTGGTTTGTCTGACGAGAGAGGCATGCGTGAAACTCAAGTTACACAGAAATGTATGAGGGTGTCAAGTCGCGAGTGGCTGATAAGTGACAGAGTTGCTGAGCGAATAGATTGGACGAGCTCAGGTCATTCTGAACGAGGCCATCGATCAGGATGGTTTGACGCTGTCGGTCATGAGATAGGTATATGGCAACCACAGAAATTCGGCCGGTATGTTCGTTTTATCGAGGTGTCTAAGAGCTGCGTAAACATATTATCGTAATTCTTGTGTGTTACATTCATTTGTATATGAAGGATATGTGGAGTGACCTGTCGTTCATTATGTATCTGATATATTCTACATGATATAATAATGCTGCAATATGGATATACACCCCATCAGAGTGTCAAGAAAATCAGCCCCCCATGCCCCAGGGTATACACGCTGGACAGATCTGAGGTCAGAGGAATATTCCCTTCTTGTAGTCCAAATATTAAAAGGGTTTTACATGCAAAAGGATCGACATCATATCCAATATGGCTCTGTCTCTTTCCGCAGTGTGGTCTGTCGAAAGCGTTACGCAAAGCACGAACTCCGTAGCTCCAGCGACGACCCCCAGAAGTCTGCGAGAGCCAAACGACGTAGGCAGGAATTGAACCCACAATCTTCGGAACGAGAGGCAAGCAGCGTAATCGCTTCGCTACGGAGAATTCTTCTAAATACTGACAATGCCAACTGGGAACGATATAGGTCACTTGACAATGTACTCTCAACTCCTAACACATTTGGAAGGCTTGTATGAGAAGATTTGAACCCGTACAAAGCGTTTAAAAGGCATGCATATTTAGTAATAAATGTCTAGACGAACAACAGCAAACGTGTTTTAGATATCTGTAAAATTGTCCATCCCATTGCTTTACCTACCTAGCTGTCGATCCATCTAGTCGTCAGAACCGAGGTAGAGTAGCGAAGAGTGAACCCCATGAAATTCTGCTTTAATATCGTCGATATCTCCTGTGGCACGCGATACATCCCGAAGACCTGCAACAGCATGTGATGGAGTCCTGACCTACATTCATTGGCTAGGCCCAACAATACCAGGTGATGGTTTGTCTGTTCTGTCTTCACTCTATGAATAGCTTCTCAGATCATGGTATCATGTTCAACGCACTTGTTTGCGATTAAGTATGTCGTGCTTCTGCTAAGAATAATATCTTGCCATCGACGTACAGAAGAGGGATCGGCCTGAAATAGTCTAAACGAAGTGTGTAAAGAACATAATATGAAAATTAGCACTAGCAAAACCGAGGTAATGACTATAACCAAAGAAGAAAATCTTCCTACCAACTCTATGCGACATATGTCAAACCTGGATAATGAAAGAAAAATAGAAAAATCACCACAACAGAAATGAGATCCCCGAGAAGAATACTCAATGTATCAAGTAGATAAAAAATTGGAGATAAAGAAATCAGGACTAAAGTGGGGGGTATCGCAGCGCTTAATTTTATTAGAAAGCAGCAAGTCAAATGGTTTGACCTTGTAACTAGGTTACCAACTAACAGCATACAACAACGAGGTCGACCATGTAAACGATGGACAGAGGAATAGCAGAGTTCAAGGGAATCTCGATACATAAAGCCCATAAACGGGCACTCTCCCGCTGTTTATGCTTCACCTCGACAAGGTACAAGAGGAAGAAGATGAGATGATGAGATGAGATTTATAGACGAGAGATCGGCCTGCAATAGGTAATACTTGACGCGTTCTATTCTATGGGAACGTTGATTCGGTTGCATTTATTTCACTCGGGACTTATGCATTGGTGCTTCAATGAGAATCCTAGTAAGCGGTTATTGTTTTGTAAACACCAAGCTATCGCTTGTACATGGGACACCTTGTGCTGACTTACAAAGTGCCTTCTTCACAACCACCACGAGCTCGTTCCACTTTTGGGGCTTGGCACTACTGTAGGAAGTGCACAACATCTAATGCTATGCAACAACACAGCTGTCAAGCTTCAAGGATACAACTGGTGGTTGAAGATTTCTTGTTGATGTTGTGGCTATTCTAACCAATGACGTCTGGACAACCGCCCTTTGGCTGATTCTTCTTTTTCTTTCACCCTTTAACCCCCTCTGGAGTTATAGCCCTGGACCTACTCACTCCCAATCCTCGTATCCATAGCTAGTCCATGCAGCTTCGTCCATGCCCTCCAATTATTATTTATTGCTGCCTCTGCTTCTCTTTCCCGTGTGTTTCAGGTCTTAATCTTTTCCTTTTACAGTTCTAGCATTCATGGTGCTATTTCTGGAAATTTCCCAAAGTGAAATGGAGAACTAAGGAACGTCTGACCGAGTTGGTAGAATACGGGCTCCTATACAGGAGACCCTGGCTAGAATTATCGGTAAAGGGAATGGAATTTGTTCTGTCGAGGCGTAAAGAAAACCCTAACCTGCAGTTCGCAGCGACTGCCCTAGCCAGACAGCCTCAATTCCGCAGGCTCAAGAACCCCCTTGTCCTACACCGTAAGGTGTTATAGGCAGTAATGACAGTTTATGTTATTCTTTGACAGAGAGGAAGAACATCCGCTATCAGGACACCCTTGCGGTTTTCTCCTCATCGCACCATGTATCTTCTAGAAGACCCTCCTGTCCTCATGGTTGGCTTGTTCTTCTTTTTCTCTTCATTTTTCTGGACGCGTGCAAAACAGGTTGTATTTTGCACCTGAAGTTTTTCTACGGAATGGGAAAGCCAGCGCCACAAATGGCTCCCTGTTGTGGCGTTAAACGACCTGTATACGTTACAGTGTGATATCAATATTTCTGTTTTAAGACCCTCTAACAGCAGGCGTGTCCAGTTTACAGTGCTACTATTGTTTACCTGCCTCGTTAGCTTCCCAGTAACACACAGGGGGTTTCATATATTGATAGCATTCAATTGTTGTCTTGTCCATACAAAGTGTCATATTATAAAGTTCCTATATAAATGTCTGTTATAAAGTGCACCTGTTTATAAATGTCCTATTATAAAGTATTCTATTAAAAAGAGTAGTATACAAAGTGTTCTATTATAATTATACCTATAATAAGTGTAGTGTTAGAATGTGTCCTGTTATAAATTGTTCTATTATAAAGCATCATTGTTATAAAATGTTATATTATAAAGTGTCCTATTATAAAGTACCCTATTATAAAGTGTTCTATTATAAAGTATAGTATTATAAAATGTCCAATTGTACAGTTTAGTATTATACAGTGTCCTATTATAAATGTCCTATTATAACGTGTCCTATTATCTAGGCCTCTTGGAGATTATAACCCTGGTCTGTTTTTGATGATTAAAGCAACATTAATCATCTGAGACCGAGTAAGAAATCTTGTTATCAAACAGACAGTGGGATCAACACCTTGTGCCACATTTATTGAAAGACAGAAGATCAAGTGGTTGGCCATGTCGTTAGAATGCAACACCATCAACTACCATCACTGGCCTTACATCAAAGATCATCTGCGACCAGAGTAAGAGGACGACCGAGAAGAAATGGGATTGACGACATCAAAGACATTGTACAATCACACAGAATGACCCTATTCAAGGCCACCCATCCCATCAGGCAGTGGAGCGCCAATTATTCCTCTCCACGACGCTTGACGGCGAAAGGAGAAGTTGTTGATGATAATGATGATAAAGGCATGCGTGTACAGGCCTTCGCTACGCTGTGTCCCTCCAGGGATGGATATTTCACTCCCTTAGCTGATACTCATTTGCCTTACCGAGTATGAGCAGTGGAACACACTTGCTCACTGTCAGAGTCCGCTGTTCTACTCTGGATATCCACACATACTGTTGCTGTGTGTTAACTTATAATTTTCCTCTTCTTCTTTTGTCCTCTTTCCCCCCAAAGGGGCATTGGCTCTCAACCAACTCACTTCAAAACCCTGTATCTTTAAGTTATCCTATGCTGCTCTCTCCTCGTCTTTCCCATATTGCCACTTTCTGTTTCTAAGTCTCTCCTCCGTGAGTTTCTAGCTCTTCCCCTATATATTTTACACTGTGGGTTCCAGACTAAGACTTTTCTAGTTATACTATTTGTAGCAGGGTCTTCTATTTGGAGAGAGAACTCCTCTCGTAATCAAGAAGACAATAAGACTAACCCTATGGGAAAATCTATCCACTGCAGGAAAGAAGACACAATCGGCTGGTTTAGGGTAGGGTGTATAGGTATAGGCTCCAGAAGAAAGCCAACTCTCCTTACAGTGGCACATTGACTGGACGGTAAGACTGGAAGCTGTGAAAGATTCTAGACAGCCGATCTAGTGATCCAGGCTACTAACACCTATGATACGTAATGAACCCCCCATGAACATTAATTCAAGAGGACACTAAATTCACAAAGTGTAGAACCACCTTCCTAACATTCACTCCGTAATATCCTATCTATTACTCTATTGACCAAAGAACAGTTTAAGTTAAAGTCTTTATGTTTATATAATAAAAGTTAAGAATGTTATTTTAATAAAATGCTGAAAAAAAGAAAAGAAATGCCCATAGAGTTATCGGAGTGGCCTCGAACGTTAACTGTCTTGAGCTATGTGCTCGACCTAATTTTTTTTTTTTTTTTTTAGCAAATCCTTTACAGGACTTAGCTGTCAACACCAGCATCTTTCAGCGGTATGTTGATCTCTTGGCAAGATAACGCTCAGTAGTTTGCCATTGCTTTCTGAGCGGCCGGCTCAGTATCCCGCAAGTCACGAGCGGGGGTCGAACCGCCTCAGCTCTCGCTCCGCTACGAGACTCTGCGTGATAAACGGGATTACAGAGAGAAAGTGTTGTAACCCCACAGCCAGAGAGACCGGCCGACCTAAATTAGAGGTCCAATAATTCTGCCCAAGTGTTGTGTGGGTCGGACAAAGATGCTTCTTCGCACTTAACTCCTCAACTGTGTCAGTATGGTATACCACACCGTTCCCTTCTCACTAGTGTGCTGACTGGTAATGCCTCTGCACTGCTTTCAGCCGGGTGGGTCATACACTCACTTGCAATTAGCGTCGTTAGATCATTGTTAGAAGCGTGGCGTTACACTATGCAATCTCTGATAGCCTATAAAGCTGAAACGACACACAAGACACACTCATGAGTTTCTGGTGGAGACTTACTTCCCAACCTTTCCCACATGTGTTTTAGCGTATTATTCTGTGAAGACCTCATCATCAGGCGAATACCTATCTGAGTATACAGAAATATGTTCTATATCGGTTTTCTTGACACCGTGAT
Source organism: Cepaea nemoralis (assembly GCA_014155875.1). Taxonomy (NCBI): domain Eukaryota; kingdom Metazoa; phylum Mollusca; class Gastropoda; order Stylommatophora; family Helicidae; genus Cepaea; species Cepaea nemoralis. The sequence continues at coordinate 73,354 of JACEFZ010002400.1, forward strand.
AGGACTAGCAGATACATAGTATTAGGCAAAGGAATAGACACAGATCTTGCCCCCACAAAACCGTTGATGCTTCATAGAAATGAATTCAAATCAATCGTGAGTGAGAATTTGTCTGAATGAGGTTAATCGTCGTGAATCAACGACAATCAACGTGTATCAGAAAACACTCCTGTCGCATCCTAACTGCCTACTGACAATGGAATAATACTATGATTAACTTCTGTTGGTCCCTGCGATCACGAAAATCTATTTCTGACAATTCTAGCACCCATGACTTTGCTTTGAACCAAGAATTCTAACAACCAATCAAGAATTCTACTAAATCAAGAATTCGATTTTGACTACGAATTCAACATAATCAAGAATTTGCTATGAACCAAGAATTCTAACAATAAAACTAGAATTCTAAACAATCAAGAATTTGATTCAGACTACGAATTCCAAGCAATCAAGCATTTGATTCAGATTACGAATTCCAAACAATCAAGAATTTGATTCAGATTACGAATTCCAAACAATCATGAACTCTCTTCCACCAAGAATTATAATCAACCAACAAAGAATTATAACCACTGAGATTTCTAATAGAACCAAGAATTACAGTCAATCAGCTTATGTACTACTGTCTAGTGAGTTTCCCTGCAGTAATCGTACAATCATTGCTTGTGCCCTATTTAGGTTATTCTACACGTGGGTTACTCTATCTTGATGACCTTTGACATCCACGTGACAGGAAATAATTATGTTCTGTGATTGAAAGCATTCTACCGCGTTGGTAATAAATCCTGACATAAATTACACTTACAATCAGTCCTAACAATCATGACTCAGATAAATAGGATAGTCAACAAGCGTATTTACTACTGTCTAGTGATTTTCACTGCAGTCATCGTTCAAGCATTGCCTGTGCTCAACTAGTTTATAATAACACGTTTCAAGGAAACTATGTCAATGTTAGCAAGAGTGACTAGCATAATCACATTGTTAAATGTTATTTATTTATGCCTATAGAAAAATGAATTTCTTTGATTGGATCACCCCGTGACCCGGCAGAGTCCGGTGTCACCGTTTTGTCTGCTCTACAGAGTTATAAATGTTGTACTAAGCAAAGAGAAGAAACGAAAGGAGTTCCCAAGTGAGTTTACTACACTATTCTCGGGTTTTGTCAATATATGTGCTAGCCAGCGATAGCGTTGTTTCCTCACCTCTTGGCTCACTGGTATTTGTCTAGTTCTCGCCATGATCTTCACATTGGTGATTTAGCCATGTTTGGTTGGATTTTATGATTAAGGCTTTTTCTACGGGATGAGGAAGCCAGCCCCAAACCCAGCCCTCAATATCGCCTCTTACGGCCTTTATTGTAGGTTGCAGTGGTAATATTCTTTGATGCACTTTAGATAACTCAGGAGAGGTTATAATGTTACATCTAGGAATTTAACGTTTGTTGAATTAATAAATATGTTCTTAGACATTTGAAGCACAACCGATTTGAGGCATAATGGATACGTCCTAGCTTTACATAGCAGATACTTTCTAGCTTAAACATAGTGTATACTTTCTAGCTTAGATTTAGTGGATACGTCCATTATATCTAAGTCCTAATTTTGACAAAATGGATGAGTACTAGCTTAAACATAGTGGATAAGTCCTAGCTTTGGCATAGTGGATAATTCCTATCTTAGACATAGTGGATAATTTCTAGCTTAGACTTAGTGGATAATTCCATTATATATAAGTCCTAATTTAGACAAAATTGATGAGTTTTAGCTCAAACATAGAGGATAAGTCCTAGCTTAGATATAGTGAAAAATTCCTAGCTGAGGCATTGAGGAGTGTCGAATAAAATCTAGAACTGTCTAGGGGCCGAGTCAAAGATATCAGGGAAGTCAGGGAAGTCATAACAATGGCTTATGAACCCCCAGGAGTTTTATGGAGATAATTTTATAATTAGATTCCCACTCCACCATAAAACTAGAAACTGGGCTTGCCCTTTACCAGTTGTTTGGGGAATCCAAGGTAGTTACCGGGTAAACAGAGGAGCCTCGCGATAGATGGTAGAAATGTCAGCAGAGAGAACAAATTGAAGTATCTGGGAATCACATTTGACAGGAGCCTATCCTTCAAGGACCATATGGAGACGGTTGTGACAAGATCTCAAAAGGGACTCAGTGCATTTAAAACTATGGCTGCAATGGTCACAGAGCAGATAATGCTTTTAACACTAAAACAGCACTTGATCCTCTCAGTAATTGATTATGGATTATGACTGCTCACTGTCTCAGAGAGTCAGCTGGTGAAGTTAGAGCGCATACAGAACGAAGCTATGCGGGTCATTCTGGGATGCACCAGAGACACTCCAGTAGTGTGTATGCGTTACATCCTTGGTCTGCTGACTGTTGCTGGTAGGCTCAAGGTGATGCAGGCGAAGGCATACCTCAGAGTAGCTGCAGACACAGATCACCCACTGCATGAGGCGCTGGACGCAGTTAAGGGTCAGCGACTGATAAGAGGGAAATCATGGATGGCTCAGGCGGAGGATACGATCAGACAGGTGCCCTTGGAGAACATTAGGCGAGGAGAAGAGTGGGTCAGAGTGTCAGCGGAGCAGTCAGACTTGTGCAGAGTTATAATCACATTAAGCCGTGAGTGCAGGGAGTGGCCAGCAGGGGCCACGGAAGTGGAAATCCAGCAACTAATTCAGGACAATGCTCACTCGGGTGATGTGATTGTCTTCACAGATGGTTCGGTGTCAAGAGGTGAGAGAATTGGCTGGGGGTTCATAGCCAAAGCTAATGGTCGACGTTTGGTGCAGGAGAGCCTGGCATATGATACCACAACATCCAGCTTAAGAATGGAGGTGGAGGCAGTCACTGCAGCTTTCCACTGGATGGAGAATACGACACACACACACACACACATCGTGATTGTAACTGACTCAGAAAGAATTCTGACGAGGTTGAGAACGGGCAGGCTTCGTGCGGAGTGGCTTGCTTCGCTTCGGAGGTCATGGATCTTTTCTCCGGGGCATGCCGGTGTGCTGTGAAATGAACAGGCGGACAGATTGGTTGGCTCTGCAGAACTTGGTGGAGTATTGACACATGACAAGGCAGACGTGGTTGCGGCCCTGTGGGAGCACGTGTACACCTCGGAGGAGCAAATGGATTACCATGATCTGGCAAGAATGAGACAGCGAGGAGTGACGAGGGGATCTGGCCGACGCTCAACGCTCAGAGGAAAGGCGAGACGGACATATAATCGGATTGCTACAGGTACTGTTGGTGTTGGAACTCTTCGCCGGCTGCTGAGGATGGGGACGGATCGCTTATGGGAATGCCCCGAATGCTGTGATGTCGATTCCTAAATCAATCAATCAATCAAACAGAGGAGCAATCTCAACCCTATGATACACGTTATACCCGAGACCTTATCCTACCACAGCGGATTCCCATTCAAGCAGTATTACAACAGGTATAATTCATCAACTTGAAACAGCTAACCAAATTCTTAACATCATTAATATATAAATGGACTCCATTGCTTAATTTGATTGTAAACAACCCTTGAAATAACACGTGTGGTGGAACTTGATGACCAATGGTCTTTGTTTCACAACATGGAAAATCATTAACATTCAAAACATAGTCTCAAGCCAAAAGAGGGCACTTCTAAATGTCCTTCCCTCCAAAAGTCTTTGAATGTAGTTTTGTCTATGAATAGACTAATTCCTCCCGTAGAGCACGATCTTGAATCCACAGTACCCAGTGTTTGAAGAGTACACAATAATGTTATTTTTTATTTTGATAAAACCAATGTTTGTGGTGTGGGGTGCATGTGATGTTGCATATCTACTGTATACTTAGCTTATCGGCCATGCTTATGGCTACACTCATTGGACAGAGCTAAGGCGGTGGAGTGTAAACATCTAAGAGCTTCGTTCCAGCAAATCACCGGAATCTACAAAGACAATAACCCTCGGGTCCACAATGGAAGCTTGGGGTATCACCAGCCCAGCAATCTTCTGCCGTCGAGACAAAGCCCAATTGTTGGATACGGATGAGGCAGGTATCCAAACCTCTCATTTGACACTCTAAAATCCGAACCAAAATCAACAGCTATATTCTTGTAAAATCTACTTAAATATTGTAGTGTTATGTTGTGTAATGTTAATATATACAGCACCGGTACATCAGCTGGAATACATCATTAGGTTGTTAGAAGTATTTCCCCAGGACATCCCCCTCAAGATGAAAAAAATCGTGTTACAATAATCCCAGGCACATCAAGTGGCAATGGACATCGGTGTTGTGAAAATCAACCATTGTAACAAAGATCTGTTAAAATAAACATTAGCTAGGACAACATCCGGGGTGGCAAACATCTGTTGAGATAACATTAATTAGGACAACATCCATTTTGCCCAGAACACCTCGGATGAAGACACAGTGACAGTGAAATAAATCAAGGCTGTGCTTCGACGATCAAAAAACAGTGCTCCAGGTCCTGATGGCATAAGATACGACGACATACATAGGTGTACCGACAATGAGCTAGAGAAACTAGCAGACATGTGCAACAACAGTATAGGGAGTGCTAGCATCAAGGAGGAATGGTTACACAGCTATCTGATTCCCTTGCCGAAGCCTGACAAAGACCACACAAAAATTCAGGGATATCGAATTATAACCATGCAGAATACAATAGGCAAGCTGCTGGAGAAGGTAATTGCCAGGAAAATATCAAGCCAACTAGCGAGGCAAGGTGTTTCCCCACCCACCCTGGGTGGGTACCGTCAAAAAAGAGAAACCTGGACCAATGCAGCAGTCTTTGCCCAGGATGTCTATGAAGGTTTCCACTCAGGCACTGAAACCATTGCTGCAGCGATTGATCTTGAGGACGCATACAACAGAGTACCACTGGATTTTTTAATGTTTCAGCTTCTTGAACTAAACGTAAGTCCATTCCTCCTTAGTTGGATAGCTGCAGCCCTCTTCCAACGGAAAGTAGTTTTTAGATGTGGCAGTTGGACTTCGGAACCAACAACAATACATCCTGGCCTACCACATGGATCGCCATTATCTCCGGTACTGTTCAACGCCTACACAGTGAGAATCACCAGTGAGCAGATCACTGGACCTGGCAGGACATTGTCATATGCCGATGATGTTTTAGTGTATCGTCAGGGTAAGGATAGAGAGGAGGTTGCTGTGGAACTACAAACCGAACTCAATCGCATAAGTACTTGGTGTGATGAAGCTTGGGCAATGGTCAACGCAACAAAGGCAACAGTGACTTGGTTCTCGTTGAATAATCATATTGTCAACACTCCAACACCAACTGTAATGCTGTGTTCAGAGACGGTGGAAAGAACGCAGGCAATGAATTACCTGGGGATACGGTTTGATCGAAGCCTTGCTTATAATGTGCACATAGACCATTGAAGAGAGAGTACAAGTTTGCAGGGCACGCGCCTACCTCAGAATTAACGCAAACACACAACATCCACTGCGTAGTGAAATTAGGAAGGTGAAGGGCAGCAGGTTAAAAAGAGGACGGTCGTGGATGGGTCAAGCCGAAGACATTCTTCAACAGGTGTGTTCACTTGAGGACTTAGAACCTGGCGAGGAGTGGGTGCAAGTGCCAACAGACTTCTGCACATCCTTTTCAGTTTGCATCCATCTAGATAGAAAATGCAGACAAGAAAATCCGGCTGCTGTGGAGGCTGAAGTACAAGCGTTGATTTTCGAGAATTCGCTAGACGGTGACGCGGTCATCTACACAGATGGGTCGGTCGTCCGACATGTGAGAAGCTCATGGGCCTTTACAGCTCGGGCCGGAGGGAGAATTGTGAAGGAGGACTCTGGTGCTTTCACTGAAACCACAAGTAGCCTGACCATGGAAGTCATGGCAGTAAGTAAAGCATAACATGGCTCGAGACACAGACATTCACTAGGCTTGTTTCCTTAGCGACTCAATGAACATGATCAAGAGGATAGAGGAGGGGTCGATCCGAAGAGAATGGTTGCTGCCTCTGAAGCGGTTCTCGGCTGGCAAAGATTAGTTTCATCTTCGTGCCAGGTCATGCGGGAGTACAAGGAAATGAGCGGGCTGACAAGCTCGCAGGTGAGGCTACTGTGGAGGGCGGACGCGCCATGGACCAGGCTGACATTCTGAATGCTCTACGAGAAGTGAGACTTTTGCGAGAACCAAGTGATGACTGTGAATCTACAACAATGGCCAGACTGCGGGAGCAGCAAATTAAAAGATGGGTGGCCAAACAAGAACACTACGCAGGAAGCCAAAGAAGATTGATAAACCAACACAGAACTGGCGTCGTTAGCCGCTACACGCTGCGGGATTTGCTGAGGAGGGGATCCGAGCACTTATGGACTGAAGGGTTCGATGTGCAACGAGGATGATCTGTCGACTAACTAACTAACTAACTAACATCCATTGTGATGAAAATCTGTTGAGATAAATATTAGTTGGGAAGAACATTCGTTGAGACAAACATATGTTGTGATAATCATTAGTTGAGACGAACATCCGTTGAAATCTACAACAGTCATAACAACATCTGTTGAGAAAAACCTCTATTATGACAACTACATATTGGGACAAATACTTGTTAGAAAAAAAAAGCTAATATTTGTCATGGTGAATGTCTGTTGTGATAACTGTCCGTTGAGATGTCACCTCCTGTTGGTATGACGTTAAGACAAACGATCGAGATGACACAAGGACATCGGTTTGAGATAATGACGTAAAAAATAAACTTAAATGTTATCCTGTTAGGACGAATCGTCATAAAGAAATAATGACGTTAGAACAAGATACACGTCACTGCATGAATACGAACGCCAAACCAAACCAGACCGTAAATGATAAGACAAGTTAGTTAGTTAGTCTTTCCTCTTGAGCCTAAGGCGGCGCATAGGGCAGAAGTCATGGCTCTCCATGTCTGGCGGTTCGCTGTTACCTGTTGTAGATCCTGGATGTTGACTTGGCCGTTGAATGAGCCTTCTCTGATGATGGTTCTACGCAGGGTCTCTCTTGGTCTTTCCCGTTTTTTTTTCCCTACTGGTGACCATAAGAGGACTTGGTTTGGGAGTCTTGTCTTGTCCATTCCGAGTAAGTGGCCGATGAAGTTCCAACGGCGTTTTCTTATAAAATTTGATACAATATATTGCTTAGTCTCTTGTCTTATTTGCGTATTGGTTCTGAAATCTGTCCAGTGTAGGTTTAGAATTCTTCTAAGACATTTGTTCTCAAAATTGTCTAATTTGTATATCTAAAACTACCGTTGATTTCCAACTCTCACATCCATACGTTAGCACTGGAATCACACAAGAGTGATCACACAAGCCATCTTAGAACTCATGGCTCCTTACTTTCAACCCCACTGGATGAAATGAATGGTCATCATCAATCTTGATGGACAAACAACCGTAGTAGTAGTATTAGGAAGAGGAGCGGCTGCAGCAGCAGCAGTTGTAATAATAATTATAAAAAACAACAACACAAGGCTTCTCATCAGTAAACTACAAGAGGTATTTATTACTTCATAAATATTTGTTATTATTTCCAGGCATATGGTGTCTGCCAATAAGCGTAGTCATATGTAATAATTAGACGAACATCGCAGACTTGTACAATAAGATTCATCAATTTACCTTCACATAGAAAACCAGGAGATTTTAATGCAAAAGCAGGAAAGAGAAAAATTGAGAAAAAAAGTGGGTGTGGTTGTAGTAATACCGCTGGTCTAGTATTCAATGTAACATGCTCCGTAGCGAAGGATTATGGACGCAGTTCGTGATCCCGCATATCCGAGTTCGAAACACAGTTGCTCGCGATTTGGCAGCAGACCGCGTTGCGTTGGTTTTTACAAAAATCAATATAGGTGCCCGGTCGTCGAGAAAGCAATGGCAAACTACTGAACGTAAACTTGCCAAAAGATCACAACAGCAAAAATGCTGGTGTGACTGCAATGTCGTGTAAAGGAAATGCAACTAACGTTTAGTATTCAATGTAATGGTCGTGCTGTCTGCGTTTAATGTGTGAGCTGTCTGGGCTGAATCAGAACGTATTTGTCCCTTAATTCAGAACGAGAACTTCGGTCGTGAGCTTTCATCGTGTTTGTCAGTGTTCTCACTAGCGTTACTAGCTTGCCTCTTGCCTGGCTTTCTTAATGTCTCGCTATCGTCTGTTTCCACTGAACTGATACACAACTGTATTAACTATTTGTGTCTGTTCTTTCATTCGTAATTAACTCTATCTCGACATCTGCTTATATCTATTGCTTAATATTTTCCCACATAAGGTTAATTTACGTAATCCGCGTCCTCGCTTGATATGCTTCATACATTTCATCTAGCAAATCCTTTATGCGTGATTTAGAAACGCCTGCAGTTTATAATGCCTCGTCGTTTGTTTTCTGAACTTTCCACGATACCTCCTAAAGTGTTGTCAAATCCCGTATCCATTTTCGTCTCACGAAATTATTTCACAGCAGCACCACATTACCCACACGGTTATGTGTGATTCACACACCCCACTTGTTCTATATACTAAGACTTATCCCTGGACATTTACTGCCCCTAGCACTGACTCAACTCTACTCTTCACCCATCACTGGCCTTGTATATAGTAAGAATTACCCTTGGACGTGTATGTCTCCCTGCACTAACTACACTCTACTATTCATACATACTATGTTTAATTTTACACAATTAAAACCGTCTCCCTTTAAAAAGCAATATGCCGAATACTATTTCCCCCGTGTCTGTTTTTTCTTTAAGTAAACTGATTAGTCCACTATTTGTACAAACATTATTTCCCCATAATGTCTACAAAACTATACTCGGACCGTTTCTAATTGTATTTGTGCATACACTTTCCAGTTGTTTTCCATAGTGAACTTTTAATTATAATTAGAAACTCTTCAATAATAGTCCCACTGTTTATACTTCACCGCGACACCGCAAGGGACATGAGGAATTTATGAGATGAGATGAGTCTCTTCCATTAATAGTACTATAGATTATTATATTTCCGTGCGTGGATATTTCCTTCGGTACATCTTAATTAGCTTGGATTAATTCATCATATCATCTCAGTCAGGTTTCCCTTGTACCTTGCGGTGTCCGAGGTGGTGTGTGTAGCATTTAAACAGCTTGGAGACAGTACCCGTGCTATGGGCTTCATATATCGAAGGTTCCCATGGTCTCTTTAATTCCTCTACCATCGTTTACGTGACCAGCCTCTTCGTCTTGCTTCCATCTGGTCTGTACATCATATGCTTGTTGAGGTATACTGTTAGTGGTAGTTATATGGCCAAACCATTTTAACCTGCTGTTTTCTGATAAAATCTAGCGCTGCTATAACCCCAACTTTAGTCCTGATTTCTTCATTTCTGATTTTCTCTCTTCTTGATACATTGAGTATTCTTCTCAGGAATCTCATTTCTGTTGTTGTGATTTTTCTTTTCTCTTTTTCTGTCATTGTCCAGGTTTGGCATTGGTAGCATAGAGTTGGTAGGAAGATTGTGTTGTATAGTGCTTTCTTAGTGGCTATTGATACATGTTTGTTCTTTAGTATTGGTGCCATTTGTCCAGTGAGTTGGTTTGCCTTATTGCATCTATGTTACATCTTGATGATATTATACTTCCAAGGTACTTGAAGCTCTTTACTTGATTCAGGGGGTGTTCTTCTAGATGAATGTGTATTGTGCTTTCTACTTTGGTTATAGTCATTACCTCTGTTTTACTTGTGCTAAGTTTCATGTTATGTTCCATACACACTTCAGTTCAGACTATTTATGTGGTCTTGTAATTTTGATTCTGATTTGCTATTAATGCTTGATCGTCCGCGAATAAGAGTTCCTGAATAGTGTGATTTGCCGTTGGTTCTTCTTCTGTGTTCTGTTCTTCATGCGGTGTTGTTACGTTCACTCTTTGGCTGCTTTATTTACATATGCTGTCTATATACGTTATGAACAATAGGGGGACAGGACAAGGCTAAGTAGAGTATCTCATTAAATTCGAGCTAAGATGGCATCTGTGCATCCTTTGTTTCTCCTAAATGAATGTTATGTTTCGCTTAGCTGGGGTTATATTATAGGTTGTAATCTTTCTCTAGAATTTTGCAGAATATTTTCCCTGTATGACTCAAAAGGGAAATTCCTCTGCATTGCGTAGTCTCTTTTAGTGCCTTTGTGTTTCCAAATTGGGATATTATGGCGCTTCTCCAGTCTCGTAGTCTCTGTTGTTCTATCCAAACATGGTTAAATAGTCTATGTAGCCATCCTGTTATTTACTTCTTTTGCTGCTTTAATTAGTTCATTTGGTATTTCGCCTTGTCCCAGTGCCTCAGTGAGGCTAATCTTATGACTTCTCTAATTTCTTCTTTCAGTATGACTGCTTCTAGTTCTTCGATGGCATTTGTGTGTGTTTCTTGGATTCCCGTGGCATCTGATGGAATATTGAGAATTTGTTCGAAGTACAGCCTCCATCATTTTAGTATTTGTTTTTGTTCACTTATTGGTTCTCCCTTTTCGATGTTAATTATTTCAGTTGGGTCAAAGGATTTTAGGTATGTGCGAAACGAGATGGACAGGAGCAGGCATCAAGATAGATGAAAATTTCAAGATTATTTATTCTGGAGGTGAGATCGTCAATAGGGAGTGGCAATTATGTTTGGACCGGGAAAACATCAAAATCTGTTCAAGGATATTGGGCCAGTGCGGACAGAGTTCTACTAGTTAAATTAAGTGGCAGACCTTTTAGCATAACTATTATTCAGTATATGCCCAACAGGAGAATCCAGTGAAGATAGTGTAGAAGAATTTATAATGACATAGAGTTCTGCCTTAAAGAAATTGTAAAAATTCAGAAATAAACATCATAATAGGGACTTCAATGCAAAAGTAGGAAATCAAGGGATAGATACACAGTATGAAACTATGGTTTAGGAGAGAGAAATGAAAGAGGATACAGACTCGTAGAGTGGGCAAAAGAACAGGAAATGATTGTAGGAAACACCTGGTTAAAGCACACCCTAGAAGATTAGGACATGATGAGACCTGATAACATTGATTAGAACCAGATTGACTACATTCTCATAGAAAGAAGATTTAGAAACGCGCTACATTAGCAGAAAACAGTTTCCCAGTTCTGATTGTTAAGTGACCCAGATTTACTCACAGACGATAAAGGTCACATAGGGGGAAACAACACCATGAGGATAAAAGTTGAAGAAAGTCAAGTATATAACAGAAAGGGAAACACTAAATATGATTTTGTGTACATTGATAATGACAAGGAATACAAACAAATTTCAACGTAGAATTACAGAACAGATTTGACATATTTCTGATCTAGAGATCCTATTCCAGGATGTGGATGATCAATGGGAAACGTTGAAGAATTCAATCAATGTGGCTGCAGAAACAACTATTCCAAAATTAAAGAAGGTGGGTCGTAAGAAATGGATGACTGAAGAAATTTTACACCTCATGGAAACAAGAAGACTCAACAAAAATAATTCTGTCAAATATGAAGAAATTCACAGACAAGTCAGAATATTATGTAAGGAGGCAAAAGAAGCATGGCTTGAGGAAAAGTGCTTAGAAATTGAAAACCAACACAACAGTCAAAATACCAAATTAGTGCACAAAAGAATTCAGGAACTTACTAATAAAAGAACAAGTACATCAACAGGGTGTCTAAAAACTAAAGATGGCAAAATCATAATAGAAAAAGACCAGATTCTACATGTATGGACAGATTATGTGAAACACCTTTATGATGATAACAGAGACGAACAGTATGATATTAGATTTAATAATGAAGGACCGCCAATTTTGGAGATGGAGGTTCGAAATGTTCTTAAAGCATATGAAAGCTGCAAGGCCCCCGGTGCAGATAACATCACAACAGAAATGATTAAAGCTTTAGAAGAAATTTGGACTAGAGCAAGTCACCAGACTGCTGAACACATATATGATACTAGGAGATATACCTCCTGAATTATGTAACTCTGTATTTATTGCAATCCCAAAGAAATCAGGAAGCCTTGGAATGTGATCAACATAGAACAATTAGTATAATGAGTCACATCACAAAGATTTTGCTAAGAATTATCATGCAAAAGAGTGAGGAAGAAGATACAACCTGAAATAGGGGAAGAACAATGTGGGTTTGTAGAAGGAAAGGGTACAGTAAATGCTGTGTATATGCTGCGAACAGTTATTGAACGTGCTATAGAAGTAAACAAGGATATACATCTTTGCTTTATTGACTATTCAAAGGGTTTTGATAGAGTTAGACATGTAAAAATGGTGGATATGCTTGCAGATCTACAAATTGATGGGAAAGACATTAGACTTATAAAAAACATATATTGGAAACAACAAGCTGCAATAAGGATTGATAATGAAGTGGGACAGTATCAGCCAATTAAGAGAGGTGTTAGGCAGGGATGTGTGATGTCTCCAGATCTTTTTTCCCTATACAGTGAAAATTTTTCAGAAATGTAGAGGATATAAATGGAATCAGCATTGGAGGACGAAACATCAATAACATTAGATATGCAGATGATACAGTATTAATTGCAGACAATGCGCAGGACCTGCAACAATTAGTAGATGCGGTTGTTGTACACAGTGAGCAACTGGGGTTAGAATTAAATTGTAAAAAGACTCAGGTTATGGTCGTCACTAGGAAGGAAGAAGTGCCACAATGTAATATACAAGTAAATGGAAATATTCTTCAACAAGTGAATCGGTACAATTATCTTGGAACAGTCATAACATCTGATGGGAGATGCCTTGAAGAGATTAGAACAAGAATCGCCATGGCGAAAGTAGCCTTTAGCAAGATGAAAAACATTCTGACCAATAAAAAGATGTCAATTGAAACGAGAAAAAGAGTGTTGAGGGGATACATAGAGCCTGTTCTTTTGTATGGATGTGAAACTTGGACAATGAGCAGTCAAGCTGAAAAGCATCTGATGGCTGCAGAAATGTGGTTTCTGAGGAAAATGCAAAGAATACCATGGACAGACAGAAAAACCAATGACCAAGTACTACAGGAGACAAATGAACATCGTAAACTGATTAGAGAAATTAGACGTAGACAGTCAAAATTTTTGGACATGTTATGAGAAGAAATGGATTGGAGAACTTGGTGACAACTGGCAAGATCGAAGGGAACAGACCAAGAGGAAGACCGAGAGGAAAATACCTGGATGGCTTGGCCACATGGCATGGACGAGACAGGAACACTGAGCTGATCCACGACACTGGTGATCGAGTGAAATGGCGAGTCATGACCGCCCACGCTTTCCGGCATGGCACATGATTGATTGATAATTACTTTTTTTCAACTTAATCAGTTAAAACTTCCTTACAGGGGACTTAACTTAAGATATAACAATGCTACTAAATGTTATGTCCCTTGTTTTATATTTTCTTATGTTCAGTCATGCAATTACAAAATTAAATTTTAGTAAGGTAATAGCTGATAGTACACTAAAAACACTATGACAGTTGGTTCCCAAAGAAATCAGGAACCTTGGAATGTGATCAGCATAGAACAATTAGTATAATGAGTCACATTTCAAGGATTTTGCTAAGAATATCATGCAAAGAGTGAGGAAGAAGATACAACCTGAAATAGGGGAAGAACAATGCGGGTTTGTAGAAGGAAAGGGTACAGTAAATGCTGTGTATATGCTGTGAACAGTTTTTGAACTTGCTATAGAAGTAAACAAGGATATATATCTTTGCTTTATTGACTATACAAAGGCTTTTGATAGAGTTAGACATGTCAACATGGTGGATATGCTTGCAGATCTACAAATTGATGGGAAAGACATTAGACTTATAAAAACATATATTGGAAACAACAAGCTGCAATAAGGATTAATAATGAAAATAAGGAAAATGGATTGGAGAACTTGGTGACAACTGGCAAGATCGAAGGGAACAGACCAAGAGGAAGACCGAGAGGAAAATACCTGGATGGCTTTTCCACATGGCATGGACGGGACAGGAACACTGAGCTGATCCATGACACTGGTGATCGAGTGAAATGGCGAGTCATGACCGCCCATGCTTTACGGCATGACACATGATTGATTGATAATTACTTATTTTCAACTTAATCAGTTTTAAAAATTCCTTACAGGGGACTTAACTAAGATATAACAATGCTACTAAAAGTTATGTCCTTGTTTTATATTTCTTTTGTTCAGTCATGCAATTACAAATTAAATTTTAGTAAGGTAATAGCTGATAGTACACTAAAAACACTATGACAGTTGGTTCCCAAAGAAATCAGGAACCTTGGAATGTGATCAGCATAGAACAATTAGTATAATGAGTCACATTACAAGGATTTTGCTAAGAATTATCATGCAAAGAGTGAGGAAGAAGATACAGCTTGAAATAGGGGAAGAACAATGCGGGTGTGTAGAAGGAAAGTGTACAGTAAATGCTGTGTATATGCTGTGAACAGTTATTGAACTTGCTAAAAGAAGTAAACAAGGATATATATCTTTGCTTTATTGACTATACAAAGGCTTTTGATAGAGTTAGACATGTCAACATGGTGGATATGCTTGCAGATCTACAAATTGAGGGGAAAGACATTAGACTTATAAAAAACATATATTGGAACAACAAGCTGCAATAAGGATTAATAATGAAAATAAGGAAAATGGATTGGAGAACTTGGTGACAACTGGCAAGATCGAAGGGAACAGACCAAGAGGAAGACCGGAGGAAAATACCTGGATGGCTTTTCCACATGGCATGGACGGGACAGGAACACTGAGCTGATCCACGACACTGGTGATCGAGTGAAATGGCGAGTCATGACCGCCCACGCTTTACGGCATGACACATGATTGATTGATAATTACTTATTTTCAACTTAATCAGTTAAAACTTATTTACAGGGGACGTAACTTAAGATATAACAATGCTACTAAAAGTATGTCTCTTGTTTTATATTTCTTATGTTCAGTCATGCAATTACAAAATTAAATTTTAGTAAGTAAAAAAATAGCTGATAGTGCACTAAAAAAAACTATGACAGTTGGTTGCACTGGAATGAGAAGAAGATGTGTAGAAAATTTCATCTCAATCGGATGGACCGTTCGCGAACGCATAAAGAACTACCCACATCCATCCATTCATCCATACATAATACATTCATACATCGCCTTTTATATATATATATGGGTCATTGACATTGAGGTGAGTGACCTTTGTAGTGGACTACGATAAAAACAACCAGCCATGAGAAAAAATGGTGAGGGTGAGTGCAAAACCCCAGGGTGGATGGGGTGAGAGACAATTTAGTTTTGTGTGAAGTCAGGAGACTTGAGGGAAGTTGGGGCTGAGACCGACTGCGGGTTGGATCGCTTTGGACAGTTGAGGTTTTGGGACTCTGAGAGTTCGGTAGTCTATGGAGAGGAGCGGAATGAGATAGAGATCTCCGTCCTGTGTTGTTCTCCGAGCTTTGAAGGCAGGCCTAAAACCGAGTGGGGGTTGGATAGTAAATGGAGGCCTGAATCCAAAGTGTGTGGGTTGTATTGTGTGAGGTCCAGCCTGGGATAGGAGCTGGATAACTGTCTTGTGAATTTGAGATTAAGCAGGCCTGAGGAAGGCAGTGATGTGTGCGTGTTAAGTGTGAGGAGGAGATATATATATTCTGTGGATTATATTGTTTCTGGATATAGAATTATGTTCCGTTTGTCGTGTTCTTTCTGCATTAAAGGATTATGTGCGCCAACTCAATCTTGTTTAATGACTGGTGGATGTGCACTGCGGGGGTGAGTTTGTATTATGAGACAGGAAGCTAGCTCAACTGACACTCTGTAATGACATACAAGGAGCAGTGTAACCTAGACAACGACCATCTCACTCAGTTATTATAAAGAACATCGTGAGAATATATATATATATATTTATATATATATAAAACAGAATATATGTGTGTGGGTTTGTGGATGGGGATGTTCGATAACGGTCCATCGATTGAGCTGAAAATTTCTACACGTCTTCCTTTCATTCCCATGCAACCAACTGTCATAGTTTTTTTTAGTGTAGCATCATCTATTTACTTATTATCATTTAATAATTAAATTACATGACTTAACATAAGACATTATATATAAAGGGACATAACTTTTAGTAGCATTGCTATATCTTAGGTTAAGTCCCCTGGCTATAGATAGGTCGGTCGGTCGGTCGGTTGGGCGGATAGATAGATAGATAGATAGATAGATAGATAGATAGATAGATAGATAGATAGATAGATAGATAGATAGACTGACAGACAGACAGACAGACAGACAGACAGACAGACAGACAGATAGATAGATAGATAGATAGATAAACAGCCGGGCCGGGTCGTCAGACAGACAGACAGTCGGGAACGGGAACTTATATGACTACTTACACGAATTAAATGAGATGCACCCCATCAGGGGCTGAGCGAAGCGGGCCTGGTCAGACAGACAGACAGACAGACAGACAGACAGATAGATAGTCGGGAACGGGAGCTTAAATGACTACTTATATGAATTAAATGACATGCTCCCCACCAGATACTGGGTGAAGCCGGGCCGGGTCAGACAGACAGACAGACAGATAGACAGACAGACAGATAGTCGGGAACGGGAGCTTATATAACTACTTATATGAATTAAATGAGATGCTCTCCACCAGGAGTTGGGCGAAACCGAGCCGGGTCAGACAGACAGACAGACAGACAGACAGACAGACAAAGCAGACAGATAGATAGAAGATAGATAGATAGATAGATAGATAGATAGATAGATAGATAGATAGATAGATAGATAGATAGATCCCCGCAGGGCCTGGGCGATGCCTGGCCGGTCAGCTAGATAGATAGATAGATAGATAGATTCTTAGACAGACAGACAGACAGACAACAGACAGACAGACAGACAACAGACAGACAGATAGATAGATAGATAGACAGCCGGGCCGGGTCGTCAGACAGACAGACAGTCGGGAACGGGAACTTATATGACTACTTACATGAATTAAATGAGATGCACCCCATCAGGGGCTGGGCGAAGCCGGGCCTGTCAGGCAGACAGACAGATAGACAGACAGACAGACAGACAGAAAGAAAGACAGACAGACAGACAGACAGACAGACAGACAGACAGACAGACAGAGAGACAGTCAGATATATAGATAGTCGGGAACGGGAGCTTATATGACTACTTATATGAATTAAATGAGATGCTCCCCACCAGGGACTCGGTAAAGTCGGGCCGGGTCAGACGGACAGACAGACAGATAGACAGACAGACAGATAGTCGGGAACGGGAGCTTATATGACTACTTATATGAATTAAATGAGATGCTCTCCGCAGGAGCTGGGCGAAACCGGGCCGTGTCAGACAGACAGACAGACAGACAGACAGACAAAGCAGATAGATAGATAGATAGATAGATAGATAGATTTGATAGATAGATAATAGATAGATAGATAGATAGATAGATAGATAGATAGATAGATAGATAGATAGATAGATAGATAGATAGATAGATACATAGATCCCCGCCAGGGCCTGGGCGAAGCCGGGCCGGGGCAGCTAGATAGATAGATAGATAAATTCTTAGATAGATAGACAGACAGACAGACAGACAGACAGACAGACAGACAGACAGACACACAGACAGACAGACAGCCGGGCCCGGGGCGTCAGACAGACAGACAGTCGGGAATAGGAACTTATATGACTACTTATATGAATTAAATGAGATGCACCCCATCAGGGGCTGGGCGAAGCCGGGCCTGGTCAGACAGACAGACAGATACTCAGACAGACAGACAGACAGACAGACAGACTAGATAGATAGATAGATAGATAGATAGATAGATAGATAGATAGATAGATAGATAGATAGATAGATAGATAGATAGATAGATATAGTCGGGAACGGGAGCTTATATGACTACTTATATGAATTAAATGAGATGCTCCCCACCAGGAACTGGGTGAAGCCGGGCCGGGTCAGACAGACAGACAGACAGATAGACAGACAGACAGATAGTCGGGACGGAAGCTTATATGACTACTTATATGAATTAAATGAGATGCTCTCCACCAGGAGCTGGGCGAAGCCGGGCCGGGTCAGACAGACAGACAGACAGACAGACAGACAGACAGACAGACAGACAGGTAGACAGACAGATAGATAGATAGATCCCCGCCAGGGCCTGGGCGAAGCGGGCCGGGGTCAGCTAGTGTATATATATATATATATATATATATATATTATATATATATATATATATATATATATATATATATATATATATATATATATGTAAAATTTCTAATACTCTACTTGCTAGCCCTGGTTCAATGACTATTCCTACACTGTGCCTTGCCCTTTCTTGTTGCTCCGCTCCGGAGTAGAAGAACGTATAACTTTGGTGGATCTGCTTGCATCTTTTCCCCTTTTATTCTGGTGTCCACTAATCCCATAAATCCAATTTTCCTCCTTTCCATTGTTTCTATCAGTTCTTCTAACCGCAGATGTTAAGAGTGCCTATTTTTATAATCGCTGGTCTGTCTCGTTTTTCTTCAACATTGCCGAGTCTGTCACCGCTTGGATCAGTCCGTTTGTGCTTATTGTGTTTTCTTCTAGCAGGAAAAGAATGGCCTTCCGGTTTGCTAGGCCACTCGCAGGTTTAGGATGAAAATATCTTACCAAGGGGAGTCCGTCCTCTCTGACGAGCTATAGCCCCGTTAGCCCATAACCTCGCGGTCATGGTTTCCCGGTCTACACCACGTTGATTTGGGGTTGACTTGTGTAGTCTGCGGGTCATCGGCAGGCTCCTAATTTTCACATTTCGCCTCTCCTGGGAAGGCTAGCCGATCCTAACCCTGCTGTCTGCAGGGCCAGGCGCAGTTCACACTTTGTATAACTATTCAACACAAAAATCAAATAGGCATTATGGCGATAAGTTTGTCTGCTATTTACTTCATGTATTTTTTAAATCTTTACGCACCCTCTGCCTATTAATAGTTCTTTAAATGTGACTCACCACAGTTGGCAAAGACATACTTTCAGACAATATCTTTTATCTTGTGAAATGCTGCTTT
The DNA here is from genome assembly GCA_014155875.1 of Cepaea nemoralis. Classification (NCBI taxonomy): domain Eukaryota; kingdom Metazoa; phylum Mollusca; class Gastropoda; order Stylommatophora; family Helicidae; genus Cepaea; species Cepaea nemoralis. The sequence continues at coordinate 92,512 of JACEFZ010002400.1, forward strand.
TGCTTGCGGTGCTCTTCTTTTAACTTCCTTAATCCATCTTTTACCTGTTGTTATTAAAGTACCCGAATACTTAAATACACTGACTTGTTTTTAAGTCTCCATTCAATTTGATGTTTATTTGGGAAGGCATTTTTGTTTCTTTGTTATCAATATAGTTTTGTTTTTCGGTCCTCAGTTTTGAATCTATGTTGCTATCATTAATTGTTACTTAATGGAGTTAAATTGTTTCATTCTTGTTCCATTAAATTTTTGCTTTTTGAGAAAACATGTTTTCCTTGCAACTATTCTCACTTCGGTTTTTCTACTAATTAATTAATTAATTAATTAATTAATTAATTAATTAATTAATTAATTCAGTAGCATATTCCTTGCAGAACCTCTCTCCCATAACAACCGTCCGAAAACTTCTCGTTCATAAGCAAGATGTCCTGCGTCCGATACACCCATCTGGAGATCATTCACGACATCCTGCACCAATTTTCTCGTTGGCCTTCCTCTTCATCTCTTCCCGGGCATATACCCCTCCATGATTGTTCTCTCCAAACTTTCATAACGTTCCAAGAGACTAAAATATTTCAATTTACTTTGTTTTACCGTCTTTAGTAGCCAACCTTCTTCGATATTCACATCTTATCGTACGGATTCATTTCTTCTTTTGTGTATCCAAGGTATTCTTATATATCTATAACATGTATATGCAAAGACAGTTATGCTCCTACCAGTTTGTTTAGTAAATGTCCAGGTCTCACAGGTGTAAGTTGCAATGGGAAAGATGCATGATCTTAAAAATCTTATCGTTGTAGTTCTATCTATACCACAATTTATACAGTAATTTAATTTTTTAAGAGCAATAGATATTCGTCCTTTAATTTCCATCATTGTGTCACCATTGTTGGTAATTAATGAGCCAAGATATTTGAAATTTTCCACCACCTCCAATTTATCCTCATTAACATACACGGGGCTTCTCATACGTCTTTAGCCTGACCATGAAGGAGTAGGCGGAGAAAATTGAAATTTGGCATATGTATAGCTCATTGAATTTGTAAAGGACATTTGAATTATGAATTTCCCTCCTAAACTGGTTTTCCCGATATGGTGCATGGCACAACACACCCTATTGACCAGATCTACACATCCAATGGTTTGTCAGAACAATGGAGAAATCAGACGCCAGGACTGTGATAAAATTCTTGATATTACAGGGAAAAACACCTTCAGAAATACATAGGGACATGGTGCCAGTATTTGAAGAGGTCTGTCCTTCGTATACTTCTGTAAAAAAATTAATTGTTGTTTGTAGTTTAAGTGCGGCCATTCCCAAGATCAGGACGACCGTCCTCAGAGTGCAATGATGCAAATGCTGCAAAAGTTAAGAAAATCATAGACCAGGATAGGAAAATGACAATTGCAGAGATATCGCGTTCAGTAAAACTGAGTAAGAGTACAGATTTTAGAATTTTACATAACAGACTGAAGATGAGACAAGTGTGTGTCCGCTGGGTCCTGCGCCTGCTGACATGTGAATGGAAATAAACACGGGTTGATTGCAGTGACCAGTTGCTCAACATGTGGCGGTCGAAAAACATGTTGACGACCACGGTGACGGTAGATTAGACTTGGATTCACCATATGACCCAGAATCCAAAATTGCCAGCATGCAGTGGAACACCCCGGGCTCGCCAACACATGTCAAGCCAAGAGCACAAAAATCTGCAAGAAAAGTGATGCTGACTGTTTTTTGGGACGTCAAAGGTGTCATATTGAAAGATTACATGCTTCATGGCAACACGGTTAATTGGCAGTACTATGCAAATCTCATTATCAAACTAAGAAAGGCTGTGACCAGAAAACGAGGGGTTGCGCGTACGGAAATTCTGCCTTTGCTTCAAGACAACATGCCCTCCCATAAGCACGGCTTATGCTGCAAACTGCCAAAGATTTGAATATTGAAATTCTTCCACACCCACAATATTCTTCAGATTTGGCTCCATCAGACATTTTTCTGTTTCTAAATCTTAAAACAACAGCTGAAAGGAAATCGTTATGACAGTGACGAAGATGTCATGCTGGCCTGTGATAACTGGTTTAGTTCGAAAAATAGGATGTTTTTTTTTGCAGGTCTTTTCAAAGTCACGCAGAGATGGTAGAAGATGGCAGGTTGTGGCTACATTGAGGAGGAATAAGCACTGTGCCAATTTTCAATTTTTTCCCGCCTGCTCCTTAATGCACAGACTAAAGATTTATGAGAAGCCCCTTGTATATTTCTTTCTTTTCCAAATAATGGTGCATACTAAGCCAGATGAGATCGGAGTACTTTGGAATTATGTTAAGAACAGGTAGCTCATCATGGATTAAGAGAATAGTGCCGGCGGCATTCAGTAATCCGCGAAAAAACCAGACGGACACATAATAAGACTGCTACTGGTACAATTAGTACTGGGACTCTTCGCTGGTTGTTTCAGATGAGAACGGAGCATGTATGGGAATGTCGCGAGTGCTGGGATGTCGGTTCGTGACTCAGCTCAACTCAGTTGTTATTCAGACATTGGTTTTCTCGCTTTTTGTTGCAATTTTATCTATTTGCCAACAGCTGAAACCAAAATCAGACGTAACTACATTCCCTAAGCTCAAGGTATTTATACAGCTAACCTGTCGAGGGGATGACGTAATGCAACGTCTACAGGACCGGCTCATTACAGCAGTAGGCCGAACATTCTGTGCTGCAACACCAGTTATCAGGTACAGAACTACACCTATTCCTACCCCAGCAATAAAAGAATCTACCACTCTTTACGCCACGTCTAATTGCATTTACCAATTCACATGCAAGTGCAATGCTACCTACATCGGCATAACAGAACGGTAGTTACACATCAGGGTGTTTGAACACATACCAAACTGGGTTGACAAGAAACTACACACAAGCGATGGGATCACGGGAAGGCTGACACACCACAATTATAACCTCCCGACGTCATCCATTGCACGTCATGTCTTGGTAATCGGTCATGTAATTGATAGAGACAGCTCTTTTCGCTTGTTGTTTCATACACAAATAGTCGCTTGTTAAATTTGCAGAAGCGTTAATGATCCATCTGCATAAGTCTATTTTGTACAAACAGAAAGACATGATAGTCAATATAAAACTACTATGGTAAGCAATTGACATTACTGTGCGAACATGTGTATATATCAGCTTGAACGATGTATCTAATTATTTTACTCTATGTCGTGTGACTTCTGCAGTATGTACCTGACGAGATGCAGCGAAATGTGCCAGGCAATAAATCGTACAATCTATGGTTTGTGTCTTCGTTATTCAAATTCACTACGGGAAATCATTGTTTTAATTATATCTATAATTTATAGTAAATGCGTCTCACTTTCAACCACCGACGCCACGTCATCAACAATTAACGCGGGTTTAAACTCTGAAATAATTAACCCATAAACTTATCTCAAGGTGAGCAGTGGTTGCGTAGTGGCTAGACGGTTGCATGTTTTTTCCGGTGATCGTGTTCAAACCCCTATCAAAACGGATTTGTGTGTCAGGTATACTCAGTCCAAAATAGTTGCCAGAAAATGTCTTGGGAAGTAAAGATGATCGACGTGAAACTCATCGCATCACCCCTGGAATGTCGAGTGGTTCATAAAAATATGGGTCTAGCACCATATGTCCAAGACGCCTTAAGGTGTGTTTAAAAGAGTCCTTTACTGTAGGGTGTATATTTAATGACTGAGGGGGTTTTGAAAATATTGCCGTTCCAAGTTTTGTATTCACCCTCTGTGCAGTTCATGCATCTAAAAGGTAAATACAAAACTTGGAACAGCAGTATTTTCAAAAGACCCACAATCATTAAAAATACACCCTGTATCTTGTTATTTGAGGTGTCTAGGTTAAGTATAAACAGCAGCAGGCTGCCCGTTTATGTGCTTCATATATCTTGATTCCCCGGAACTCTGTTATTCCCTCTGTCCATCGTTTACATGATCGGCCTCTTCTTCTGGTTCTATTTGGTTTACGTCATTGCTTGTTGTGGTATACTGTTAGTTGGTAATCTAGTTACATGACCAAGCCATTTGACTTGTTGCCTTCTAATAAAATATAGCGATGCTATAACCCTCACATTAATCCTGATTTCTTAATTTCTGATTTGCTCTCAACAATCTGGTTTGAGTGGATAAATTAAGTTAGTTAGTTAGTTAGTTAGTCGACAGATCATCCTCGTTGCACATCGGACCATTCAGTCCATAAGTGCTCGGATCCCCTCCTCAGCAAATCCCGCAGCGTGTAGCGGCTAACGACGCCAGTTCTGTGTTGGTTTATCAATCTTCTTTGGCTTCCTGCGTAGTGTTCTTGTTTGGCCACCCCTCTTTTAATTTGCTGCTCTCGCAGTCTGGCCATTGTTGTAGATTCACAGTCATCACTTGGTTCTTGCAAAAGTCTCACTTCTCGTAGAGCATTCAGAATGTCAGCCTGGTCCATGGCGCGTCCGCCCTCCACAGTAGCCTCACCTGCGAGCTTGTCAGCCCGCTCATTTCCTTGTACTCCCGCATGACCTGGCACGAAGATGAAACTAATCTTTGCCAGCCGAGACCACTCCAGAGGCAGCAACCATTCTCTTCGGATCGACCCCTCCTTCATCCTCTTGATCATGTTCATTGAGTCGCTAAGGAAACAAGCCCTAGTGAATGTCTGTGTCTCGAGCCATGTTATTGCTTTACTTACTGCCATGACTTCCATGGTCAGGCTACTTGTGGTTTCAGTGAAAGCACCAGAGTCCTCCTTCACAATTCTCCCTCCGGCCCGAGCTGTAAAGGCCCATGAGCTTCTCACATGTCGGACGACCGACCCATCTGTGTAGATGACCGCGTCACTGTCTAGCGAAATCTCGAAAATCAACGCTTGTACTTCAGCCTCCACAGCAGCCGGATTTTCTTGTCTGCATTTTCTATCTAGTTGGATGCAAACTGAGAAGGATGTGCAGAAGTCTGTTGGCACTTGCACCCACTCCTCGCCAGGTTCTAAGTCCTCAAGTGAACACACCTGTTGAAGAATGTCTTCGGCTTGACCCATCCACGACCGTCCTCTTTTTAACCTGCTGCCTTTCACCTTCCTAATTTCACTATGCAGTGGATGCTGTGTGTTTGCGTTAATTCTGAGGTAGGCGCGTGCCCTGCAAACTTGCATTCTCTCTTCAATGGTTGGAAAATCAAGAAGGTAGCGCATCGCCCTGCATGCTGTATCTCTTGTACATCCAAGAATAATGCGCATAGCTTCATTCTGTATCCTTTCCATCCTTTCTATCTGCTTATGGCTGAGAGTCAGGATTGCCATTGCATACTCCAAAACAGACATGACCAGCCCCTCGTACAGAAGACATAGATGGCGCTACAAGGATAAATTAAGTGAATGGTGCAATGAATCGGGTTTTGTCATCACCCCTGTCATAACAGCTGTGTTATGATGTTCTTTAACTAGCAACATTTTAGGGCTGAGGTTCCGGTTATGCATTGACTACACTGGTTCTATTTAGTCTCTAATTCATTGATAGTTTGTGGTATACTGCCAGTTCGTAGCCTAGCTATGTCGCTACTTAATTACTTATCTTAAATAAATCTTTAGAAGTTTAACGCGGAGGCGATTGTCTACAAGTATGTCTTCAACATTATACACACTTAACAGATTGGTCTCCACTTTAACGTGTGTCAAATGACGTGAAATTATGGATTCCATAGAAGCTACGACACCCGTCGAAGATCGCTTCCAGAACATTCTCGATTGTAATACAGAACCGGATATTTTAAGTTGTTCTCAATTGCACATTGTACAGATCGTCAATCTTGTCGTCCTCTCTAACACAATAGCCTTGTTCGGCGTCATGGCTAACATCATCAACAGTATTATCTTTTTCAAGCAAGGATTTACGAATACTGTAAACATTAGCTTCTTTAGTATGGCTATTTCTGATCTGTGCTGTCTTGTTACCCTGCTTTGGATGTGCATGTGTCTTAATCCATTCATAAATGCTGCAGGCGTTCCTTGGATAGCTGTAGATTTTATGTACCTCTCCGCGGCGTGGCCACACGTCGCCTGTGGACGAATAACAAGTTATATCACAGTGTTTATCACCGCGGAAAGATGCATCTCAATAATAACCCCCCTGAAAGTGAAACAAATCATTACACCCAGTCGAGCCACTGTTGTGATCTGTCTTATTTTCATCATGAATATTCTTCTACTGGTCCCGGAGTACGCAACGTCCTATCTTCAGTTTAAATATTTCCCCGAAAGAAATGCAACACTGATAGCAATAACCTTTACAAGTGATAGGGGCGAGACATCTGAATTCGTTTACCTTATGAGTTCCATTACCAGTATATTATCGTTTGTTGGTGTAATTCTTTGGACCATTATTTTGGTGGTAAAGCTCCAACAAAGTTCACAATGGAGACAAACAGCGAGGAATGGTCAAGAGGGAACCATGTCCAGCCGAGACAAGAAGACAGTCAAAATGGTGATCATAATTGCCAGCGTTCTAATCGTCTGCTATACCCCAAATACTGTCGTTGGGATGGCAACCTTTGTTGAACCTCGGTTAAATATAGGTAAAAGGTATATGAACTTAGGAATGTCCCTGGGATCAGTCGCCTCGGTGTTCCAATCGGTCAATTCCAGCGTTACCATTTTCCTTTACTATAGCATGAGCTCCAACTACAGACGGACTTTCGATAAACTGTTTGGCAGAACTATACAGGTGAAATTTTCGTGAATAAAAACAAAATGGTATATATAGTTAGCCTCGTCGTAATGTAAAATTATGACCAGTAAATAGCTTAATACGAGTATAATTAACTGGTTCAGTTCCGAAGGATAATATATCGAAAAACGAGAGCTTCCATGTGGACAGAAGGTCGACATATCGCCATACTAGGATCATCGTGTTATTTACTTTCTTTCACGGTATCTTCCACAATCTCAAAGCTCAGTGAACGGAAATATATATTATAATACTCGTTCATCTGATTGTGTTCCATGTCTGGTCCAAACCTACTTTTTTGTTTGGCATGGAATAAGTTAATAATGCGCAAAGGAATGTGTTTCTAATTACTTCAGTAATATCTTTAAAATATGTTCTGACTTTCTTCGTTGCTGGCCTTTCAGACGGAGAATCGTGGGTGATCATCGCTAAATCTGTAGAATTCAGCTTATGAATTGCGCTTGCCGTTCTGCTGGTATCAGGAATGGGACAAGCACGGTGTAATAAAGTCAACCCTCTAGACTTCAGTTTTGTAATAATGTTAATTTTCGTATGTTTCTTTCTATACTGTCTATACTTATGCGATGGGACGCAGAGGTGTTTCCAAGGCACCAGGGCCGGGTTATATACTAGCCAAGACCTATTGACGCGTCCTCGTCGAGCGTCCTGGGCAACTGGTCCCTTCGGGGTCCTGGCTAAAGTCAGTAAGATCGCCGATTCCTCCGAAGTCGGAGAGTGTCTGCCTGTACGGCGAGGAACCACCAGTCTGCACACCAATAAGCCAGACATGGGACAACGGATACTCACGCAAAACTCAGGTCCTGTATGACATCACACTGATGTTGGACAACAGGATGCCTTCATCCGACATACAGGACTTCGCGTTCGAGCTCAAACCAACGAACACAAGCAAGTAAGCAAGTATACTTATGCGATAACCCTGTGGCTCATTGGACATATGTCTGAATTCGCATGAAAGCTGTGAGGTGTTCATAGACCTGGAATCCGATATTAAACTGTTAAGTTAGCTGCATGTCCTTTACAGGACGTGACAGTCAACCCCATTGGTTTTTGGCTGTTTGTGATTTCTTACAAGTTTACATTGAGTGCCGGCTCCGAGGCGGAAGAGTTATGGACGCAGTCTGTAATCCCGCATACCCGTGTTCGAAACACCGCTGCAGACGATTTGAGCAGACCGTCTTGCGTTGGTGTTTTACGAAATTGTATGGGTGCCGGTTGTTCAGAACGCAAAGGCAAACTACTGAACGTAAACTTGCCATAAGATCACAACAGCAAAACATGCTGGTGTTGACTGCAATGTCCTGTAAAGGATATATATACAAGTAACTTTTGTTTGTGTGTGTGTGTGTGTTAAATTAAGTAGTTTTGCCATCTACTGAACGTAAACTTGCCAAGACTTCAACAACAGCAATAAAATGCCGGTGTTGACAGCGATGTCCTGTAAATAGGATATACAAAAAAAAAAAGGTTTTGCCATTTCTTTCTGAACGACCGGCACTCATACCTTTGTATGGGAATCAACGCAACGGGGTGTGCTTCCAAATCACCCTCAGCTGTGTTTCAAACCCGTATAGGGATTACGAATTACGTCCGTAACACCTGCGCCACAGAGCAAGTGCTTAAACAGAGTACCAGAAAATGTCCATGGACATAAAGGAAGTAGGCTCGACATTGACCATATCAGACAACTAGTGCTGATTAGTGTACAATATGTCATAAGCACCATGTACCAAATAGTGGGCGTGGACATTTTTTTTTCTTTACTCATGTTCATTATTCATCATTATGTGCCATGCCGATCTCACCCAATCACAAGAGTCGTGGAAAGGCTCTGTGTTCTTGTCTAAACCATTCCACGTGGCCAAGCCATCCAGGTCTACTTTTCTACCTTCCCCTTGTTCTCCTCCCCTCGATCTTGCCAGTTGTCACGAATTTCTCTAGTTTATTACTTCTCATTACGTGCCCAAAATATCTCGACTGTCTACATCTAATTTTTCTAATCAGTTTACAGTTTTATTTGTTTCTTTGTAGGACTTGGTCATTTGTTTTTCTGCCTGTCCATGGTATTCTTTGCATTTTCCCCAGAAACCACATTTCCACAGCCATCAGATGTTTTCCAGCTTGTCTGCTCATTATCCACGCTTCACATCTTTTTCAAGTTGCTAATGGCATCTTTTTATTGGTCAGTATGTTTTCCATTTTGAAAAAGGCTACCTTCACCATTGCAATTCTTGTTCTAATCTCTTCAAGGCATCTTCCATCCGATGTTATATTGTTCCAAGATAATTGTGCCTATTCACGTGTTTAAGTATATTCCCATTTACTTGTATATTACACTGTGGTATTTCGTTTTTCTTAGTGACGACCATAATCTGTGTGGTCTTACAATTTAATTATAACTTCAGTGGTTCACTGTGTGCAGCAACCGCATCTGCTAAATATTGCAGATCCTGCCCATTGTTTGCAATCAATACGGTATCATCCGCATATCTGTTTGTAAATGCATACGAGTAGATATAATCTCTGTTACGTCCAAAGTGTGGAGTTATGGACTCCTCCTATATTTCACTCGTTCATACACAACGACAACACCCAGGGGAATGTTATCACTGTCTGAGAAAAGAGCGATAGCCAGAAAACTCAGACAGTCACACACATCAGGTTCATAATCATACCTAGAACAAAATGATAGTACAGTAAAACTTCGATTAACCGTCACAACCCCAACTAGGGGTTAGCCGAATAGACGGATAACATAAATCTCTTACTACATATGTGCAGTAACGTGATTTCACTGCGGGCTTGGGACAAAAATGAAAATAAAATCCTTTAAAAGTGAATAATACATATTGTATTTAATTTTACAAAACGATCAATATAGACTTCAGTGTAAGAGGAGTAATGTACAGAAATGTATTGTAATACTATAAACCTACGTTATTTTAAAATAATCTGTCATCTACTTCTGTGTCTTTGAGGCTCGAGCTTTCTGCTCGGCGATGTTCCTTATCTTACGTAGAAGTAGGATCTGTGTTGCATTTCCCTCTTGCATTTTAAACTAGTGGATTCACTTTGATCACATTGTTTCTTATTTTGAGTTGCTAGTTGTAGATTTTGGTTAAGAACTGATCCTTCATCGTCATCACATCCTTCTTCTTCAATGGTAGTCACAATAGAAATTTTAGACCCTCCATCCATTTTGTCACATTCCAACCAATCTATTACCTCTTCAGGCGTAATTTTTTTTCACTGTTTAATCCTACATTCTTGCACAGATGCACAATTTCGTCAACACTAATAGTCTCAGTTCCTTCAGTCTCGTCAATAGGTTCAGGCAAGAGTTTATTCCACCCATTCATTACGTTAGACACTGTAAGGTCAGCCCAAGCAGTGGCGACATTGAAAATAGCCTCCTTTATGTTGTAACTCTTCCAATTGTTTAGACTATGACGGATAACAGAAAGTGACAGTTAAACGAGTGACGGTTAATCGAATGTTTACTGTTATACAAATTCCCACTCACTCAGTGAATTACTAGAGACCGTGTCAAAAGTCTAACAATACAATGTTTCATTTAGAAATAAATACTTGATACTCATGAGTAGAGGGGTGTTGTAATAGTTGTGGAATTCATCTTGAATAGATTGGACAGTAAGACGATTTAAGCGACTAAGTGCGGGTGTTCAAAACGTGGAAAAATAGCAAAATAAATTCACCCGGAAACTCTTCTCATCTTCTTCTGAAGATGCAAACAAAGACGACGTCGATTATTGGCACAATACACATTTCAAATCGGCATTTGTTAAATGCAGGATTAGAATATTGGGGTATCAGCTCTCATTCGCACTTAGTACGGTCACTCGTTATCTTCACTTCGTGTGGATAATGAAGTAACACTAACACACACACACACACACACACCACATACACACACACACACACACACAGAGAGAGAGAGAAAAAGGAGGGGGGGGGGGCTCTGGGAAAGAGACAAAAAGAGAACCTGCTGATAATACCAGCTATATCCCAAATGTTTATATACACCTATTAGTTATCACTCTCCTCACACTTAATTCCTCCTTCAGACCGCACAGAACAGATCACGAACCATCTGCCACAATCAGGCCATATCCATCGTGACACTAGATAGATTTCATAAGAAAGATTCCCTTGGAATAATCATGGCTTTCAATAAGAAACCTACATAGAATTGTCATAGTGATAGTACTTTATCCTCCTCTCCTAATAAGCCCTCCTAGAAAGCAAGGACGGTAGCGACCTAAGTAGCCGAAGGAACACCCCAGATGATGGAAACACAAAGTTCATTAAACTGTCTGAGAAAGGAGTCCAGTCCAACGATTTCTATTCGCCTGCCGAGACATAATTCAATGGTTCCCATATGAGTGTTTCTTTAACAAGCTTCGAGATCTTTAAAAGCCAACGAAAACTACTAGAATAAAATGAACAGTCACTAGCCATTTCGCAACCCACCTTATGGACAGTTGACCTTGAAAGGCAGAAGTAAAACAACAACACTGACATAAAACAAGGACTTCCCGACCGGAACAACGAAACAGACTCGCAGCTTACAGACTTACTTCTCTATAATAACTCTTTCTAACAAGACTGGGCACTTTGGTTCAAATACTGTGTCACACAGTTGTTAGACACTGAAACCCTTTATCTTGTAGGAAGGTTGGAATGCAAATGACAAAATGGAGATAGCATACAGCGTTCAATCCGAGTACCAACATAGCCATAAATACAATACGGGCACATTGGATATTCCCCACTCTAATAAACTGCAGAGTAGCCTCCAAACGAATATCCCAGTAATAATATATATACCTATTAGGCAATTATAAACGACATACAACATGATTTTGTATCTATTGTGATGTTCTAACCGGGAAGAATGCCATGAAGATAATTCAGAGGAGATGAGATTGGACGATTTCGTCACAATGTTATTGATGTTACATCCCCCAATGAGGAGGAGCGGCTGGCCGAGTGGCTAGAACGCTGGATTCTCCTTCGGGAGACCCGTGTTCGAATCCTCGGTAAGGTGTGGGATATTTTTCTGTCGGGGGCAAAAATAAAATCCTAACCTGCACAGGCCGGTCTCTCTGGCTGTGGGGTTACAACACTTTCTCTCTGTAATCCCGTTTATCACGCAGAGTCTCGTAGCGGAGCGAGAGCTGAGGCGGTTCGACCCCCGCTCGTGACTTGCGGGATACTGAGCCGGCCGCTCAGAAAGCAATGGCAAACTACTGAGCGTAATCTTGCCAAGAGATCAACATACAGCTGAAAGATGCTGGTGTTGACAGCTAAGTCCTGTAAAGGATATGCTAAAAAAAAAAAAAAAACCTGCACAGTTCGCGGCGACTGCACTAGCCAGGCTGCCTCAATTCCCCAGGCTCAAAGACCCCCCACCCCTCCCCTGCTATACATCACAAGGTACTATATTGGCAGTAAATGACAGTGACATAATCTCCCAATGTTGATTCCTTTCATATCTTCTACATTTCTGAAAATATTTTCACTGTACAGGGAAACAAGATCTGGAAACATTACATATCCCTGTCTCATATCTCTCTTAATAGGCTGATATTCACCTACTTCATTATTATTGTTTACAAGTCTGTGGTAAAGTAGATTCAGCAGGGAAGATACATATCCCTATTAGCTAAGACCGACTACTAGTGAAAATCAGAAATGGCTCGTAAGACTCTTTAGAGGTGGAGACAGGTCATAAGGTAAGGTTATAATAGATATAAAGAAAGGTTTTCACGTAGAAGGCCAGTAGAGCCAGGAAAGTCACCTTCTTTTATAAGAGGAGGAAACGCACTCTTGAGTAAATTGAAAAAAAAAACGTGTCGTCTTCCTGCCACATAATTCTCTTCAGAGTTAATGTTAAATGATGTAGCAATACCACATTCAACACACAAAACCTTAGACAAACCAAAAAGAAAAGAGAACAACTTCTTCTTATAAATTATAATATTATAATGGGATAACATGGGGGGGGGGGGGGGGAGGCCGTCGTTTAACTGGCATCTTAAAAATATACACAACTCAAACAAACAAACAAAAAGAAAAACACACACACAATAAAAGACACAATAAGACCACTAATTATGTCCATTAATTACGTAAAGTGTTCCTGTGTCCTCACCGGTGAATAAATAAATTACCACTGTTCAATCACAAGTTAGTTGCTAAACTGCTTCTCATATCTTCACATATGTTATTAAAATGTCCTTGCGTTCACAAAAATACGAAACTAACATGCCCATTAGGTCACCACGAACAAGACTAAAAATGTCCATTTGGTCACTACAAACTAGATTTAAAATGTCAATTAGGTCACCACAAACTAGATTAAATATGTCCATTAGGTCACCACAAACTAGATTTAAAATATTCATTAAGTCACCGCAACCTATATTAACCATGTCCATTAGGTTAATCTATAGGAATTCATGAAATCAGGATACGAAAGTTGTTGGTACTGCTGTTGTTGGTACTACTGTTGTTGGCCATGCTATCATAGACGATATTCATGTGGTACTTATTTGACTTCCACAATGCTAGGGTTGCTCTGAAATCGGAGGGCTTATTGCTGTTCAATGGCGATTCGCTCTTCCAACAGTAGCAAGGCAAATCCCCTCATCCTCCATTGAGGACATTGACCCTCCTGATGACAATATACAACGTTCAGGACCATACACCAGAGTAAGCTAAAAGACCACCATCCCCTGTTGAAACGTGTACCAAACCAAATATCGATACTTACAGAAAAGAGGGGTGGGGAGAAAAAAGAGGGACGGTGAAGGGATTATTACATAGGGGCAGGCTAGCCAGACTTTGCCCTGTTGGGTACCATCACTCCAACTCTTGGACGTGATTCATCCCTCCACACCAACATCTAATGAACGCCTTCGCCTCTCATATCGGCAAGATATGTCTCCTTCACTCCTGGTCAGTTGAATCATCCTCGTGTTCTCATGGCTCAGTCGCCGAGATTATTTGAGTGTCTGTGAGCAAGAATGGCACCATTACACAACCCTGACATTGCTTCTCTTCTCCAGGATAAATGGCAATGTAACATCACATCATATTTATACTTGTATAGAAAAATACATTAAACATAGATATAAAGAGATTATAAATGATAGTTAAGAAAAGTATCATCTATAAAAGAATATAAGTGATATTTCAGGGGGAAAAACATCCTGGTAGTTCTTGTCCTAATCACAAGCTACATATGAAGACTCTGAATGAATAGTGAATGGAAAGTTCATCCTTGATAAAGTACATAAACTGACAAGCAAGATATTCATTCACTATCTTCTATGTCAAAGAAATTATCACCTATATCTTTTGAGTATTTCTCTAAATCTACTCCTACTTCCATTATCACAAAGAAAGCTCTGCTAAAGATTCATATCCTTTCTATCCTATCCAATAATCCAAGTCTATTTATTATGATCATCAACTTACCAATGTTTTCAGAACTTATAATTTACCTACACAAATTCTCCTAACAGAACCCCACAACTTTCCTCCTTGAGAATTCTCGGCCAACCGCCCAGGAGGATATTTGAATTCCCTGCAGAAATTTCTCAGCTCATTTAATTAACATAAGCTTATGGTAATTCCTCCTACGCCACAAATCAACAAGTGCCACTCCTAGTTTTATTTCCGACTGTCAAAGATTTCATCAACTCGCAGGTGTTCCGTAGTTGCCAATTTCATTGTGGAGGGGAATTCTATTTTTAGCTGTTGTTTTGGTGCGTTAAGCGAATAGGGCTTGTATTAATATTTATAAAAGTTAAAGCGATTCTCACTCTGCATTCATAATGGTGTTGTGGCGTAAACTTCACAAATTTCAGGAAGTCTAACGTTTTTACCATCAATTTGTAGATCTGCAAGCATCTTCATCATGTTGACATATCTTACTTTATCGAAAGCCTTTGTGTAATGAATAAAGCAACCATGTCGGTCTTTGTTTACGTCTATAGAACTTTCAATTAATGTTCTCAGAGTGTACACAACATTTACTGTACCCTTTCCTTCTACGACCCTACATTGTTCTCCTAATTCGGGCTGTATTTTCTCCCTTTTGCCTGCAAAGCCGGTCTCCCTGGAGGAGGGTTTGCAGGTTTCTCCGTAACCTCGAATACTCTCGTGGTTGATGTGAGCGCACGAGAATTGGATGCGGTTTGAGTCACGCCAGTGACTTATGAGAGTATGGAGCCGATCGCTCAGAAAGCAATGGCAAACTACTGAGCGTAATCTTGCCAAGAAATCAACAATCAGCTGGAAGATGCTGATGTTGACAGCGATGTCCTGTAAAGGATATGCAAAACATTTTTCTTTGCATGCAAAATCTTCGTAAAGGGCTCATTATACTAACTGTTCGATATTGATCACATTCCAATGTTCCCGGTTTCTTTAGAGCTTCAATAAATATAGAATTACGTAATTTAGGAGGTATAGCTTCAGTATCATATATTGCGTTCATTCTTCTGAAGCATTGATAATTTCTGTTGTGATGTTGTCTGAACCTGGGGTCTTGCCAGTTTTCATATGGCCAAGATCATTCTAAACTTCAATTTCAAAATTGATGGCCCTTCATTATCATTTAAAATATCATACTGTTCTTCTCTTGTATCATAATTTCAAAAACAGGAAACATCATAATAGAAACAGATCAGATTTTATATGCATGGCCAGATTATATGAAAACCCCTTGTTTCCAGGCAACCGGTTAATAAAGGCCTTCTTTTATTTGTAAGCTGCCCTTGAAATTCCATCCACCGCCTGCCTTCCGAAGTTTCTTGTGAAAATCATCACATCCTCCCCAGAAAAACACAAAGCGTCCCTCTGGAAAAGCACTGTTATGCTGTCACCATTTTACCGGTTGTGTCCGCATGGTAGGTTACAGTTACTATTCTCTCTTTCTCTCTCTCTCTCTCTCTCTCTCTCTCTCTCTCTCTCTCTCTCTCTCTCTCTCTCTCTCTCTCTCTCTCTCTCTCTCTCTCTCTCTCTCTTTATCTCTCTCGAGGAAGTATGTGTGGGAGGCGGAGTTTTGTGGGTAGGGGATTGTGTTGGGTGGATTGGGGATGCAAGGGCGGGTGGGGAGAAGTGTATGGTGTGTGGGTTTGAGATATGTGTGCAGTGAGTTGGTGGGGGATGTGTGAATGATGTGTGGGTGGAGGGTATGTTTGTGGTGATATGGGTGGAGGATAGTGTGTGGTGTGGGGGATGTGTGTGATGGGTGCGGGGAATGTGCGTATGGGTGGGGTATATGTGTGGGTGAGTAGGGGATTGTGGTGGTTGGGGAAGTATGTCGGGGTGTGTGGGTGGGAGATGTGTGTGTGTGGATGGGGAATGTGTGAGTGGCTTAGGGATGTTAAGGTGGGTGAGGCAGTTGTATGTGTCGGAGTGGGATGTGTGAGTGGGTGCAGGATGTGTGTGGGTAGGGGTATTGTGATCGAGAGATGTTTGGTTGGGGTGGGTGGTGGGGGTGTGTGGGTGCGTAGTGGAGGATGTATGCGTGAGTGAGTGTGTGTTGGTGGACGGGTAGGGAATGCGTGTGTGGGTGGGGAGAGGTGTGTGGTGTGTTGGTTGGGAATATTGTGTGTGGGTGATGTATGTGTGTGTGGGTGGGGGATTTTTGTGGTGTGTGAGTGGGGGTATGTGGGGTGGATGAATAAGGGTATCTGTGTGGGTGTGGGTGGGAATATTGTGCGGTATCTGGGTGGGGATATGTGTGTGGTGTGTAAGTGGGGATGTGTTGGTGATTGATATGTGTGTGTGTGGTGCGTGGGTTGGGAATAGTGCGTGGTAGGGTGTGTATGTGATGTGCGGGTGGGGGATTGTGTGGTGGGGGATTAGGTTAAGGCATGTGTGGGTGGGTGGAAGTTGTATGTGTGGGTGGTGGGGTGTGTGTTAGTGGATTGGGGATGTATGGGTGGTTAGGGAGATGTGTGTGTGTGGAGGAGGGGGGCAGGGACATGTCAGTTGGTGGGGATGTGTGTGTATGGTTTGGGGATATGTGAGTGGATGTGCGATGTGTGGGTTGGTGGGGGATTGTGTGCATGGGTGGGGAATATGTTGTCGATGGAGATGTGGCTGGGGGATGGGTGGTTTGAGGTGTGGGTGGGGAGAGGATGTGTGGGTTAGGATGTGTATGTGGATGGGCGTGGGATGTGTTGGTTGGTGGGGGAATGTTTGTGGGTGGCGAGTGTGTTTTGGTTGGGGGATCAGGTGAGGGCAGTGTGTGTGGGTGGGGGATGTGCGGGAGGGGGATGGGTCGGTTGGTGGGGTATGTATGTGTCCCTTGGTATGCGTATGTGTGGGAAGGTGGGGGTGTGTATGTGTCCCTTGGTGCGCGTGTGTGTGGGTAGGTGGGGGTGTTGTGTGAGTGGGGTGATGTATGGATAGGTGGGAGATGGGCTTCATAACATAGTAATTAGCCTTATGTTTACAACATTCATTTCACAATGTTTATTTTTCTTCCTATGTAAATGTATAATGCTCATGATGAACGAAAGACGAGTGATTGGAAGGGCCGAATGTAAGACGGGCCTGCGCGCCCAGTTTGTGACCCTAATAAAGTTGATTTGATTTGATTTGATTTGATTTTCCCTCTCTCTATCTTTCTCTCTTTCTTTCGCTCTCTCTCTCTCTCTCTCTCTCTCTCTCTCTCTCTCTCTCTCTCTCTCTTTTCTCTCTCTTTCTCTATCTCTTTCTTTCTCTCTCCACCCCCTCCCGGATGCTGGTAATAGTAATACACGGTCGGTTATAATGTTACGTCACTATTAGAATGTAACTTTGGTTTCATCAATAAATCTGAACTTAGACAACTGAAACGCAGCCCACACGAGAAATAATGGGTTCGTTCTAGGTTAGACCATTGGTAAAGTCCTAGCTTAGACAAAGTGGATAATCTCTAGCTATGACAAAGCGGATAATCTCTAGCTTGGACAAAGCGGATAATCTCTAGATTAGATAAAGTGGATAATCTCTAGATTAGACAAAGTGGATAGTCTCTAGCTTAGACAAGGCGGATAATCTCTAGCTTAGACAAAGCGGATAATCTCTAGCTTAGACAAAATGGATAATGTCTAGCTTAGACAAAGTGGATAATCTCTAGCTTGGACAAAATGGATAATCTCTAGCTTAGACAAAATGAATAATCTCTAGCTTAGACAAAGTGGATAATCTCTAGATTAGACAAAGCGGATAATCTCTAGCTTAGACAAGGTGGATAATCTCTAGATTAGACAAAGTGGATAATCTCTAGATTAGACTAAGTGGATAATCTCTAGCTTAGACAAAATGGATAATGTCTAGCTTAGACAAAGTGGATAACCCCTTGCTTAGACAAAATGGATAATCTCTAGCTTATACAACGTGGATAATCTCTAGCTTAGACAAAGGGGATAATTCGTGGTAGAGTAGTAGTATTAGTATTAGTAGTAGTAGTAGTAGTAGTAGCAGCAGCAGCAGCAGCAGTAGTAGTAGTAGTAGTAGTAGTAGTAGTAGTAGTAGTAGTAGTATTAGTAGTAGTAGTAGTAGTAGTAGTAGTAGTAGTAGTAGTAGTATTAGTAGTAGTAGTAGTAGTAGTAATAGTAGCAGCAGCAGCAGCATCAGCAGCAGCAGCAGTAGTAGTAGTAGTAGTAGCAGCAGCAGTAGTAGCAGTAGTAGTAGTAGTAGTAGCAGCAGCAGCAGCAGTAGTAGTAGTAGTAGTAGTAGTAGTAGTAGTAGCAGCAGCAGCAGCAGCGGTAGCAACAGTAGTAGTAGTAGTCGTAGTAGCAGCAGCAGCAGCAGTAGTAGTAGTCGTAGTAGCAGCAGCAGCAGCAGCAGCAGCAGCAGCAGTAGTAGTAGTAGTAGTAGTAGTAGTAGTAGGAGGAGGAGGAGGAAGAGGAGGAGGAGCCCCAGCAGCAGCAGCTGTTGTAGTAGTAGGGAGAGCAACAGTATCAGCAGTAGCAACAGTAGTAATAATAAAAAACGAAACACAAGGCCTGTCATCGGTAAACTAAAATTGTTATTTATTAGTTCACAAACAATGGTCATTATTTTCTGTCATAGAGTGTATGCTATTCAGACCATCGCAGACTTTTTCAACACGGTTCATCAACTGATCTTTAAATGATAAAAACGATACAATAACCATGTTACAGACATCAAGATAGGAACAGATACATTAATGAATACTAACCGTAGTACACAACATGTGGTGTTATTGACAGATGCAAAATCAGTACTTCCAGCGCTCCTGTCTAGGACATTTCCAGTACTACTTTCTGAACTTGGCAGCCATCATAAGGTCACCATACCGTGGATACCATCTCACTGTAGAGTACCCGGGAATGAGAGAGCTGATTGATCAGCTAAGGAAGGAGCGATAGAAATACAACTTGATGTGCCTGTTATACCGCCTAAAGTAAAGAATGATCAAATCAGTCAGAAAGCCACCAACACAAGCCCACTTTGTGGACAGACCATAACTGGATTTTAATCTGCGCCTCTGAAAGGACACAATAGATTACACAGCTACATGCATACACAATACAAGATTGGCCAATCAGTCATATGTACATATGGATTGGTGCCGCAGCAGCAGGTTACATACTCCAAGACTACCCAAAATACGACATATCTAGGAAAACCTTCTGGCCTAGAGAAACAACAGTAGAAAATAAACTATATGGACTATTGAGTGCACTAAAAGAGACAGTGCAATTCATACAAGAGACAACATTGCAGATGTAGATAAATTACAAGCGAATGAAAGAGAAGAAGAAGAATAATCATGATAGTACACACTGCAGAAACATCAATTTTCTTCGCAGTTTACCGGATTTCGCGTATAATTAAAACATAACTGTCGTTATTATAAACTTAAACACATGTTATAAAAGTAAAGAGAACCTAGCCTCGCCATAAGATATATATACACCAAACTCTACATACTAAAGTTGTTGTTATGTCTGCGGTGACGTCGTGTGCTCAAATTAATATATTAACACGATATATTAAGTGATCGTGCGTACTTATTATAACAGTTAAATTATACTGCAGCTCAGCTTCTGACTCTGAGAGTCATATAATTATTTTAACTGCTTGTTAAAAATAACATAGGCTGGGTTTGTGAAAAGCCCTCCAAAAGATAAGCATAGTTTGAAAGCTCTTACTATTCTAACAAACGGGAAATTAATTTACTTACCCAAAAAAAAAAAAAAAATTAAACAAAAATACAGTAACCCGCTTTTTCGATATTGTCTTCCATTTTATCTCTTGATATTCTCTCGCTTTACGTTGATTCACTCGATGTAAGGTATTTATGATGTATGCTGCTATAATGTGTTTAGACCAATCGGCACTAGGTTTATGATGTGGTCAATATCACGCGGCCGCTTTATTGCCCATGAAATGTCTGGGTGCCCATTTTAGGCTGGATCAGCCGGGAAGTCCATGTCACTGAAAAAATAAGCTCGCATCGAAGGGGGATGTGAACATATACCAACGGGCAGGCAGACAAGGGTGATAGTCACAGAGCTACAGCTGTTCTCATGGGAAGTAAACTAACATGAAATTGGTCCAGCACTTACAGGCACATAAAGTCTTAAATTCTTAAAAGTTGAGAGGGTCGACTTCTTTGCACCGGGTTTTATCCCATATGGCAAGCTGGACTGCAGAAAGCGTCGCACAAAGCACGAACGCCGTAGCTCCAGCGATGACCCCCAGGAGTCTCCGAGAAACATGCACTCGTAAACTGAAAGACGTAGCCCGGAATCGAACTCACAACCTTCGGAGCGTGAGGCAGATGGCTCGACCACTTCCTTACTGAGACTCTCACTGGCACATAATCTTGGCGTAGTAGGCAGACTTTCAGCTTGCTTACAATATACAATTACGAAATAAAGCTGGAACAGCAACAAGATGAGAGAAAAACAGCAACGTTGCTTCACATGTATCGAATGAATAATACAACAGAAACGAGAAGTATAATATATACGCTTTACAGGGCAACGATCACAAGTGACCAAATGGACGTTGCGGCTAAAGCCCTCGTCAGCACACAAACATATATTGATACAGCTACAAGAGAAACTCTACATGAAAAACTCTACTTGAAAAATATATAAAATATTTCCTTGTCTTCTCACGTGTGAGGTTTAAGGCCGCGTGTAACGAGCGATTGGCCAATATATGAGATGGGTGTTGACGGTATTCATGAAGTGACAAGTAATTACATTCAAACTTCCCCCATGGATCCAACAAAGGAAACAGTTCTACACCATACACCTGGCTGTAACCCAGGCTCTGATATACTAAATTGCGCCCACCTGCAGACTTTCGAGATTGTCAACTTTGCTTTCATCTGCAACGCGATATCTTTGTTTGGTCTGATCGCTAACATGATTAACATCGTTGTATTTTTCAAGCAAGGTTTTTCAAATACCGTAAACATCAGTTTCTTTAGCCTGGCCATCTCCGATTTGTGTTGCCTTCTAACGCTGCTGTGGGTGTGTATGTGTCTTAACCCTTTCATAATTAATGCAGGAGTTCCATGGGTACCAGAAGATTTTGTGTACCTCCCCGGGGCGTGGCCACATGTGGTTTTTGGACGAATCACAAGTTACATCACCATATTTATCACCGCGGAAAGATGCATCTCTATAATAAGTCCCCTGAAAGTGAAGCAAATCATTACCCCCCAGCGGGCCACTGTGGTGATCTGCCTTATTTACACCATAAATATTCTAACACTACTTCCCGAATACATAACATCATATCTTCAATTTACGTTTTCCCGAGAAAGAAACGCAACTCTTTTGAAACTGGTCTTCAGAAGCAACAGGGATAACGTTGTGGGACTTGTATTCATCATTAGCTCCATCACAGGCATATCATCCTTTCTAGGTGTAGTTGTATGGACGATTATATTGGTGGTAAAACTCCAACAAAGCGCAAAATGGCGCAGACAAGTCAGTAAGATTCCAGAGGAAAACATGCCCTGCCGTGACAAGAAAACAGTGAAAATGGTTGCCATTATCGCTAGTGTTCTCATCGTCTGCTACACTCCCGGGGTTGTGGTTGCAATGGTTACATATATAGAACCAGGTTTGAACCTTCACGGGCAGTATGCCAACTTAGGGACCGCCATGTGGTCATTTGCCTTTATGTTTCAAGCGGTCAACTCTAGCGTGAACATTTTTCTCTACTATAAAATGAGCTCCAACTACAGGCAGACTTTCGATTTGCTTATGAAAATATTTGCACAATGAAACAGAATACAACAACCGGATGAGAGAAATAATACTGACTTCATTTTTATTGGATGACACGTCAAGTTTGAAAGGGTTATGTCCTAATCTTCGCGAAACGTTGTGCAACGTCCGTAATGGGAAACTGTTGTTTTAAAACATTTGTTAAGTGAGACCATTGCTATCATACGCCCGTTATCTGATATCACAGTGGCGGTGGTGATATAACAATGCTGAGTGTGGAAGGCTCGTGATAATATAGTGGACAAGTCTCGTCTTTTATAAATTCATACGTTTATTAGGTGAAAATCATTCATCGTCAACATGATGGAAAACTCCTACATTCTTGTTGTTTACCTCCTGAATTCCCAGTCCCCCAAGTGACGTGTGTGCCAGCCCTGGATACGTCTATCCATTCGTGCACACACGTTCACCAACTATGGTTTCCCACTAGTTAATGAATGCGCAGCATTCCCTAACTCTTTACTCCTAAGCTATACTGTTACAATACCTCCCCTTCTTCAAGGAGATTTTTTCCCTGAAAAAATCTCAACCCCAACTCTTAACCACTTAACTCTACTATACCTGCCCAACAATCCCACATATTTCTCAACTCAATACTCACCCTCTTATCTCATCATAGCCAAATGCTATCTAGAGACATACTTCATACTATATCAATAATACAAAACTCTCTACAAAACTCGTTATAAAGTTCTCCACAAAACTCTCTACAAAATTCTCCATAAGTGAACCACTATTAAAGTGTCCATCTAAATTATGATTGACAAAAATTGAAGATATTTCCCTTATCTTTTTCTCCCTTATTCACATTCTCGCTATTCCAGGATAGACAGAAACGTTTAGTTAAGTCAGTTAAGTTGGATAGGTTAGATTTGGTAGGTGCGCACCTTAAAAAAATATAGAAAGTAAGGGGAAAAAGTAAGAAGTAACCACATTTCTCTTCCCATGCATTCTCAAAACTTTATAAAAATAAAGTTTCTAAAATTTATCTTCATTTTCGTCAATAATAATTGTTGTTATCAAAAAGTTGATCCAACACTACAACCATTTTGTATTATACAGCTCGTCAAATTCAACTATTCCTTCAAAACCTCCAAATTATTAGTATACTGTTACGTACAGTCTTCTTCTTCCAGTGTCCACTTATTTAAATGCCAAAATTCAACCTGGCATTCCCCCCATATTCTCCCATTAAACGCTGTTCAACCCAGCTCCTATTTCAACTCCCCATTTACCCAATATCGCCCGTCACTCCAATCCATGTACTTACGTTACGAACCAACTAATGTAGTCCCTATTTCAATCCCCCATTTTAACTCTTTCCAAACCACCTGTATTATCAATTTTTGCTGATACCCCCAGCCACTTTTAAATATACTCCTCCATTACAACATATTGAATCACTTCACTAATCACTACCACTTCCTCCTTAACTCAACCATGTTTCACCCTCAATTTCTGTTTATAAACGTTATATACGTTAAACAACTCAACGTCTATTTCACATTTTCTGTAAGTTCCCAAAAACAACTCTACATTTTTCCCCTACCTGAACGTCAAGCCAGTAATCATTTTAAACACACCCAGGATAATTCAATAAAAGCAACCTTAAATTATCCTCACATTTTATAAAGAACAATTGAAGTCAAACAACAGACTACACAATATCAACCCCCTCATTCTTTGACATCATCTTTATCCCCACACATTAATCAAATTAAACATATGTTATGAAATGAAAGACCATATATATACATACATATTATGACTTAATCAATTATTTTCCGTCTAAGAAAAACTCAACACTTCAACTTAAAAATCAAAATGATCACAAAGCATATATCAATAAGTCTGAACTTACTACCATATTATGTCTACTCATCCCAACAACTCTTGATTAAGTTGCCAACTTCCTTCCTTGGAAATACATAAATACCTTGTCTAACTTCTTCTTCTATCTGCAATCTACAGAATATTCTACCACACTATTTATCTCTTCTCCACTTTCTTAATAGCTTCAAATTTTTTTCTATAAGTGCCATATCTACATCAATATCGTCATCCTCCTGAGGAGAACTATCTTCTTTCATATCAGCACCTTCATCAGTTTCTGACTTTTCATCCATCTCTTGTTCTGCATCTGTATATCCATTACTAGCAACCGCTAATCTCTTCCTTTCTAAATCCAATCTAATTTTTCTGTCTTGACGTCTTAATAAATTTTCAAACAGTGGCATATCTTCATCACTTGAAGAATTCACTCTAAACTTCCTTTGCCTCTTAATTTCTCTTTCTTTCTGTCTATCTAACTTTCTTTTTACTGCCTGTCTTGTATTCATAAATGGTGCTTCTATGTTTTCCTTGATTGATTCTTCATTATTATAATCGTCATACGTGTTGTTTTCCTCTATTACGACTGTTTTTGGTATTGTTTCTTCTTGTTCAGCCGTAGTAGATGCTGTTGTTACTTGTTTCCCATTCTCTATAGGTATTGGATATTCCGTTTGTCTGACAATCTGTCCATCTGACAATTCTTCTGAATAATAATTATTATTATTATTCTCTGCATCCTTTTCCTCATTATCCCGTCTTAAGTGCTCCACATGTGAACGTGCAACATGCCCTGTAACTTGGTTCTTAATAGTATACGATACTGGACCCTTCTTTTCTAAAATATAATATCCCGGGACCCAATGAGCATCAAACTTAGAGTTTTTCCTATGTTTTTTGTAATAAACTCTATCACCTATGTTGAACTCTTGTAAGTGTGCATTTTTATTTGCGTATTTCTTCTGTCTTTCTTGAGCCTTAATTATATTATTTCTTAAACGTACATGTGCTTTGTGCATCTCTTGTAATCTTGTTTCCTGAAAATCATCCCCCATATATTTTCTCCTAGGCTTTAATAAATTGTCAATTGGTAATATTGGTTCTCTCCCATGTACTAAGTAAAATGGTGAGAAACCTGTTCCTTCATTTTGGTGTGTACGGATCGCCGCTAATGCTATTCCCAAATAAAGATCCCAATCCATATCGTGTTCTTCTACATTTTTCGCTAGTATGTTGTATAATGTCCTATGTTGTCGCTCATTTTTGGCATTCGAAGTTGGTCTGTAATATGACGTCTTAATGTGTTTTATATTTAAATCTTTTACCAATTTTTCAAACTTTCTATTTACAAATTCTTTCCCATTGTCTGTAAGTATTATTTGTGGACACCCAAACCTTGGTATAAATTCTTGTAAAAGCATATTTATAACTGAATCAGCACTCTTGTCTGGAATTGGATAAACTTCTGGCCAGAGACTATATGAATCTACGATATGTAGTAGGTATACATTTCCCGATAATGTTTTTGGATGAGGGCCTGAAATATCCAAACTTACTTTCTGCATTGGAAATTGAGGAATATCAGTATCCTGTAAGGGACATTTAATTATCTTCATGTTTCTTAACCTACACTTTTCACATGCTTCAACATATTCATATACGCTTTTAAATAAATTCGGCCAGTAATATTTACTGCTAATAGCCTTAACCAACTTATCTCGTCCAAAATGACCATTATTATCGTGATATGCCTTTAAAACTTCTCGTTCTAATGTTTCGGAATATATTTTCTTATTCCTTCACCTTTTTCACTGATATAATATAATTGATTGTCTTCTTGTAGCTCTACAAATTTTCTTTTAAAACTATTTTCCCCTGTTTCTTTCAGTTTTCTTTTTATTTGTACTATTTTTGGATCTAATTCTTGTTCATCTTTCATATTAAACTGTTCCAAATGTGGGTCTTCTGTTGTAGGTTCAGACTCTTGATCCGACGGTAAACTCTCAAAGTTTTCTCTATTTATTATGGCAGAATCTAATATATTTACTTGCCAGTTTCGATCATCTATCTCTGGTTCAGCTTCGTCTTCCGTGTTCCCTGATGACTGTGGATACGGGATCCTAGACAAAAGATCGGCGCATGTATTATGTTTTCCTGAAACATATTCCACTGTAGCATTGTATCCCTGTAGATTCAATGCCCACGTTTGTATTTTCCTATTTTGTATTGGTGCTTCTAATATAGACTTTAATGGCATGTGATCAGTTCTAATAATGAAATTGGCATTATGTAAGTAGTAATTTAGTTTTTGTAGAGCGTAGTGTATGGCATAAGCTTCTTTCTCAATCGTTCTTGCGTTGAGTTTTGCTAAGCTTATGTGATAAGAAGTAGATTGGCCTTTCATTTTTAACCCCTGGTATTCCAGACTCTTCTCCTTCATATGGTTGAACCAAACATGCTCCTATTGCATTGTCCGAAGCATCTGTATATAGTATCAATTGTTTGTTCAAGTCTGGATGCGTCAATAGTGGTACTACTGTTAAACTGTTTTTTAAAAAATCGAATGCTTTTTGACACTCATCATCCCACTTAAACCTAGCGTATTTACCCGTCAAATTTGTAATTGGCTCTGCAATCTTTGAAAATGCTGGGACAAACCGCCTATAATACCCACATGTTCCTATAAACGCACGTACTTCCTTTATGTTAGTTGGAGGAGGTAACTTTTTAATAGCCTTTATCTTTTCCTGGTCTGGTTTAATTCCTTCTCTATTTATAATATACCCCAAATATTTTGTTTCTGTTTTTAAAAACTGGCACTTACTAAGCTTCAATTTAACATCATGCCTTCTTAACCTGTCAAATACTAGTCTAATATGTTTTAAATGATCCTCCACATCTCCTTTCGTAAAAATCAGAACGTCGTCTATATATGCTAGAGCAAACTTTTGCATACCTTCTAAAACTTCATTTATTAAGAGCATATAGTGAGACGGGGCAGTTCGAACCCCGAACGGCATACGTAAGAATTCGTAAGAACCCATATGAGTACAGAAAGCACTTTTCTTTTGCGCGTCCTTCGACATCGGAATACACCAAAATCCTGACCTTTGCGTCTAGCGTCGTGAAGAATGTGGAGCCATTAAGCAACCCCAAAATATCATCAATCACTGGCAGTGGGTACGCTACATTCTTAGTGATTTTGTTCAACGCCCTGTAGTCACAACAGAACCTGCTCGAACCATCAGGTTTGGCTACTATGACGACCGGAGATGACCACTCTGACTTTGATCTTGTTATTATCCCTGCTTTCAACATATCTTCTATTGCCTTTTCCACTATTTCTCTATTTCTTAATGGAGTTCTATATGGTTCTAAACTAATTGGTGGATGGTCTCCTGTATCTATTTCCATTGTAACTGTTTTTGTCTTACCCAATTCTAAATCACTAATCGCAAAAACGTCTTGATTTTCTTTCACGAACTTTTCTAATATTTCCCTATTCTCCGGCGGAGCTTTTAATTGTGATAACAATTCTTGTTCTCTTGTCTTTTTATCAACTGTATCTATCTGAGATGGACGTTTCTTAAATGTATGGATCAATTCATCATTTCGTCTTTTCCAGCTTTTTTTATACTTATTTCCGACATTATTTCTAATCATGGGAGTTTCTGAATACTTATTTCCCCATATGTTTTCTTTGTCTATAGTTAACATGTTATTTTCACTATACTCTACTTTAGCGATTACACAACCTCTATATAATGTAATATTTTTTCCTGTATTATTTAGGAGCATCACTGGAAAGCTGAGATGTCTATCTAGTACTATTAACCCATCGGTGACTTCTAAGCCCGGTTCCTGTATTATTTCTCTCTCTAATTCTGTTATTTTAACTGTTTGTCCAACCGAAAAGTATGGCTTTTTTTCATTTTTGCCTGTATTAAATTAACCGTTTGTGGTTTCAAATTCATGGTCGTTTTGACTCTAACTAGTGTCGACACATGCATATCCTCTTCCAAATCTACATACACATCTTGGAACTTTAATTTATGCAAATCAAAAAAAAGTCTCACCCCATTTTTCAATAAAAAATCTCTACCCAATATCATATTTCTATTTAAATCCTTGACCACATGGAACATATGCCTAACATTTATCCCTCCTAATTTAAAATTTATCATCGTTTGTCCAAGCACTTCTAATCTGTGTCCAGTTACCGAATAAAGATTCTCCTGAATTCTAAATATTTTACAATTTTTTAACATTCGATATAAAAATGTTTCTTTAATCACGCTAACTTGTGCTCCCGAGTCAACTAATGTTCTAACTTTATATTTTCCTATTTCTACTATACATGAGCTAGGATCAACCATATTTAGTGACAACTGTTTTATCTCGCCTTGGGGAGATAACGTCTTATGTTTTTTATTTCTAAATGTCCTATTATACTCATCATTTGGGTTTTTAATACATTGATGCATCTTTTGGATCTTACTATCTTCCCCCCTACTGCCGATCCTGTTCAGTAAGCTGGACGCCAATTTCCCTGATTTCCTGATCTTCTAAAATTTCTCTGCATTTCTCCATAATTCCCATTTGCTGATCTGCTATTTGCAGTTCTGTTCTGTGTACTCGTCTGAACACCTCTATTATTTTGTGTATTCGATGGGACACGTCTGTTACCACAGAAGCGAAAAATATGCCCACGTTGGTGGCATCCCCAACAAACCACATTTGTGTTATTTGTGTTACCTTCCATGTTTCTTACAGTATTTCTCACTTGTCCTTCTCTACCTTGATTATATACGTTAGTGTTTCTTTGTACCATCTGTACTTCTCCTCGTCTTCCTCTCCATCCATGTCTATACTGTCCTATTTCCATAGGTTCTTCAATTCTATCTTCCGAACTACTACCTAACTCTCGTCCTACTCTCAATCTAAACCTTCTCCTCAAGCTTTCTTCTTGTATAGCGATATCTACCGCTTGTGACAATCTTGCAGGATTCTCTCTCAATAACTTAAATTTCAGTCCATCTGACCTAATCCCGTCAACAAAAATCCCCACCAACATCCGTTCCACTTCTTCAGCTCGTACATTCTGTCCCAAAAATGACTCCTCAGCTAAATTGATTAACCTATCACTGTATAGCTGTACACTTTCCGTAATATTTTGTCTTGTTTGTCGCAACACTGAGAATGCGTGTTGTGGATCAGTAATTTCTGCGTATTTATGTGCCAGGTCGGTTTTGAATTGTTCCCAGGTTTCATCTCCTCCCGCTTCTAGCTTTCTTCTTATATGGTCAGAAACTGGACTTGTACTAGTTCTATATGCTAAATTCTTTTTATCCTCATCTGTAGCATTCACTAGATAAGCATGTTTCTCAATAGAAATAACCCATTTCTTAAACTGATTCGCCTGTCCATTAAATCTCTCCACATCACTGATTACACTTTGCTGTCTCAATACTGCATCCAACTTTGATATTGCTCCGCCAACTCCACTCAATACCTGAGAAAAATCTTGGGGCTCCATCCTAAAATTCTATAATGGAAATTATCAAGCAATATTATATACAAATATTTTCATACAATATTATTTCAAAGTCATCATCAAGAAATATTCTGTTCAATTAATTAATCTAAAACTATCTATTACCTAACCTAGACGAAAAAGATTCCAACCGATGATCTTGATGAAAAAAAGGTTTCAGTTCCAATCGCGAATTCTGATAAAAGGGACTCTAATTGACCATCCTGATGCAAAAAATTCCAATCGAGGATCTTGATATAAAAGGACTCTGATCGACAAAACTTGAAAGGAGCAGAAAAAGAAGAGCCTCTGGACTTCTCAGCTCAATCGAAGTCGATTCCTTCCAGTTGTTTACATGCCGCTGATTATGCTCGTTTGGCTTTTAAATTTACAACGCTCGATACAATACGGACTGATTGATTGCTTGATTGATTGATCGATTGATTGACTGATTGATCGATTGCTTGATTAATTGATCGATTGATTACTTGATTGACTGATCGATTGATTGCTTGATTAATTGATCGATTGATTACTTGATTGACTGATCGATTGATTGCTTGATTAATTGATCGATTGATTAATTGATTGATCGATTGCTTGACTAAAAATTCTGGAGTTTACCTTCCGATAAGCAAGGTCACCTTCACTGTATTCCAACCGACAACATTTAACGGTTTCAGCAAATCTGACACGACAACATATCTGGAACATCCATACGTTTCAGAGAAAAAACGAGCAAGTCAACAATGGATGGATTCAAGCCTGACGATGGCCACTCTGTTTCAGCACTCGGAACATTACTTGTTATGTGGCGTTCCAACAACAGTCAGTTTAAATCAATTGAAACCAATTTTACTTGAGACAAGTTGACCAGATTCATCAACGCCTTCACTTAGCTGAAGTGACTGTTGACCAGCTTGATTCGAGAATTACAGAAAGTTCAATTTGACCTTGACTTCACCTCAAACAGTCCAGTGAGCTAAAACCATGCTCATAAATTTTTCCATTCTCGATAGTTCTCTGTTTTAATTTGGAGCTGATCGTTCGGGTGTAAAGACAATTTATTTCCTGAGGTACAAGGTTACTTTATAAATCGTAAGATGCAATCAGCAGCGACATCATTATATCATTTGCAATTTTCGCTGTAAAACGGCAATTCTTGATCTCATTAAAAAAAACAGCGTAGGTCAGCGATCAGGGCACTGTATATTATTGAGTTATGCATACAAAACTATCAATTTTTCTATAAAATAAGATTATCAAACCTTCTGACCTTTACTGAGAGATCCTCTTAATAAACACTGAGAAATCACAACAACTACCCCTGGGCGGGCTTTTAGTTGTTGCGTCTCTTATTAATTACTTGAAAACTTCCATAATATCTGTTTCCAGACGTAGACAAAACACTCCTTCGTTTGTTCTTCGCTTGTCAACAATCTTCGCTACACCCCATGTTTGCTTGAGGTCGACGGCACCAATTCAGCCTATATCACAGTGGCGGTGGTGATATAACAATGCTGAGTGTGGAAGGCTCGTGATAATATAGTGGACAAGTCTCGTCTTTTATAAATTCATACGTTTATTAGGTGAAAATCATTCATCGTCAACATGATGGAAAACTCCTACATTCTTGTTGTTTACCTCCTGAATTCCCAGTCCCCCAAGTGACGTGTGTGCCAGCCCTGGATACGTCTATCCATTCGTGCACACACGTTCACCAACTATAGTTTCCCACTAGTTAATGAATGCGCAGCATTCCCTAACTCTTTACTCCTAAGCTATACTGTTACACTGACACCGTTGTGTCCTAATCTTCGTGGTATGAGAACATTGTTATGAAACGTCCCTAATGTGAAACTGTTTTTTTAAAGCGTTCGTTAAGTGAGACCATTGTTTCTAAACGTTCGTTAAGTGAGACCATTGTTTTAAAATTTTCGTTATGTTGGATGATTGTTTTCAAGTGTGCGTTATGTGAGACAATTGTTTTGAAATGTTTGTTATGTGAGACCACTGTTTTCAAACGTTCATTATGTGGTACCTGTGTTTTCATACGTTCATTATGTGGGACAATTGTTTTCAAACGTTCATTAAGTGAGCCCTTTGTTTCCAAACGTTTGCTATGTAAAACCATTGTTTCCAAACGTTTGCTATGTGAAACCATTGTTTCCAAACGTTTGCTATGTGAAACCGTTGTTTCCAAACGTTTGCTATGTGAAACCGTTGTTTCCAAACGTTTGCTATGTAAAACCGTTGTTTCCAAACGTTTGCTATGTGAAACCGTTGTTTCCAAACGTTTGCTATGTGAAACCATTATTTCCAAACGTTTGCTATGTAAAACCATTGTTTCCAAACGTTCGCTATGTGAAGCCGTTGTTTCCAAAATATATATTTGGTTTCCGCCCGCTCCGTGGCGAAGTAGTTACGGACGCAGTTCGTGATCTCGCATACCCGCATTCAAAACACTGCTGCGTGTGATTTGGCAGCAGACCACGTTGCGTTGGTTTTTTACGAATGGTATGGGTGCTGGTCGTTCAGAAAGCAATGGGAAACTACTGAATGTAACTTGCCTGCTCAAGTTGGTTGATCGAGGTGGAAAGTTTCTTTTTTCCCCACAAGTCGGATAGATTTATGGAAGGGTCTTTCCACTAAAGTTGTTCGTGTCAGTGTTAATTAGACGAAGAGCGCAAACCTCAGGTCCTGTATGACATCACACTGATGTTGAATAATAGGATGTCTTCATCCGACAAACAGGACTTCACGCCGGAGTTCACAGCCAGCGAACGCAAGCAAGCAGACAAAGAGCGGAGGTGGAGTGTGTAGGCTGCTGCGATGTCGTTCAGGAGATCTGTATTTGAATCCTCGGTAAGGCGATGGATGTTTTTTTTTTCTGTTTTGAAGCAAACATCAATCTCTAATCTGCGCAGTGCGCGGCGACTGCACTAGCCAGACGGCCCTAATTCTTCAGGCTCAAGTTCCTCCGCGTCTACACAGCAGGATACTATAGTTAGTGATGACTGACTGGCTGGCACCTTACCGTCTTGATAGAAGGTAGTTTGCAAAATGGAGTTACACCTCTCCATAGCAGAAAGCGTGGACTGAATTTAGAGACCATGTGTCGCCCATGCAGCATGATCCCTCTCTCTCTCGGCCTGCCTAGTTTACTCAAGAGGAAAGATAACACCAATACGTCTGGAACAAGACAAGATGTAGAAGCTGCCGGATCAGCAAAGCCATGCTCAAACTGTCAGTGTCACATGCTCAAACTGTCCGCCTGTCGGAACTTCCATCCTAGACCAGCTACAGACCAATCCTTAGAGCACGCCCTTCCCTGCCATGACATCCAGTCGTTTGATTGCATTTCCTAGCACCAGGAAAAAGCTTGTACCCTCCCAATTGCGCTGCCCCACCCGAAGACGTTAGCACAATGTGGGGTGACAGTTTTGGTGAGCGCGGCCCAGCATTCAATGATAACAGGAAGCAGGTAGAATCGTCTACTGTCATACGGTAGCTCAGTTCTGACTAAGACCTGACTTTATATGCGGCAATGACAGTTGTGAAATAGACACAACCCAAGGACTTTCATTCTCTGACTGTTTCGCCATTGATCAAAATCATCACTCAGTATCCTGACCAAGATAACGTTAAGGATTCAATGTCATTATACGAGGAATATTCCAACATCAACCAAACGATTGGCTTGTAAAATTAAAATTGACAATAACATCTATTTACAATAACATTATATCAATCAATCAATCAATCATGTGCCATGCCGGAAAGCGTGGGCGGTCATGATTCGCCATTTCACTCGATCACCAGAGTCGTGGATCAGCTCAGTGTTCCTGTCTCGTCCATGCCATGTGGCCAAGCCATCCAGGTATTTTCCTCTCGGTCTTCCTCTTGGTCTGTTCCCTTCGATCTTGCCAGCTGTCACTAAGTTCTCCAGTCCATTTCTTCTCATAACATGTCCAAAAAATTTTGACTGTCTACGTCTAATTTCTCTAATCAATCTACGATTTTCATTTGTCTCTTGTAGTACTTGGTCATTGGTTTTTCTATCTGTCCATGGTATTCTTTGCATTTTCCTCAGAAACCACATTTCTGCCGCCATCAGATGTTTTTCTGCTTGACTGCACATTGTCCAAGTTTCACATCCATACAAAAGAACAGGCTCTATGTATCCCCTCAACACTCTTTTTCTCGTTTCAATTGACATCATTTTATTGGTCAGAATGTTTTTCATCTTGCTAAAGGCTACTTTCGCAATGGCGATTCTTGTTCTAATCTCTTCAAGGCATCTGCCATCAGATGTTATGACTGTTCCGAGATAATTGAACCGATTCACTTGTTGAAGAATATTCCCATTTACTTGTATATTACATTGTGGTACTTCGTTCTTCCTAGTGACGACCATAACCTGTGTCTTCCTACAATTTAATTCCAACCCCAGCTGCTCACTGTGTACAACCACAGCGTCTACTAATTGTTGCAGATCCTGTGCATTGTCTGCAATCAATACTGTATCATCTGCATATCTAATGTTATTTATGTTTCGTCCTCCAATGCTGATTCCATTTAGGTCTTCTACATTTCTGAAAATATTTTCACTGTATAGGGAAAAAAGATCTGGAGACATTACACATCCCTGCCTAACACCTCTCTTAATAGGTTGGTATTGTCCTACTTCATTATCAATCCTTATGGCAGCTTGTTGTTTCCAATATATGTTTTTTATAAGTCTAATGTCTTTCCCATCAATTTGTAGATCTGCAAGCATATCCACAATGTTGACATGTCTAACTCTATCAAAAGCCTTTGTGTAGTCAATAAAGCAAAGATGTATATCCTTGTTTACTTCTAAAGCACGTTCAATAACTGTTCGCAGCATATACACAGCATTTACTGTACCCTTTCCTTCTACAAAACCACATTGTTCTTCCCCTATTTCAGGTTGTATTTTCTTCCTCACTCTTTGCATGATAATTCGTAACAAAATCTTTGTGATGTGACTCATTATACTAATTGTTCTATGTTGATCACATTCTAAGGTTCCTGATTTCTTTGGGATTGCAATAAATACAGAATTACATAATTCAGAAGGTATATCTCCAGTATCATATAATGTGTTCAGCAGTCTAGTGACTTGCTCTAGACCAAATTCTTCTAAAGCTTTAATCATTTCTGTTGTGATGTTATCTGTACCGGAGGCCTTGCCAGCTTTCATATGCTTAAGAACATTTTGAACCTCCATCTTTAAAATTGCTGGTCCTTCATTATTAAATCTAATAGCATACTGTTCATCTCTGTTATCATTATACAGGTCTTTCACATAATCTGTCCATACATGTAGAATCTGATCTTTTTCTATTATGATTTTGCCATCTTTAGTTTTTAGACAGCCTGTTGATGTACTTGTTCTTTTATTAGTAAGTTCCTGAATTCTTTTGTGCACTAATTTGGTATTTTGACTGTTGTGTTGTTTTTCAATTTCTAAGCACTTTTCCTCAAGCCATGATTCTTTTGCCTTCCTACATAATATTCTGACTTGTCTGTGAATTTCTTCATATTTGGCAGGATTATTTTTGTTGAGTCTTCTTGTTTCCATTAAGTGTAAAATTTCCTCAGTCATCCATTTCTTACGACCCACCTTCTTTAATTTTGGAATAGTTGTTTCTGCAGCCACATTGATTGAATTCTTTAACATTTCCCATTGATCATCCACATCCTGGAATAGGATCTCTAGATCAGACAATATTTCAAATCTGTTCTGTACTTCTATGTTGAATTTGTTTTGTATTTCCTTGTCATTACTCAATGTACACAAATCATATTTAGTGTTCCCTGTTGTATACTTGACTTTCTTCAACTTTATCCTCAATGTTCCTGTGAGTAATCTGTGGTCACTATAACAATCAGCACTGGGAACTGTTTTTGCTACTGTTAGCGCGTTTCTAAATCTTCTGCTAATGAGAATGTAGTCAATCTGGTTTCTAGTCCTGCTATCAGGACTCCTCCAGGTCCATAATCTTCTAGGGTGTTGCTTGAACCAGGTGTTTCCTACAATCATTTCCTGTTCTTTTGCCCACTCTACTAGTCTGTATCCTCTTTCATTTCTCTCTCCTAAACCATAGTTTCCTACTGTGTATCTATCCCCTTGATTTCCTACTTTTGCATTGAAGTCCCCTATTATGATGTTTATTTCTGAATTTTTACATTTCTTTAAGGCAGACTCTATGTCATTATAAAATTCCTCTACACTATCTTCACTGGACTCTCCTGTTGGGGCATATACTTGAATAACATTTATGTTAAAAGGTCTGCCACTCAATTTAACTAGTAGAACTCTGTCCGACACGGCCCAATATCCCTGAACAGATGTTGATGTTTTCCGGTCCAAAATTATTGCCACTCCCCTATGTCGATCCTCACCTCCAGAATAAATAATCTTAAAATCTTTATGTATCTTGATGCCTGCTCCTGTCCATCTCGTTTCGCACATACCTAATATATTAATTTTTTCTCTTTGAATTTCTTGTGTTATGTTCTCTAATTTTCCGTCGTTGTTTAACGTCCTAACGTTCCATGTTCCTAATTTTAATGTCTCTGTCCTTGTCTTGCGATGATCAGTCTTTAAGCGAATCATAATAAACTAGGCAATTTCAAAGAGGTAGTTTGCCGTTGCTTTCCTCTATGGCAGTGACCATACTGGCCGGATGACCGCAATCATTGTCTCTCGAAAGAGAGAAAGCTTGCCGTCGCGAAACTCGAGACCATAACCAACAAATATCTGTCGGCTGCCCTCATAATTTCATCCACCACCTGCCTTCCGTGGCTTCTTTTGAACACTTCCAATTAACGAAAACGAAATAACATCACATAATCCAAAGGAAAAACACTATCCACACGAATTTCACGGGAATTTCCAAAGGGAATCCACAGAAAAACACTGAACAGCGTCTCCCCCCAGAACAACGAGTCATCGCGTCGCCATTATACCGGAAGCCAACATTATATACCTAAAATATTACAATAAAATTATATACATAAAATTACACACCAAAGTTACACACATCACTGCATTACTTGTCTACAGTCACCACCTAAATGACGACAGCATGGTGCAAGGAATGAACGGTGTCGCTATCGCAACCGGTTTATTTTTACCAGTCAATCGGCGGATGATATTGGAAAGGCCCCTGTTTTAATTAAGACTCGTTTTTTTTTTTTTTCGTTCGCTGGCTGTGAACTTGACCGTAGTCCACACACGAGATGCTGCTACTAATTTTGAAAAAAAATAAATAAATAAATAAATAAATAAATAAGTGTTTAAAGACGTAAGACCGATACCATTGTACCTGATTTTATCCCACATGGCTCCGTCTCTTTCCTCAGGGCGGCCAGCTGGAAGCGTCATACAAAGCACAAACACCATTACTCCAGCGACGATCCCTAGGAGTCTCCGAGAAAATTTCACCCGTGAACCCAACGACGTGGCCCGGAACAGAACTGATGCCCTACGGAACGCAAGGCAGACGGAGTTACCACTTTGCCACGGAACCTCCCCCCCCCCCCCCCCCCCCCCCCCCCCCCACCTCATTACTTTTCATACATCTCACACATGTGTCCTGAAGGACAATATATCAATATATATGCCCTATTTGTTGTGATGTCAGAGGTGAGTGGGTGAATGAGTAAGTGGATGAGTGGATAGGTGAATGGATGAGTGTGTGAGTGAGTGAGTGAGTGAGTGAGTGAGTGAATAAGTGGAAGAGTGAGTGGGTGGGTTAGTGTGTGGGTGAGTGGGTGAGTGAGTGGGTGAGTGGGTGAATGAGTAATAGAGTGAGTATGTGAACAAATCACCCATATTACACATCGAAATATTAGCCCACAAGTGCCCAACTACCCTCCTTAGTATCTCCGTCAGTGTACAGCGACAAATGACACCAGTTCTGTGTGGGTTGACTATTCTTATTTCGCCTGCTACATGCCCCTCTCGTCTTGCTCAGTCCTTTTCACTTGATGTTTATGCAGGCTAGTGATAGTTCCCGACTCGCATCCATCCATTGCGTCTGTTTTCTTTCCTGCCTACCCTAGGACACCCAGGACGTAAACCTAGTCCAATGGTCGTCTGCTCCCCACAACAGCCAAGCAAGAATTCCTATCTTCTCTTTCGTCTCCACTTACACTCATGTGAACTGGCACACAATTGCAACAGATATATGTCACTCTTGACCTCCTGAGGGATTTTAGCCATTTCCTTCTGGTCTAGCCAATCTCGATTATCTTTAGCACCCTCGTAATGTCGCTGAGACAACATGGGTGAACAAATGGGACTCCAGTCGCGGTATTGTCTATGCTACTGCCATGTTCTTCATGGATAAGCAGCTCGTAGTCACGGAACAACCGGGACCTCACTCCGAGTGAGTAGAGAGTTGTGCCGTTGGGAAGGCATATGAAAGCGTCGATGGTGACTGTATAGCCCAATGCGAGAGTGACAAATGTTTGTTTGTTATGTGGTCTTTCCACGATATGCCCAGCATACATCTCAGACATCTCATGTGGAAGGAATTCAACTTCCTTTCCTGTCGTGAGTACAAGGTCAAGGATTCAGACCCTATAGAGTAGTGTTCTAACAACACAAGCTTTATATACTTGAGCTTTTGTACGCTCTGTTAGTCTATTATTCTCCCACACTCTCTTGGTTATCATGGAAAGTGTTGTGACTGCCTTTCCAGTGAGTCTGCCGATTTCTGTCTCTATGGAATACTTATCTGATATTATCTATCCCAAATACGAAACTCGTAGACAATGTTCAATTCGTAATCAGACATTTTTATTGATAGAGCAGCACCAGCATCTTGTTCTATCACCTGTGTTTTATATAGGCTGATGGTGAGCGCAAAGTCTGCAGGCGACTGAAAAATGATATATGAGCCGTTGCAGATCTTCTACTGCATGAGTAGTCAGTGCTGAATCGTCTGCAATAAAAAAGTAGTTCTCTTATGCATCTTGATTTTTTGGTCCATACCTTGAGTCTTGAAAGGTTAAAAAGTTTGCCATCATATCTTGTATGGAGGTATATGCCTTCAGTGGCAGTTCCAAATGCCTGTCTTAAGAGAAAGGCGAAGAAGATACCAAAAGTTTAGGAGAAAGTACGTATCCCTGCTTTACTCCACTGCTGATGTTGAATGACTGGGATGTTGAGCCATCAAATAAAAGGCCGTCTCTGCTCACGAGGACAAATGCCCTTGTGAGGTCGATGAAGGCAATATATAATGGCTTCCTCTGTTCTCCGCACTTCTCTTGGAGGCTACCTGAGTGAGAAAATCATATTGATGATGAATCTGTTGGGTCTAAATACGTATTGAGTTTCGGGGTAGATTCCTTCAGCAAGAATCATTATTCGAGCGAAAATCCTGCCTGTAGTGCTGAGGTGCCGGCTCCGTGGGAAGGGTTACGGGCGCAATTCGTAATCCCACATACCGCGTTCGAAACACAGCTGTGTTGGTTTTT
The DNA here is from genome assembly GCA_014155875.1 of Cepaea nemoralis. Classification (NCBI taxonomy): domain Eukaryota; kingdom Metazoa; phylum Mollusca; class Gastropoda; order Stylommatophora; family Helicidae; genus Cepaea; species Cepaea nemoralis. Next base: position 131,484 of record JACEFZ010002400.1, read on the forward strand.
TTATGAAATGGTATGGGTGTCGGTCGTTCAGAAAGCAATGGCAAAGTACTGAACGTAAACTTTCTCAAGAATTACGATCAGCCAAAGAAAAAAAAAAGCTGCGGTTGACTGCTATGTCCGTTAAGAATATGCAACTAGCTTTTTAATGCTGAGAAGGGAAAGGTGGCGATAATTAGTGCAGTCACTTCTGTCACCTTTATTTTTATAAATAGTAAAAATGTTTACATCCATCATGTCGGATATTTTGGGGAATTCTCAAAGAGATAGAGGAAAGCTAGAGTTCCTCTCTTCCAGTGTGATTCTGCCCGTTATAATTATATTAGTCTTCAATAGCTCAATTGCTTGAATCCATAAATAGAGTCCACGCGAGCCAAGGAAGTTCTCAAGATGAACAAGGAAAAGATTTCCTTGAATAATAATAATAATCTTGTGGAGGTTCCTTGACCTCTGCTCTCAGCTAATTAATAATGTCTAGAGTATGTTAATTAATAACAACAATAACGTAAACACTCAAGGAATTCTTGTAATACTCAACAGTGGAAATGAATTCTCTTTCATATTTAATAAACACAAACTGGGGTATTGTCATTCTGTTAAAGAAAATAATATTCTATTCCAAATATATATATATATATATATATATATATATATATATATATATATATATATATATATATATATATATATATATATATATATATATATATATATATATATAAACATTAATGCCCCAAACATTCACTTTAAAAAAATACCAACATCAACCTCAATTCCCCAGTGGGTCAAATAATATATATCTCCGTTGAGTTATATTAAGAATAAAGACTTCTCGTAAACTCAAGTCTACCCATTCCAGGGTCTATGGAACTCAGTTGTAAAAAGGTTCAGTGAAAATAAATATACTGAGTTCTCAGAGTGAGTGTTGATCTGGTTCAGATAGAATGATAGTTTATTGGTTTCTCCACTCACAGGTACAAGTAAAGGCCCCTGTTATATCCATGGTTATATAGATTCACATGTCCTAAGTGGTTAGTTGAAACTCTTGCAGGTAGTTTTTTTTTAAAATAATAGTCTTCTTCATTTCTCTAGCCAAATTCCCCCATCAAGAGTCATATCTGGATCTGGATGGATCTAACCACTATCTGAAATTCTTGTATCAAAACATATATCTACTGATATCATCAATATATCTAAATGATCATTATAAACAGAAGAAGGCAAAAGCCTCAAAGAAAGAATAAGGAAAATAAATAAACGGAATTATGACACTGGGGAAAAATAAACAAGAGGAGAAGAGGGTCTTAGTATCCCCTAACATTTATCAACCCCATAGCTAATTCCTCTCCATTCAATCCTCCACTACAGGGCGCTCAAGGTTTAGACTACCAGATAAGCAGTGTCATCTTTGCCCATGCCTGTCACCCATGGTCTCCAGGTTGAGTAATACCTTGATCTATTCGGAATTTGATAACCATGCTCACCATTCCACTTTGTACCTAATTATTTTCCCTAGTTATCCTTCCATTTAAAAGAAAAGGCTTTACACATTAAGGGTCTTAATTCATTCCTGAATGCAATGAGTATTTACGTATAAACGATATAAGTACATTATGGCATCATCTCCTGCATAACATTCAGGTAGGCTCTTTCCAATCAAATGCTTTGAGGGGGAACATCTTCCCTCTCCTTTTAACATGCAGGTATATACCTTTAACTTACTCATCTATAAGATTCATCATCATCATCATCATCATCATCATCATCATCATCATCATCATCATCATCATCATCATCATCATCATCATCATCGTCATCGTCGTCGTCGTCGTCGCCGCCGTCGCCGTTCTCGTCGTCGTCGTCGTCGTCGTCGTCATCGTCGTCATCATCGTCATCGTCATCATCGTCATTATCATCGTCATTATCATCGTCATTATCATCGTCATCATCGTCATCATCATCGTCATCATCGTCATCATCATCGTCATCATCATCATCATCATCACCATCGTCCTCGTCGTCATCATCATCATCATCATCATCATCACACATCAAACAAAATTCAGGAATCAAAACCATATAATTGTAACATGAATGATATGGAATACAGAGTAGCGTCATGTGTAGAGGTACACTAAATTATCAATTAGTGAATGGGTACCACTATCATCTTCTCCTCTGATAGACATGGCAGTATGCATCAAATTGCTTACTATCAGGTGATTTATTTATTGATTATACTCATCCTCGGTATGTCCCTTCTCCTCACCCAATCCACAATCATTCATCATAAATCATAAACATACTGGCATGGATAATGAATAGGCTTAATTATGTGACTCACAATCAATAAGTTAAAAGATAAATTCATACATTTAACACCGATGAAGTCACAATTGAATCACCACATGAATGTTTCCATAGAACACACCAGATTTTATGATCACACATAGGGAGCTATTTAATATTGAATGTGCCCATGTACTGTTTCTAGGACGACTTACACTAATTCCTCCTAACTAGTGACTGCACATTTAAGATAGTTCCTTACTACTAAACTAAGGATTCTAACCTCTTAAATCCTAAGTTAATCACTAACTCCTAAATCACTACTGACTTAGTTTAACTGCTTAAGGAGTAAAATGAATAACCTAGGCACAATGCTTATGATTTCATAGAAGCTGCTTAACTCGAAAAGAAAAATCCCCCACTATGGGTGAACCTAGTGCACAGATTATCTACGAACTATTACATCTGAATATAGTGCTTCGTATCTTCTGAATTAAGTTCTAACCAAATTTTTACAGTACATCAGCATACCATTTTTTGGGAAAGGAGCATAGCTAACTTAATATTACAGTGTGCTTACCTTCAAAATAGTTGAATGTCTTCTTCAAGCATAACGTCGTCAGGTTTCAGGCTCCAGACTAGGCTTTTGATTCCCTAGTTCGCTGGCTGCTTAGTAGACCGGCTCTTCTCTCTCTTCCTCTATTGGAGTTGCTAAACTTCAGATGGATTGTTGAGCAGAGGACACTAGGCCGTCAGTTCCAGCGGACCTTCTCCGTTTGAGCGAATGCTGAAGGATTTTCGTTTTACACACACTGAACTTCTGCCAGTCTTTTCTCAGTCTGCCCTTCCTCGACTGGGCTCTGATATCATGTCGATTCTTGACCAATGACTGAGCTCTTTGTTGGCTATATTTAGAATATTGTCGTTACCTTTCCAAATCAGCAATCTTTTTTCAATTACGATGATGTGAACTTCATCTTCTTCTTGACTATAGCGCTAATTCCTTCATTTTTGAATTTGAGTTTCAATCTGATGGTGGTGGTTGTTGGCGCTGCTCCTACTGGAGGGTAGTGCGGGGAAATTCAAACAGCGGTGGCGGTTGCAAGATGTATACCACACCTCATACCTTGTGGTACTGATTATTCTTTCCAGCAGAGCTAAAGTGTAGCATAAAGTTCTTGGATGATTGTTTCTTTGCCACATTTAAAATTTCAGGTGAATATCATCTTTTCTTTCAATATAATACACTTCAAATGTGATATGTTTACATTGTTAAACAAAGAAGTGAGGGCGTATAAAATGTGACAATTGCCACAACGAGTCTGAGCCGGTCCACTCTATTTCTACCTTCAAATGCATAAAACTCAATATCTCTATCGTGAGTGTTATTTTCCTGGCTACTGTTCTCCTTTGTGTGTTTCTCCTCCACTCCGCATTTTCTCTTTCTTCAACCCCCCCCCCCCTTCTCTCTCTCTCTCTCTCTCTCTCTCTCTCTCTCTCTCTCTCTCTCATCTCTCTCTCTCTCTCTCCCCTCTCTCTCTCTCTCCCCTCTCTCTCTCTCCTCTCTTCGATAGCCCTTGAAAAAGTATAAAACTAAAAGCCCGAACTTCGTTACTCCAGTGGCAATTCTTCTTGTGCGTTTATTTCATGTATAGTAGCGCTAAAGGGGGAAAAAAAACAAGGTTCGCCTTAATAGATAGTGGACATATTAAAAATACCTTACGTTATGCTGATGACACTCCTTCGATGGCATGGATCGGTTCGTTGTTGACTACCTTCCGTGCCATGACTCAAGACTTCAAGGATCTTCTCACGCTGTTGTCCTCTATCTCTGTTTCCGCAAATCTTTCCGGTTGTCACAATGCGTTCCAGTTATTTTCTTCTCATAACGTGGCACAAACGATACTGATTCTTTTTTATTTTGTGATAAGTTGACTTTGCGACTCATCTTCGCTCAAAACCCCTTATTTTGGCTAGCAAGTTAAATTCAACATTCTTCTATGAAATGACATCGCCAAGGCTTCTGGGAATCTTTTCGCCCGTTTATTAATTGTCCAGGACTCGCAGCCGCTGGTAAAATTAGTTCTATGTAACATGCACAAAATCTTTTTCTAACTTTCAAGGACAATGGTTTATTGCACAAAAAGTTCTTCATAGATAGAAGCAGTATTTGTTGTCCTATTCTTTCTTTTTCCCTGTGATGCATCTTCCATCTGATGACATCCATGTGCCTAGATATCTGAATTTCTTTACTTGCCCCAAATAACGTCATATAGTGCAATTGCCACGTCGGCACAATCTGTTTCTTTGATATCAGCATGACTTCTGTCTTTCTATTATTCAAACTTAGGAACCATTTCTACACTTTCTACAACCACGGGATCTGTCATTTCCTGTAATCCTTCTGACGTGTTGCTATCGAGACGGCGTCATCAGCATGACGTAAGTAATATTATGGTCCACCAACCAGGGTCTCTGACAGTATTTTTCTGTAGATCTCATTAATATATTCACTGTACAATGAGAACAAATCAAGAGAAATTACACAACGTTTTCCGACGCTCTTCTCTATACCCTGAGATGTTCCTACCATATTGTTGATTCTTATGGCTACTGTTTGTTGCCAATTTATGTTCTTTGTTATTCGCTGATCTTTTGCCGTCAATATTTCCAGTTGCTTTAGTAATTTTATTATTTGTCATATTTCACATTGTCAAATGCTTGTATGTAGTCTATGAAGCATAAGTACTGATCTGTTTTTAATTCTGTACTCTTTCTAATAGTGTCCTTATAATATATATAGCTTTTTTTTGACCTTTCCATCCACAAATTCACACAGTTCATCACTAATTTCTGGTTTAATCTTGTTTCTTATTCTTATAATTATTTTCAGTAACAGCTTTGTTTGTGACTCATAGACGCTATGCTCTTCGCATTTTAAAACGGCTTGTTTCTTTGGGAGAGCTATGAAGATGGATGTTAATAGGTCCTAGAAATGTACCCCATTGTAAACACATAGTCATTTAGAAATATTGTCAGTATTTCGATTTCAAAAACCATAGAGCTGCAATTTCCTCCATTGTAATGTTGTCTGAACCGGATGCCTTTCCTTTCTTCATGCGATGCATCTTCAACTTCAGCTGCAAGATTAGTGGACCCCACCATTGTTTAAATATTTACATCCGATCTCCTATCATATAAACCCCCTTCTAGATTTACGTCCATCTGTTGACTATTCATCCTGTCCCATCAATATTACACCGTTTCCTCGATTTTTACCTGTTATTGTATTTATTCGTTGATACATGGAATGTGAGTCTTTTCCATAGTTTGTTCTAAGTTTCCATGCATTAGTGATTCAGCCATACTTCTTTAGCCACTTTGCATGCGTTTACTATTTCTTTATGTATTCTATTATATTCTTCTTTGTCTTGTTTTATCTTTTTTCTTTCATCCATTATTGCAAAAATTTAAAACATTTCGTTTTTGCAAATTTTATGTTTGGTGGAAAGGTTTCAATTTGTGTATGTTGAATTGATTCCCGCAACATGTCCCATTGTTTATCATATTTTGTATATCTCTATGGCATTATAAAACTTAACTCGTCTTTCCTATAACTGGCACATGGTCCCCTATGTCCATCTGCTGGGGGTTTAGTTTTTGCTCCTACTAATTAATATTTCTTAGTCATTAGTCGCGGTTTTCCCAAAATAACAGCAAAGGGTCTTCCTTTGCTCCAATCTCGTTCAGTGAATATCACATAAAATGTTCCTCACTGCACCATGTGTAAAGTGGAAAAGACAAGTCTCTACAACAACGGCCCCGCGCGGGCACACGGGGCCAGAATGTAAACAGACAAGACAGCCCGACAGACAGACAGACAGAAGCAGACAAAACCGGACAACAGACAGTCGGTAAACGGGAACGGGAACTTATTTTACTATTATATAAATTTAAAAGGAGATTCTCCCCCCCAAAAACTGGGCGATGCCGGGCCGATTTCAGACAGACAGACAGACAGACAACAGACAGACAGACAGACAGACAGACAGACAGACAGACAGACATCAGACAGTCGGTAAGGGAAAACGGGACTTATATGACTACTTATATGACTTAAATGAGATGCTCCCCACTAAGGGACGGGCGAAGCCGGCCGGGTCAGCTTTTTGTTAAAAAAAATATATCTAGGGCTTCTTCTTGGAAAGGCTGCGCATATCTTGTATTATTTTTAATTTTCAAAGTTTGCCATAGAGTTTCACACTATCTGAGTTTGGGTTTTAATATTTTAAATGTCTTAACACTCATTTCATCTAACTTTCCTTTTGTAGTCCTCTCCTGGGGAAATTCTTCACTTGTCTTTCCCCCTCACCTGGCCATCGCATATCACTAATCCCTAATATATTTATCTTTATTCTTTCCATTTCTTTATTAAAATTATTTAATTTTCCATTCTGGCTAAATGTTCTGGCATTCCATGTACCAACGTTTAGAGTATTTTTAACATTTACTTTGCATACAGGTGCGTTATGACGCTCGGGCATCACCTGTAGCACCCTACCGGACGATGAGACTCCACTGGAATCCCCATTAACTTCGTTATCTTGATCAGTTTTTATTTCGAAGCATGATTATCTTAGGAAAATACAGCGGTGGTTTTGAGGTATTTTATAGAGATATGACTTCTCGTCCTTGATTTGGGGACGTAAATTGCAGAACCTCTGAAGCCGGGGTGGGTTTGCCTGATGGCAGGGGATACTGGTAATAGGCAAAGCTAATCTACAAATCAAAATCAGTCTAGTGCACTAGAAGTAGGACCATCTGTATGGACTACGTTTAGTTCAAAACGAGCGAACATAACAACAATCAAGAATAACGCAAGCAAAGGCATTATTTCACAAGATAAGAACTGTATCATGCAATTTATCTTTGTCATTTGAGGTGAGGAAATTAGTTCTTAAGTGTTTTTTTTGGTTCAACCCTTTATTGGTGGGAAGTAAAATCATGTACTAAAAGGGTTCATTTTCGCACTAGGTGCTTGTATCCCCCAAATTTAAAGTTTCTTTTTTTTTGGTATAGGGGTTCCCTAAACATTGCTCCCTGTTTTGAAGTGCAGATAAAATAAAAATTTAGCTATGCTTTTTTTGGGGGTGTTCTATAAAAATTTTTTTTCTTTTTTTTTGGGGGTATGTGATTTGAAAATAAATTTTCTTTTTCTGAATTCTCTTCCTTAGGTAGAAAACTCCTTTCTTTTTCCAGAAACTCCTTATGGAGGGTACCCCTTTTCAATGGTGCCTTTACATTTCTGGTGACCTTACATTTGGTTTCTTTTTCAGAGGAGGGGTTAAACCGGGGTATCTTGGCTCGTACTGATTTTCCATCTGAAAATCGCCCCACAGTTTGGGTGTACTATAATTTTTAAATTTTAATCTTGGATCTGTTCTATCATAAATCTACTAGTTTGAATTTTTGCACTTTTTTTAAAGGGCATACTGCCCTGTTATCATAGTTTGGTATTGCTCTGTTTGGGAAAATCTTGGGGATTTTCCGCAGTATTATTCTGGTATTCTATGTACACTCCCGGGAACTCCCTTTTCTTTATGGTTTTTTCATCCATCTGCGTAAAACGGTTTTAGAGCAAAGGGTTTTCCCCAAACCCTTTTTTTTGGGCCCTTGCCCCACCTAAGCCTTCTAAAATTCTTATGGCCCCCCCCCCCCCCCCCCCCCCAACATATACATAATTTTTAATATTCAAAAATTGAAATGCTCACTAAAGAAACTTGAATTATAGGTGTTAGGAAGAAATCATTAGGACATTATTGGAGCAAACACAGTATGTAAATTTTCAAACATATAATGGCGAACTGAAATTCAAGCACAAAATAATTTTAATGAAAGATTTTTTCTATATTATTTTAATTATTAGTAATTATTTATTATTTAAATTTAGTGAGATCCTTGTCACAGCGACCACTTCCTCGTTGGGGCAAAATTTAACATAAAACTTTCAGCTGTATGTTGATTTTCTATACTAAACCACTGAGGTTACACCCAATATATATATATATATATTTTTTTTTTTTTTTTTGCATATCCTTTACAGGACATCGCTGTCAACATCAGCATCTTTCAGCTGTATGTTGATTTCTTGGCAAGATTACGCTCAGTAGTTTGCCATTGCTTTCTGAGCGGCTGGCTCATTATCCCGCAAGTCACGAGCGCGGGTCGAACCGCTTCCAGTTCTCGCCTCGCTGCGAGACCCTGCGTGGATAAACGGGATTACGGAGAAAGCGGTGTAACCCCTCAGCCAGAGAGACCGGCACACCCAATATATAACAGAGAAAAAATTACAAGAAATTACAGTCAAAGAGGAATTTGCAGATGAAATGAAATGTAAACTTGAAACTCTACAAAACCCGTTGGAGAAAAGCGTTGATCAAACTTGGTTAAACATCAAGAATACAATTCAAACCACCGCATAAATTTTTGTCAAAATTTGGCATCCAGGTCATCATCATCATCAAGTGCTATACCGGCTTGCGTAGGCGTTCATGGCTCTCCACAGATCTCGGTCTTTGGTGTTCTGGATCAACTCTGCTGATGATATTACTCCATGCCACCGTCTCAATCCGTCCAGCATCATTTCTCTTGGTCTGCCTCTGCCTCTCTTCCCCTTGATCTTTCCAGTTGTCACGATGTTCTCCAATGCCTCTCTTCTCATTACATGACCAAAGAAAGTTGTTTGTCTCTTTCTTATTGTTGTATATAGTGTTCTAGTTTCATTAGCCTGTTTCAGGCAGTCGTTGTTAGTTACTCTAGCAGTCCAAGGAATTCACAACATTCGTCTTAAAAAACGCATCTCTGTTGCTTCTATGCTTTCCTAATTTGTTCATTTACATTCCAAGATTCCATACAGCAAAGCTGCCATACAGCAAAACTGGTTCTATATAACATTTTATCACTCTCTTACATTCATTGATGGCGACGTATTGCATAGGATACTCTTCATTTTCTGAAATGCGGCTTTTGCCTGCCCTATACCAGGTCATTGATACAATTTTGGAAATGTGTGGGCGGCATGACTTTACCTTGGGAGAAACCATGACACAGTAGAACACAGTAGAACTTTCTTGCTCTTCAGTCCGTCTATATGTACTCAGGCTCATCTGTTGTGAAAGTATGCCTTCACCAAGTTCTACATTTTCCCATCCACCTTATAGATTCTTAGTGTCTTTATTAGATCTTCATTCATACTTTCTCAAGAACTTCCCTGAGATCTATCCAAGATGCAAAAACTAGTTTCTTATCTCAGAATGCATCTTCAGTTTCTTGAGAAAGGTAGACTGTCTAGTTAGTTAGTTATTTAGTTAGTTAGTTAGTTAGATAGATAGTTAGTTAGTTAGTTAGTTAGTTAGGTAGTTAGTTAGTTAGTTAGTTAGTTAGTTAGTTAGATAGTTAGATAGTTAGTTAGTCGACCTATCATCCCCATTGCACATCGAACCATTCAGTCCATAAGTGCTCAGATACCCTCCTCAGCAAATTCTGCAGCGTGTAGCGGCAAACGGCACCAGTTCTGTGCTGGTTTATCAATCTGCTTTGACTTCCTGCATAGTGTTCTTGTTTGGCCACACCTCTTTTAATTTGCTGTTCTCGCAGTCTGACCATGGTTGTAGATTCGCAGTCACCACTTGGTTCTCGCAAACGTCTTATTTCTCGTAGTGCATTCAGAATGTCAGTTTGGTCCATGGCGCGTCCGCCCTCCACATTAGCCATACCTGCAAGCTTATCAGCCCGCTCATTTCCTTGTACTCCCGCATGCCCTGGCACGAAGATGAAACTAATCTTTGCCAGCGAGCCCGCTCCAGAGGCAGCAACCACTCTCTTTGGATCCACCCCCGTCTCTAGCCTCTTGCATGCTCATTGAGTCGCTAAGGACACATGCCTTAGTGAATGTATATGTCTCGAGCCATGTTTTTTTGTGTGCTTTACTTACTGCCATGACTTCCATAGTCAGGCTACTTGTGGTCTCTACAAAAGCTCCAGAGACCTCCTTCATAATTCTCCCCCCCCCCCCCCCGGCCCGCGCTGTAAAGGACCATGAGCTTCTCACATGTCGGACGGCCGACTCATTTGTGTAAATGACAGCATCATCGTCTAACAAATTCTCGAAAATCAACGCTTGTACTTCCGCCTTCACAGCAGCCGGATTTTCTTGTCTGCATTTTCTGTCTAGTTGGATGCAAACTGAAAAGGACGTACATAAATCTGTTGGCACTTGTACCCACTCCTCGCCAGGTTCTAAGTCTTCCAGTGAACACACCTAAGTTTAAGAATGTCTTCCGCTTGACCCATCCACGACCTTCTTCTTTTTAACCTGCTGCCCCTTCCTAATTTCACTATGCAGTGAATGTTGTGTGTTTGCGTTGACTCTGAGGCAGGCACGTGCTCTGCAAATTTGTAGTCTGTCTTCAATGGTTGGAAAATCAAGAAGGTAGCGCATCGCCCTGCACGCTGTATCTATTGTACATTCAAGAATAATGCGCATAGCTTCGTTTTGTATCCTTTCCATCCTTTCTATCTGCTTACGGTTGAGAGTCAGGATCGCCATCGCTTACTCAAAAACAGACATGACCAGTCCCTCATATAGGAGGCATAGATGGAGCTGCTCACAGTGTGCTGCCGCCAACACCCGCATCGCAGCCAAATCCCGCTTGGCCTTTGTTATCACCTGGTCTATGTGCTCATTATATGCTTCTATCAAAACTTATCCCCAGGTAATTCATTGCGTGCGTTCTTTCCACAGTCTCTGAACACAGATTAACAGTTGGTGTTGGCGTGTTGACAATATGATTATTCAAAGAGAACCATGTCACTGTTGCCTTTTTTGGGTTGACCATTGCCACAGCTTCAGCACACCAAGTACTTATGTGTTTGAGTTCGGTTTGCAGTTCCACAGCAACCTGATCTCTATCCTTACCCAGACGATACATTAAAACATCGTCGGCATATGACAATGTCCTCCCCCGTCCAGTGATCTGTTCGCTGGTGATTCTCACCGTGTAGGCGTTGAACAGCACCGGAGATAATGGTGATCCCTGTGGTAGGCCAGGATATATTGTTGTTGGTTCCGACGTCCAACTGCCACATCTAAAAACTACTTTCCGTTGGAAGAGGGCTGCAGCTATCCAACTGAGGAGGAACGGACTTATCTTAAGTACAAAAAGCTGAAGCATTAGAAAATCCAATAGTACTCTGTTGTACGCGTCCTCCAGATCAATCGCTGTAGCAAAGGTTTCAATGCCTCAGTGGAAACCTTCATAAACATCGTAGGCAAAAACTGCTGCATTGGTCAAGGTTTCTCTTTGGGACCTACACTCCCAGGGTGGGTGGGAAAACACCTTTATTCTCTAGCGGACTTGATATTTTTCTGGCAATTAACTTCTCCAGCAGTTTGCCTATTGCATTCTGCATGTTATTACTCGATATCCTTGCATTTTTGTGTGGTCTTTGCCACGCTTCGGCAAGGGAATCAGATAGCTGTGTAACCACTCCTCCTTGATGCTAACACTCTCTATACTGTTGTTGTACATGTCTGCTAGTTTCTCTAGCTTGTTGTCGGTACACCTATTGATCTCGTCGTATGTTACGCCATCTGGCCCTGGAGCGCTGTTTCTGTTATCGTCGAAGCACAGCCTTGATTTCTGTCACTGTCACTGTGTCTTCATCCGAAATGTTCTGGGTCTTACACTTATCTGAGGTGACATCCTTGGCAAGATTTCGGCCTCTTGTCATGGAACTGATGAGAATTCACCTGGTAAAACTCCCAAAAGTACAGTTCCCGAGTTCCTGCAAGCTTCCCAAAAGTCAAGTTCCCCGGTTCCTTCAGTCTAGAACAGCCGACCTAGTCTAAGGGATACAACCGAGGTATTAATGTACCCCACTCAAGGGCGATTGGTGGCCCTTGACTTCTAGACGGTTCGGGTGAGTAATGCTCAACCCAACCGGGTCCGGTAACGCATGCGCAATAACCTTCTAAGAACAAAGACGGGCTCAGTTGAGACCCGGCCTTGCTAGCAAGAAGTTGTGGTTGGACGACTGTGTTAATTCGTAACTGGAAAGAGGATACCATTGTCTTGCAGTTTGTTGAAGAAAACGGACATAACGTCCAGTGTTGGGACGGGAGCTCCTCAATTCTGAATGCACAGTTTGTCTTAAGGTAAGTTAAGCATATTTATATAAATAATGTGTGTCGATACCGCGGTTACCCGAAGATGTTCGACCGCCTGTCTCGTCAGGCGCCTGAAGGTCAGTCAGGGGTGAACATGTGGGCTTGTGTTTTAACTCAACACTGCAGGCTAGTTTAACACGATGGAGTGTAGGCCTATTTTGTACGTTACAATTGTACAAGTGGGTGGACGTATGATATCGCCGCTACAAGTAGTTAGGGAAAATTAGGACAGACCCAATAGTGTTAGTAGTCCGAGTTCACTCCTGGGCGGCCTTAGAACTCTAACGTAGTCGACACAACCGGAAGGTGGCGAAGGCGTTGTAGAACATAGGTCGAGTGAGGTATCAGGGAACTCGGCCGAACTAGACGAAACCCATGCGATGGTCGCCGGACATGTCGAAGGTCATTCGAAGGACATTGCGGGCGTTGAAGTTCGAATTCTTTGGTGTGGCGACCACTGGCTTTTATGGGCTTTCCTTATACTCTTTATGTGATTAGTCGCCTCAACGGAACTCCATCTTAATATACAGTGGGTTCCCGAGAGGTTGACACTGGAGAAACTGGGAGGATGCGACAGAGCTGGTCACAGCCAGCTGAACACCGTTCCAGATGCTCTGACCCTGACTAGGGGAGAAGGGAACGGGATGTGAACTTCCGCTACAGGGGGATGTCCCTGTATAATCTATTAATTTCCTGGATCGACTCTCGAGCTCCGGGAAACCTAGTGTATAGTGGATAATCATAAAAGAGAACCAGGGAGAGGGGGCTACCTCCGAGGGAGGAGAATTGGGTTGCCACCGGCCCTCCTTCAGGGCCATTATGTCTCTAGGTACTTTTAACCTACTAACCTGGTGTATTCTGTCATTAGAAGTCGTTTCAGGACGGAATGAGTTCGCAGACACCCTGACTAAGCCCTACCTTAGACTGGTTCGAGAAGGAGGACAGTTCAGCCAGCGCTTGTTAGGACCCAGACCTAGTTCATCTTCGGCAGTGGATCCTGGTCTGTGAGGCTGCTGGCGGTGTCATGGCGACACCGGTCTATGCTGAGTACACATAGGTAGCGTGTATCCCTGGTGGTAAGTCTGAGTCACGATATTCACACATGGTGTTGTCTTTGGCAGGTTCTATCTTATGAGAGACCTTATTGACGGGACCAGAGAGAGATGACGTGGTGGCAGTGGTAGCATGGCTAGCTTACCTGCGTGACGTGAGGTGACGCTTCTACACAGCACCACATCACAGCGACGTCTCCACTCCGCCACAGGCCAGTCCCCGTCGTCGACCTTTAAGTTGATCTTCAGTCAGTCCACCTGGTATTATTATGTCTACGCACGGGCGAGTATATTGTCCTCATATATATGAACATTCTGACATTGTGACCCATTAGCCCAACTATTAGGGTAGAACTACATCACCCTTTACGTCAGGATGACCTGGTGTTTCTGGAACGGGCTGACACTTCATGATATGAAGTTGGTGACATTAGCTACAGGGTCACCGGCTACAGAAATTTCTTGTGAGTGAAAGAGGCTACTTAATCCTAGGTCATGACTGTTACCAACTCCAAGTGCTTATATAGGACCCGTTGATAGGAATCTTGATAACTGCAGGAGTAACCAGCTATTTCAGTGACTTGAACTGTGTTATATGGTTGCTTCCACTGACATTTATATATCACCAGCTTTACCAGTGAACCTTTCGTTGATTGGCCTCAGGGACTTCTACTGAGAGGTTATTCGGACGTCATCACGAACCCGAGCAACACGGAGTCACCACATCTATCCTACATTGAGTCCAGCTGAGTCTACACCTCGCTAGAGACGCTCGACACTGTGTGAGAAGATGAGTGACCTCTTTAGCCATGTGGTATCGTGCTCTGTGTACCGTGATGAGTAAGACGGCCTGAGGTTAATCCAGATAGCCATATCTTCTATCTCCTGGCGGTTGCCAGTATTCTCTCATGGACATTTTCATTGTTGTCATTCATCTTGTACATTATACCATCTAGTCAATATGTGTAGCTACCAGAGTTGTGTCATCTGTTCTGGATGCGAGGTGAAATAGGTATAGTCCAGCGGTTGGTAGTGAGAGAGACAGGAATCCACGGGGTGGTGGAGTCTGTAGACTAAGATTGATTGTATTCCCAGAGTGCCTCTATCCCGTTATTAAGGTGTGATTGTATCCTCCCCTCACCCCAAGGAAATACTATTACACCTCTCATGTCTGTAGGTTGCTCTGCTCTAGATAGCGTTCGAAGAGGGCTTTGCCCTTGTTCTCGTCAGTCCTATGCCAGATGAGGTCAGCACCTTGGAAGTCAAAAATTCTCTTATTATTGATTACCCCCCTCATGTTTGTATGTAGTCGCCAGAGCAATTTCAGTGACTTTTCTGTGCTTACTCTTTGACATACCTCTGCCCATTTTTCACTTTTAACCACCTTAACCAATTTTTGTTTGTTTGTTTTGAAATAGCTTACTTTTGTGTGCATCTCTCTTTCTAAGCACATGCTGGGATTAGGATGGGCGGCTCTGTTCTTCTTGGCGTTTTGCCATTTCCTTAGAGCACTGCGCGTATTCATCCAGGCCTTCTCCACGTCAAAATTCCACCAGGGTGGCTGCTCCCAGATTTTGTTCCTGCCCTGAAACTTTCTGCGCTTGTCGTTCCTTATTTTACTCACCACATCTTGCCCAGTACTGTCATACTGGAAAGTCTTGACCGTTGACTTGTGCTGCCTGGTTCTGCCTTTCTCCACACCAATATGCTGCAAGGGTAGTGGTCGCTGCCATGGTACCCTAGGATACCCCATCTATACACTGTAGTGAGTGCAGGAGAAACCAGCGCCAGATCAATAGCACTGTCCTCATCACCTGGGCGGCTTGCTGTTCTGGTGACACAACCACTGTTGATTCAAATCAGATCAATGGTTTCAAGTGCAGTCTCGAGCTCCTCCCCCTGTGTGTTGGAGGAAATGTTTCCCCGTGATCTGCCTTTAGCTTTGAAATCGCCATAGAAAATGACATTTTTTTCGTGACCTAATATGTCATTTAAGCACTGCTACTTCTGGGAATCAACACTCGCGTTACGGGCATAAACACTAAGCAACACGAATGGTAGACCGATTTGAAATCTAACCGCCTGTATTTGTATGTCGTCATTGTCCCACCTAGACATGTCTATCTCTGAAGCAACGATACTGTCGCGAATGGGAGTCGCCATTCCCAGATGTCGTCTATTGTAGAAACATTTGAAACCGTTCATTTTGGGTAGCTGAGCAACAAGTCTTGCCTCCTGGAGTGCTACAATGTAATTCCTGTAAACCATATTTTCGAGAATAGGGCCTCGTTGGTTTACGCTATCGCAGTTCCAATACAGGATCCGAGTATACCTGAGGCCCAGACGGTCACGATTTAATGTTAAGACGTTAGGTTGTCTGACGTTCCATAGAGTGACACTGCTTAAACCCGGTCACTTTCAATGCACAACTGCAGTCTGTGATTGATGATGTGTTCCATTGTTTTGCAGAGACAGTTGGTACGGCTAACTTGTATATAGCTTGCGGATTAATGGGATCAGAGTAGCATAATGGTTAGACGCGGGCTAATGTGTACGTAGCTAAGAGCCTTAGTAGGATTAGAGAAGCATAATGGTTAGACTCGGGCTAATGTGTACGGAGCTAGAGACTTAGTGGGATCAGAGTAGCGTAATGGCTAGAGGCTCGCCTGTCCACCTCGTGGTCATGAGTTCCATCCTCATCGGTTGACCTGGGTTCCATGTTCTCCCCTGCTGTCGTGTCCCCCTTTAAAGTGTCGTCCCTGGAGTGAGGGGAGTCAACACCCACATTATATTTAACCCCTTATCAATATCCTGGAGAATCCACTAGCTTCCGTCCAACACACTCCATCAGTTCATGGACACCTTTTCCTCTCTCAATCACTGTCGTACTATGCCCCCTCTCATTCTTCCCCACGCAACATATTCAACAACTCTTGCTTCTATAAATTAATAAAGATTAATTTATTAAAAGAAAAGTGTAATGTACGTGAGACGTGTATGCGAAGAAAATGTGTGTTGTGTTCTATAATGTATGTAGGATCGGATCCTCAGATAATAGCATAGTCAGTTCATCCTTGCAAGGACACACCACAGCACGTTAAGTCAGAACAAGTCCACCTCACCCAGTACGGTATCTCTCCTGCCGGATACTGACTTTCATCTGTAGCTACCTGGTAATCCATCTTCATGATCATCCGAAATAGATACTGTTTGTAATTTACAGCTGATCATGGACCGGTTGCACACTACACATTATAAGTTCCTATCGTTCCTAAAAAAATGTACAAATCCTTTGTTGTGTGTACTTAGGTATCACTGTTATTGTTAATATACTTGATCCTAACTAGTGTCTATATAGTCTCAAGTATAATGTCTTTTGTAATATTTCACTGGAATCTATCACACCATGTGACTGACATTTTAATGTTCTCGTTCACTTAACACTGTTTGTATGATGTGTGATGTATCAACAATCATCACCCATCCTAGGTGAACCTTAACACACAGGAATCGTTATATTTGTTTTGCTCTTCTGAGCCATGTTATGGTGGACCCTCCTGATCATGAGTCCAGCGTAAACATAATACCATCTTTCTTCTCGGACGTTATTCATTTTCCGTAAGAAACATTTTACTGTTCAACTGGTGTTCCTCCTAATTGGAGTTGAACTTTTTCTCAAAACCAGTGTTGAGCTTCCTCGTAACTGGCAGGGAACCTGTTAGAGAAACAACACATCTGGTGATAGCACTAGTCACTGATCCTACCGGCTGAGTGTAAGCCTATTGCCTTGCTCTGTTATTTTTCCAGCTAACTAAACTCTGTCATAGAGCATATTAGCTCCTCACCTACGTCCGAATCAGGCTATGACAAGGAAAGACTCATAAACAGAGTGCAAAACTTCAGTGGGCAAACCACTGGAAGATCCCCCCCCCCCCCAATTGGACACTTTCCCCATCTCCCAACCCCTCTTAAATCTCTCCAAATATCATCCCGCTATCCTATTCACCCCAGCAGAGCCAATCATAACTTCACTACTCTAACTAGTTTTCAACTAACAGTGCTAATCATCACACTCTAGTTTTAACAAAGCTACTGCCTATATTAATTAGACCTAAATAGACTATATTTGGTACCTTATGCAAACCCGCCTTATTCCTGGATGGCTGCTACACTTTGCCATAACGACACATGCTAGTTATTTTTAATTAATCTAACACTGTAGAGCTCTCCAACAAAACACGTCAATCCTAATCCATTTTTGGTCTACACTAACGTGCACCTGTCTTGTTTTTGTCACGTGCTGGGAGTGTTCCCGTGAAGTCTTTGATGTCATGCAGGTGTCTTTCAAGAGAACTAACGAATTCCAGAATCTTATCTCCCTTGTGTTTAATCAATGTCGCCAGTGATCTCCCCTTGTCTTGAAAACCCAAAACAAGGTAGCGAGTTCCTACAATCGTCCCAATGTTCACGATAACAAGCCTACAACTTTCTGTCGTGTGGTGACAATCAAAGCCACCATTTCGTTTGATGTCGGGAAATTCTCCGGTCCCCCCCCCCCCCCCCCCCCTCACCGACTAGAGGTCAACACTTGCAGCTGTGAACACAGACTGTTTTCTGTAATTTTAATCATCTGATGTTAACGACAGTGGATTTCATCACACCTGCCTTAAATGGATACTAGATATTTGCAGCCGGTGTTGTGTTTGAGACCATTTCACATTGAAGTTTTTGTGACGAAGGAGAAGACGAAGGAATAAGAATAAGGCACATGCAGAAGGAGGGAGAAGAAAGAAAATAAATTAGTAGAAAGAAGAAAGTAGAAGAAGAAAATAGAAGAAGGAGATAGAATGTTGTACAAGAAAGTAAAAGACGTAGGCAGAAGAAGGAGGTACAATAAGAAGGAATTAGAAAAAAGAAGAAAAAAGGAAGAAGAAGGAAGAAAAGAATGAAGAAGATGAAGGAAGAATGAAGAAGGGGGAAGAAGGAAAAAGATATAGAAGAAGAGGGTGAAAGATAGAGGAGGAAGAAGAAGAAGTGGAAGCAAGAGAAAAGAGAAGAAGGTGGAAGAAGGAGAAAGACGATGAGAAAAAATCAAGAGGAAGAAAAAAAGGAAGAAGAAGAGTAGTAGTAGTAGTAGTAGTAGTAGTAGTAGTAGTAGTAGTAGTAGTAGTAGTAGTAGTAGTAGTAGTAGTAGTAAAAGTAGTAGTAAAAGTAGTAGTAGTGTTAGTAGACGACGGCGAAGTAGAAGTAGCAGGAGAAGAAGAAACAGAAGCAGATATCAAACATCCCAGGTCGTTATTAAACATGGATTATATATTTACTACACAAATATTAGTCATGATTTCCAGACACGACGCTTGCCTCTCTCTCATACACCAACATCAACAACAACAACACACACACTGATAGAGTGCCAGTAACAACCATTATTTTACTGAGTGGTACTCATTGATTTTTCTTCATACTTTTCTTGAACTCACGTAAGTAAGAACTTGCAGCATAATTTTAGTAAGCACATATGTCAGAGCCTAGCAGTGACATCGTTACGGCACCCGGCGGACAAGAGTTGTCGGCTGGCAAGTTTCTTACCTGACACGCGACCAGCGCTGACGACAGACGACGCAAAGCCACGTGACCCCACCTGAGGCAGTGGGCAGTGTGTGTGTTAATCTCAGACCTAGCTGGGACTGGACATCTGAGCGGACGTGTGTGTCGAGAGCAAGGCGTTTTGTGTAAATCTCCGTGGTTGTGAGCTGAACGACTGATATTGTGAGCGTCAGACCTATGAGCTGTATTGTGGTAGTGAGTTGTTATATGTTGTACATTGCTGTAACGATTGTTATGTATTTAATGTGGTAATAAATCCATATAACTTGTGTTGCTGTGTCTTATGTCGAATCACGTTGTACTTGTACTGTCTCACATGTGTTAGCCAACGAGCCTAATATAAGATCCTGACATGTGTGGAC
This sequence comes from Cepaea nemoralis, assembly GCA_014155875.1. Classification (NCBI taxonomy): domain Eukaryota; kingdom Metazoa; phylum Mollusca; class Gastropoda; order Stylommatophora; family Helicidae; genus Cepaea; species Cepaea nemoralis. Next base: position 151,019 of record JACEFZ010002400.1, read on the forward strand.
GTGGGTTGCTCGTCATTATTTAAGAACCTAATATATTTAGACGTGTGTTGTTCGTCTTTGTGATTTAAAACTATAATTCTTGTACTTGTAAAATTTGTCAAGGTTATAGTGATGTACATGTGATCGGAAAAGTCTCAGTGTGATCCATTACTACATTGTCTAAATATGTTTAGAATCATTAGTAAATGTACAGTACATATTGTTTGATCCTGTAAACGTGTTAAACATTTGTCAATTGTGAAACTTGTTATCGTTTGACCTTGTCAACCTTGTGATTTTGCCGCCATTTTGACCTTGTCGCCATCTTGTAAACTTGATGTCTTTGTCCTTACTGAATGTCATCTTGATGTAAGTGATGTGTCATCAATGTTATTGAGTGTTCAAATACAGATAGATTGTTTTTGTGTATTGAGTTTGTGGAACGCGAAGAGTTTTGGAAAGAGTGTAACTTCTGTTGAAAGAAACACTGTTGACGACAAATTTACGACATACAATTATACTCGACGCCATCCAAACCAAATCAACACTTAGTGACTTACAGGCACACACCAACAAACACACGCTAACTTATTTCTCTCCAAAAACAAAGCAGGTTTTTGCGTACCATCCATAACCCTGCCGTAGAGGTCATTAGTGGTTCTGAAGTACGACCTTACAGTTTTCTAGCCCGATTGCCCAACCTTTCGTCACCATATCCAAGGGCACTTGAGTATATTTTTTTCTTCACTTCAACTTTACGTATGCATTAGTAGGCACGCATCGTATAGTCATATCAATTGTAAGTTGTTTTCCTACTAACCATTTACATCATATTGTCTGATTGATTTTCATTGACATATTTTCTCCATCATGTCGTCATTATTTGATTTCATCGATATGGGTTTGAAATTAAAGTTGGAAGGTGATGAATTAACACAATGGAGTGAGAAGAAATACGCTGAGTACTGTGAACGCGAAGATAGAGCAGCTGAAAGAGCTCTAAAACAAGCAGAAATGGCTGCAAAACAAGCTGAGGCAGAAACAGCCTTGAAACAGGCAGAGATTGAAAAAGCTGCCAAGCAAATAGAGGCTGAAACAGCATTAAAGCAAGCCGAAGTAGAAATGGCTGCAAAGACAAAGCAAGCTGAGATAGACAGTGAACTTAAGAAAGCAGAAATAGCAGCTCAGAGTAAGAGAGAAGAACTTGAACTACAGTTGAAAATGAAACAACTGGACACTGAGACTGCAATGAATAAAGAGTCAAAGAAATCTGAAAGACTGGAAAAAGAAAACCAGTATAAAAAGTACCAAGGTATCGTTCGTAACTATACCTCGGGTGACTGCATAGCAGCCTTTACCCAAAATTTTGAGACATTAATGGAACATTACCAAGTTCCACTTTCGGAATGGAATATTTTATATATGAGAAGTCTTTCTGGGGAACCTTTGAAAGTCATTGAAACCATCCCCAAAGAACTCAGGAAAGAGTACCATTACATTAAATCAAAAATAATGGCACATTTCATGCTAGATGAAGCAGGGTACAGAGAACAATTTAGTAAACTGAGTCCAAAGTCAACTCAAACGTTCTCTGACTACCTCTGTTTAGTCCGAGACATTTCAGCAAATGGACTTCATCAGCCAAAATTAACAAAAATTATGATAAATTAGAAGATCTCATTATTCGAGATAAGGTTATTTCTTCTATCCCAACATCTTTTTCTAAGTTCTTGCAAGAGAATGAATGCACATGTGTGGAAGAAATGGAAAGACGTGGGTCGGCCTATTATACGGCAAATAAACAATGTTTTGCCACTGAAGCTACTGACAGTAACTGGGTAGCAGCAGCCAACTATGAGAAAAACTATAGTAGGCAAAAACCAACCAGGCCTACCTCTGAAAAGTTTAGACATTGTGTTCATTGTAAAATGTCTCATTATTTGAACGAGATGTGCGATAAAAACCCAGGGTACCCAACATACTTGCAAAATATGGTAAACAGACAAGACAGAGAACGTAAATCGTTCAAAAATGCACGTAAATGTTTTCTCTGCAAGGCTTACGGTCACCATCGTATTGATTGTAAAGGCAGGCAGATGACCAACAAAGCCAATGCCGCCTTGTTCGATAGTTCAGCGTCAGAAGACGAAAATACAGAAAAACATCCTGTACATGTAGCACAGGCTTGTGACGTATTTAGTTCCAACACATGCACTGTCTGTAATACCTTCTTTGAAAATGGTATCTTAACATGCGGGCACGCCATCCCTATTGCTAATGAGGAAGGTAACTTAGTAATAGACTCAAAAGGCAAGTTAGACATCTATCACGGGTACGTTAATGGCAAGTTTGCTACAGTACTTCGCGACACCGGGAGTACACTTATTGGCCTGAAAACAACATTCATAACACCTACAGAATACACAGGTAGACACATCACATGTAGAACATTTTCAGGCAATATTGAAAAATATCCATTAGCTTGGGCATACATCGAAACACCATTCCTCACCGGAAAAGTAAAGGTCGCAGCACTTACAAACCCAGTGTGCGATATAATCATAGGAAATTTACCTGAGGTGAATGACAAACATCATAACCATGACACAACATCACTATGTATTATTGATAACACATCACCACCAAATGTCATTGAAAATGTCAATTCACCTGTTGAATGTATGTTAGCTAATGCAACACTAAGTTCTCATCACATCATTGACGATATCATTCCATCATCATCTGATGTCATTGAGTGTGTGAACGCAGTAACAAGAGCTACTGCTAGAGTGCAAGATGATAGTAACCAAACTGAGGCTATTCAAATGCTTAGCCCAGAAGTACCACCTAGTGACTCGATGAAGGAAACATTCATAACAGCTCAAAAAGCTGATCCTTCACTGTCAAAGTATTTTGACCTGATCGGCAAAAAGCCAAGAGTAACGAAAAATGCTAAATGGCATTTTGCTTTATACAACGATATACTCACCAGGTACTACACCAAAGGTGACGTTACAACAAAGCAAACTGTGTTACCAACCACTTATCGCAAGCAAGCTTTACATCTTGCTCACGATATACCTTTTGCAGGTCATATGGCATATGTTAAAACCAGGTCAAGACTATTGACACAGTTTCATTGGCCAAAATTCTGTAATGACATAAAAACATATTGCAGAAGTTGTGATACATGCCAGAAACTGGTAAAGAAAGGTAAACACCCACAGGCAAAGTTACAAGTCACTGACTTAGCCAGTCGACCTTTTGAAAAATTATCAGTTGACATTGTGGGCCCTCTTAGTCATACAACTACTAGAGGGAATAAATATATACTAACAATTATTGATCAATGTAGTCGCTGGCCAGAAGCGATTCCGTTAAAGAACATCACTGCCAACGATATCATGGAAGTATTCTTCCATATTTTCTCCAGAATTGGGTTTCCAGATACTATCCAGTCTGATAGAGGCACTCAGTTTATCGCTGCATCCACTCAAGCTTTCACGAAAATGTTAGGAGTGAAGCAAGTCTTCAATAGCCCCTATCATCCTCACTCGAGCGGGATTATTGAAAAGCTTAACGGGGATCTGAAGCACATGCTAGCCAAAGTAACTCAAGATCACCCCAATAACTGGGATCTATACTTACCAGCTGTCCTTTTTGCTTATCGTGAGGTACCACATTCTAGTACCGGTTTCTCTCCTTTTGAACTCATCTATGGTGCCAAACCACGCGACCCATTGACAATTTATCACCAAATGTTAACTGATTCCACTCCAGTATTGAAACCCATATCATCATTTGTGTATGTAACATCATTGCGTGAAAGGATAATGAAATCATGTGAAATTGCTAAAAGTGCACTAAAACTATCTGGTGCTACTTACAGACAATACGCAGACAAAGGTAACAGGACTATAACATTGACAGCTGGACAGGACGTTCTACTGCTACTACCTAGTGACAGACAACTACTGACAGATTCTTGGCAGGGACCTTTCAAAGTGACAAGACAAATCTCTCCTGTTGACTACGAAATCCTAATAAAAGACAAACACAAAATATTTCACATCAATATGCTAAGACCATACTACAACAGAGACAACGAACAAGACGAGACGACAGCTTGCACCGTGATAATAGATCACGAAGATGACGATTCTAGCGACGAGATTCCAACACCTACATTAGACACGACAAACTGCTTGAAGGAGATCAAGATCAATCCAAACCTAAGTCAAGCAGAGACAAACAGTTGCAAACAGTTGATACAAGAGTACAACACCATCTTTTCAGACAACCCAGGACAAACAGAGTTAGTACAGCATCACATCACACTCACATCAAACACACCCATAAGATGCAGACCATACACCATACCATTACATTACAAGGAACAACTACATCAGGAAATCATCAGCTTAGAAAAAAACAACATCATCAGACGATCCCTATCAGACTTCTCTTCACCCATGGTCATTGTACGGAAAAAGGACAACACAATACGACTTTGCATAGATTACAGAAAACTGAACAAAATAACGGTTTTAGATCTTGAACCAATGGCAAATACAGACGATCTTCTGACAGAACTGACTGACGCTAAGTTCTTCACGACCCTTGACATGGCTAAAGGTTACTGGCAGATTGCTGTACATGAAGACAGCAGACATCTAACAGCTTTCGCCACGCCTTGGGGACTATACGAATGGTGCAAACTTCCATTCGGGCTAGTCAATGCCCCAGCCACATTTGTACGCATGACATGACTACTCCTATCCGACATTCCCAATATAGTTTCCTATATTGACGACATCTGTGTCCATACGGAGACAATGACAGAACATATAAAGATACTGGAACAGACACTAGAACGTATCAGACAGCACGGACTGACAGTGAAGCCTTCAAAGGTGAGCATGGCTTACCAAGAGATATCATTTTTGGGGTACAGAATATCCAATGGCTTTGTCATGACAGACAACAAAATTGTCTCGAAAATTCTAAAACTGTCACTTCCAACAAATAAGAAACAAGTCCGCAGTTTGCTGGGACTTATTAATTATTACAAAAACTTTATTCCTGATTTTTCAGAGCTAACTGAGGTTTTTTCTAATTTACTAACCAAGAATAAACCCGAAAAAGTTGTAAACGATGAATGCCTACGAAATGCATTTGATAAAGTTTTGGCACACTTTTCTGATAAGAATACACCTAATCTCATCCTTAAATTGCCCAACATTCGTTTACCTTTCAGATTGAGAACAGATGCTAGCTCCATTGCGATCGGTGCAGTCCTTTTGCAGGAATACAACGACATCTTGCATCCCGTCTGTTTTCTATCAAGAAAACTAAGACCCCCGAGAGCGGGCCTGGTCCATTCCGCAATTGGAGGCATTGGCCTTAGTAGAAAGTGTAACAAAGCTGTCCAAATATCTTCTAGGACGTCACTTTATCATCGAAACTGACAACAGTCCATTAAGGTATATCAATTCCACAGTACCATCAAATAACATGATTGCTCGCTGGTCCTTAAAGCTTCAGAATTTCAGTTTTGAAGTTCGCCATATTCCCGGCAGAATGAATACAATCGCCGACCTTTTGTCCCGTTGTCCGACAGACCCAGTAAGCAATGTCTGAGTGCACTGTGTAATATTACACTCAGCCCAACACAGCCACCAATGTGTGAATTTTTTCATTCACCTACTGTGTAAGGTCTACATGTAAAATTGTGATACGGTTTGCAAACCGACATGTATAATATTCTTATTTTAATCAATTTATGTCGTATGTAATGAGTGTAGTATAATTGTGTAGTGTGTGTTAGAATGAGAACAATATTAATTGTAGATAGACACCAACAACAATGTCACATACGCTTATCCATTTACCATAAGCGAACTTTACCATGGTGACATTTGTGGGTGAATTTTTTCACCGTGATATTTTAACATGAGCAAATGTGGACTGAACATAGACTCCTACACCACCTCTACAGCAAATTTACTCCAAATTGTTCGAAGTTTTGAACACATCGGAAATAAGAACATTCCACCATAATCCGTTATCATCTTCTAACATCAGACACGAACTGTGAGAACATTCTACTATCAGTTCCGAAATGAAACCGGATCATTTGTGTTTAGAAAATGTAACATCAACCAAAATTTTCGTTTCGTGTGCATTTCTGTTATAATTTAAAAAGTATAGCAAAATTAGCAGACTATGTAAAAACTTCCAAAAATTTATGACACTTGTAAAATCCTTTCGAATTTATAAAATATAATATACAAATTGTATACATATTTATTTTGATTAGTGTAATCTTAGAATCATATCTTGATTAACGTATTCATATTACCGACTTTTTCTCGTTAATATGAAGAAACGTCAAGCAATGACGCTAAGAAATTAAATTATTATTGTAATGTATGAAATTTCTTAAATGTCAAAATTACTTCCCTTGCATTTGTGAATTACATCAAGGGCCATAATTTAAAATATATTCATTAATGTATATTGTATGAAAATAACCAGTTCTTGGTCAGGCTAATAAATTATTGAAGTGTCTGACACCATCTCCCTGACGTATAAAATAATGTCAAATGCGTGGCTTACAGAGAGCGATGTCAATTGTTATGCTTCTGCCGTTAACATTGTGTATTTGTTGTCATAAAACAGCAATGTATACTTGTTATGGTATTAATTAAAACAATTTGTAGAGTGTGACAGCATCTGTTTATTTCAAGTACATGTTTTAGTGACTTTGTCAATGTCAGTTTGAGTCTCAAGGAAAACGCTATATTGGAGTGGAATTGAAAACTATATTTTAATTTGCTCAATACTTGTACTCTTTGAGTTTGGAATCGCACATTACAATAAGTCTTGCAATAAGGTATCTCTAGACAGGAAAAGGTAGATGAATTTGGGCAAATGTTGGAGGAACCGGGCAACGCTGTACATCTCAGAGATGATTTATGGAGGCAAGAACACTACTCACACAATTTATGAAGAGTATTTGGAGGATTCAAACAATTTATGAAGACAATTTAGAGGAAATAAAATAAACACTGCAGAACAGAACTTGACTGCAATTCTGCTAACCTTATTTATGATAAGACAGATATATTCAGTCTTTGAACAGGAAACTGTGAACCCAGAACAGCCCTGTGCCTAATAGGTCGCACTGACTCTGCCTCTTGCAAATGTGGAGCTCATGACTCACAAAGCATGCCCCTACAAGACTGCCCTGACTTCGCCGAACTGAGGGAGGAAATCTGGTGCTCTGACTTCGCCGAACTGAGGGAGGAAATCTGGTGCTCTGACTTCGCCGAACTGAGGGAGGAAATCTGGTGCTCTGACTTCGCCGAACTGAGGGAGGAAATCTGGTGCCCTGACTTCGCCGAACTGAGGGAGGAAATCTGGCTAGTTGGAGCAACTCTTCGAGGACAACTCCGGAGAATGAGTGAAGACCTTAAGAGAACAAATGTCGCAACAGGTGCAAGCAAACGATGATCGAGGATAAGGCACAGAAGAACGCCATGCATTGTTTGCGTTTAAAAGAATAGATTCCAGAGATTGTTGTCATGGATTCCAATAACGGAATTCGTTTACATCATACACCCGGCTGTAATCCACGAAATGATGTACTAAGCTGTGCCCAACTGCATACTTTCGAGATTATCAACTTTGTTTTCTTATGCAGCTCGATATCAGTATTTGGTCTGGTCGCTAACATTATGAACATTATTGTCTTTTTCAAGCAAGGTTTTTCAAATACCGTAAATATTAGCTTCTTTAGTATGGCTATCTCCGATCTGTGCTGTCTTCTAACGCTGCTTTGGGTGTGTATGTGCCTTAACCCATTCATAATGACATCAGGAGTTCCGTGGGTGCCGGAAGATCTCATGTACCTCCCAGGGGCGTGGCCACATGTGGGTTTTGCCCGAATCACAAGTTACATCACCATATTTATTACCGCCGAAAGATGCATCTCTATAATAACTCCCCTGAAAGTGAAGCAAATTATTACACCCAGGCGAGCTACTGTTGTGATCTGTCTTATTTACATTATAAATATTCTAACACTACTCCCCGAGTATCTAACGTCATATCTTCAATTTACGTATTCAACACAAAGAAACGCAAGTCTTTTAACAATGCTCTTTAGAAGCTACAGGTATAAAGTTGACGGACTCGTTTTCATCATAAGTTCCATTACAGGTATATCATCTTTTCTAGGTGTAGTTGTATGGACCGTTATTTTGGTGCTGAATCTCCAACAAAGCGCGAAATGGCGCCATCAGGTCTCAAGTAATCGTGAAGGAATCATATCGAACCGTGACAAGAAGACTGTCAAAATGGTTGCTATAATCGCCATTGTGCTCATCGTCTGTTACACTCCTGGTGCGACTGTTGCAATGGCAACATTTATAGAACCAGAGTTCACCCTCCATGGTCAGTATGTCAACGTAGGGATGGTCATGTGGTCATTTGCCTTCATGTTTCAATCGGTCAACTCCAGCGTTAACATTTTTCTCTACTACAGAATGAGCTCCACCTACAGGCAGACGTTTGATCAGCTTGCATACACTATTTTCAAAATTAAGAAAGAGTCACTGACCTGATGATAGACAATAAGTCTTCTTACTTCTGTAAACCATGTTTATGTTCGTTATAATGTAGGCTCACTGTATTTGTTATCTCTTTTTCGCAGGAATCACACATCATGGTCATCATCATGTGGCATGACGATCTGCTTGTGCGGTCATGTTTCGCCATCTCACACGATCACCAGAGTCATGGATCAGCTCTGTGTTCTTGTCTCGACCATACCATGTGGCCAAGCCATACAGGTATTTACTTATCTGCCTTCTCTGTTCACACACCTAACTGTATTTATTATGACCTTAAAAAGACCTCAAACTCAGTTTACCTTAGTAACAGTGGGGAAAATTACAATAATTATAATTCTAAATTAACGTAAAGCAAAAATGTAAATATAAGCACAACCAAAACACACCGAATCTGACGTTTCGATTTTAGTGATCTTCTTCAAGATCATAAACAGTTCGTCTTCAAGATCACAAACATATCAAAAGGAACAAGGTGAAATTATAAAATGAAAATAAAATCGTTAAAAAACAAAAAAAAAAAAAACAATTGGCTAGTTACACAAATATATGTCCATCACTTCACCAGAGTATGATGGAGTACAACAAAAGAATGTTGTGTTGTTGTCCTGCAAGGAATGTTGATTCTTTAATTGTCAACATAACTGACAGATGACTACAGTGGAATATTGAACTGGCGCACGGCCTCCATGTCAGGGTCGCTGGCCAGACGTATGACAGATGGTCGGCGAGATTGTCTCATGGGCGTCGGACTTGGGTCTACCTGCAAGGCAGAAGTGGAACAGTTAGCTGAACAATTCTCAAGGTATTACAATCGTTTTACCAAGCTATACAATTTGTAGTAAATCAATGTTTTTTTGTTCTCTCGATTTTAATTCTAGAGTAGTCCATACACGTGCTGATACTTCTTATAGATGCCACTACTTAGGAGTGCACTGGACTGATTTTTGCGCGTGGATTAGCTTTACCTATTACCAATTTGCCAATTGTAACACAGGGTTGGCGTGAATATGTTATTTATTATTTGTCGGTATGCGAACTCTAGTATATGGGAATTAATAACGACAGAAATAACATATTAAACAGTTGTTCTAACCTTAAGAGCCGGCTTCTTGGCCTAGAGGTTAGCGACTTTTCTCCGTAACCTTGTATACAATCGTAAGTAACGTGACGACGGTGAGAATCAGAAGTGGTTCGAATCGCGTCGGTAACTTACGGGGTATGTGAGCCGGCCGCTAAGAAAGCTATGGCAAACTACTGAGCGTAATCTTGCCAAGAAATCAACAATCAGCTGAAAGATGCTGATGTTGACAACGATGTCCTGTAAAGGATATGCAAAACATTTCTAACCTTAAGAGCGTTGGTGATGGGATCAATATGTGCTTTCTGAAACGTTCTGGAATACTTGTTGTAGCTTGTGTCGTTGCTTCTCCTTTCTTGCTCATCTTTGATTTGTTTGCGGGAGATGTTCTTGATTCTTTTGTCGCCCAAAAGAAACTCGCTGGAAAAAAAAAAAAAAGCAAGCACAATATTGTATACGGCAATAGTGCACGATCATCAACATTTCGTGTTTGTTTTGCAGTACATGCTAGTTGATGTCCTTATTTGATGGATTGGTCGATTGCACGAGTAAGCCTGGAAGCATGTTATGGTTAGAGATAATCGTTGTGTTCACGCCCCTTTACCCGCGCTCTGAAGGTTGTAGGTTCAATTCCTGAATACGTCGTCCGGCTCACGAGTGCAGTTTTCTTGGAGACTCCATGGAGTCATCGATGGAGATCCGGATTTCGTGCTTTGTGCTACGCTTTCAGCAGACCACCCTGAATAAAGAGACAAAGCTATATGGGATAAATCCCACTGCAATGATGTCGATCTCCTTGTCTTTTTAACACTTTTTAAACTTTAGAAAATCGTATAATGTATGATAAAAAGCGTTAAATAATTGTGATCTTTGAAATAACAGTGATTAGGGCGAATGGTCCTGATGCACTCCGAACAGGTGCTCGATCTCTTTCTGAACATCCCCGCCAGCGTATATGGACTGACATTACCCGCTCTGTGTTGGTTAATCAAATGTTTTGTGCCCTTGTCAAAATGTTCTTGTCCGGTGGCTCCCCGATCACGTCCATCTTCCTCATTGGCGACAAGGAAAGAAACACAAGCGGGGAGATCTACATATACATTGAAAATTAAAAGTCTTAACAGTCAAGAAAATAGACTTCATTGCACCGAGTTTATCCCATATGACTAGGTCTCTTTCCACAGGGCGGCCTGTCAAAAGTGTCGCATAAAGTACGAACTCCGTAGCTCCAGCGACGATAGCCAGGAGTCTCCGAGAAAATGTACTAGTAAACTGAAAGACATAGCCCGAAATCGAACCCACAAACGAAGTAGACGGCTTGAATGAACACTTCGCCAGGGAGACTCCTGACATATACAATGAGAAGAGAATTAGAAGCAGAGATAACTACTGGAGGGAGGGAGGGAGGGAGGGAGAGAGAGAGAGACAGAGACAGAGACAGAGACAGAGAGAGAGACAGAGACAGAGAGAGATAATTACAGTGGATGGCCAAAGACGGGAAGGTGTGAAAATAATAGTTGATAGCATTGTAAGAAAGACAATATTCTACGATGAAAATAATGTAGTGTACAATTAATGGTTTGCCAGTTGTATAGACTTTCAACATACATTTACCTATGCCTTCATTTGCTACTCTAATCCACCCTAGTATTTTCTGTCTTCATTTGTTGTCATAATCTACCCTAACATTTTCTGTCCACATTTGCTGCCATAATCTACCTTATTATTTTCTGTCTTCATTTGTTATCATAATCTACTCTACTATTTTCTGTCTTCATTTGCTACCCTAATCTACCCTAGTATTTTGTCTTCATTTACTACACTAATCTACCCTAGTATTTTATGCCTTCATTTGCTACCCTAATCAGCCTTAGTAGTTTATGCCATAATTTTCTACCCTAATCTGTCCTAGTATTTTGTCTTCATCTGCTGTCCAACTCTACTATAGAATACCATGGTCATACATAACATCTAATGAGCAAGTCCTATAGGCCGCAAATTAAAAACGTAATCTAATAGGAGAAATTGACGTAGACAGTCACGTTTTATATAGGCACATTATGAGAAGAAAACATCTGGAGAACTTAATGACAACTGCCAATATTCAGGGGAAAAGAACAAGGGGATGGCAGAAAAGTAACTATCTAAGATGACGTGGCAACAAAATCACATTCACGACTTTGGTTATCGTGTGAGGCGGCGAAACATGACGCCCATGCTTATCGACATGTCACATGACAATTGTTTTGAGAAACTACTCTTGTGCGGCACAATGAAACAAACGTATGCACACCTTTCGAGAGCAAATATCTTTCCTGTGGCAACATACGGTAAGGACCATGCACAATTTCATAATCTCCAAAGAAAAACATTTGGACTGTTTAACATAATTAAATATTACAAAGAAGTTCTTAGAATATATTTACCAAGAAGATGAAAATCATCAACATTCTACACCTACGACAATTGGCTCCCTTATAATATAAAAAACTCCAACATACTACATCTACAACAATTGACTTATAAACATATTTTTAAAAAAGCACCAACATTCTACATTATCTAAGAAAATATGGAAGATAAACTCTATGGACCGCTGAGTGAACTGAAAAAGACTGTTAGATTCATACAAGAGACAATACTGCAGTTATAGACATATTTCAGGCGAACGAAAGAAAAAGAAATCTAAGATAATTGACTTATAACATATACATTTAGAATAAAAAAAACCAAAACAATATTCTACAACATCTACAACTGGCTCACAGACATTTTGAAAATGAAAAGCACCAACATTCTATAGCATCTACAACAATTGGCTCATAAACAGAAAAGGAAAACCACCAACATTCTACATCTGGCTGGTAAGCATCATCATGTCTCAGAAATGGAAATACACTGGCCTTATTAAACGTCATAGTAATTAGGAAGGAACAATGCTGGAGGGCACGGCTCCTGGAAGACAATGCAGGGATCCGCCAGCAGGAAGATGGACACAGAACACTGTAGTCACCTTGTAGACACATGGATGCCTTAGGCAGGGGAACTAGCAAGGGATAGAAACCCTTTTCAGCGGCCGTGATGAGTGCAACATTCTGCATTGGACCTGTTACATGATCGTAAGAACTCATTGATAAAAGTAGTTATGGACTAGCATTGAAGAGGCGACCTATGATGGATCTAGGAAACTGGTAGGGAGTTGACTTGATCCTAGAAAAAACACTGCTCGTAAATCATGGAGTAAGCTGGAGGAAAGGGGTTAGTCATAGGTGCTGGAACTTTAAATACCCTTCCCCATGGCGCATAACGATAGAAGTGGAAGGCAACAGCAACAACAACTGAAAGAGCAAAGAAAACGAACAAAGTGAGTTATGTGATATAAGGGAAGTGCCATAACCTAAATTAGAGTAGGGCAAAGGTTTTGGCCGTGTGCAGGAATTGGACACCTCGATCGTGAAAAGTGGATACTTTTCACAAAGCGTGAAAACGCGGGAACTCGCTTCTGGTGGACACGAGGCGAACCCTAAAAGATCAGTCTGCGTTCAGCCATTGTCCAGTACGGATATGGTCAGATGTGTACAGAGCCACGGCTAAATAATATGCTGCTCTTTTATTAAGTGTTAGAAGTTTGTTGGTTTTCTCAGATGTTGACTAGTTGCACGTGTAATTGCCTTGTACAATGTGCTTAGACGAACATAAACTGTGGAAAACGTCGTTTTAGTTGTGTTATGAATAGTTACATTCTGTTCGTCATCGTTGGAGTGAAGAGAGAATGCAAATGTAATTAATGATAAGGGTTAAGGCAGAAGAAGTTATGTGCTCAACCGAAAGAACAAGGAATAACAAACATATATATTGCACACGACGAAGGTGCTCTACACAGAACGCTTACAAAGTTAGAAACTAGCCATGGTTGATAACATCATGATGGTGGACGAAGTAATAACCCATAGAAGAGGAAAACAACCCGACAATGAGCAATGAAGTCAGCAATGAACACCCCATGTGTTATAAACCGCTCTCGGTCAGGAAGAATCTTGTCTAGGAAAAATATTTCGGGAGTCTCCGTGGCGAAGTGTGGTCAAGCCATCTGATGCGGGCCCCGAAGGTTGTGGGTTCGATTCCGCGCCGCATCCTTCGGTTTATGAGTGCATTTTATGGAGAATCCTGGGGTAGTCGCTGGAGCTACGGAGTTCGTGCTTTGTGTGACGCTTTCCGCGCTGCGGAAAGAGGCTGAGCCATATAGGATAAAAACCCGGTGCAATGAAGTCGACACGTTCGAATTTTAAGCGACTTTTTACAGGGAAGCAACGGCCGCTAATTACATAAGAGAAGCGATAATCAATACTGTTGTGGCTGAAACTGTATAACTCTGCTGACTTCCCTCTATACATTCATATCTGACTGTTTGCACACCTTTGGCCACACATTTCTTATCTGGCACTTCTACAGCTGAATTGGACTTAACCAACCTATGTAGAAAAAGACTACTTTTCAAAACTGAACTGGACCCAACTTTTGTGCCTTCTTGACAACGAAGGAGTATTTTCTTTTGTTATGTTTGTGTTGTCCAGTCTCTAATGAAGATTTGTGGTTTCTTGTTTCCTAGATTACTTATGTTTATTTCATTATTTTATTATTATATATGTTTGATTGTCTCTTCTTTATTTATGGGGGGGGGGGCATTTTCATTCTGTGATTTATGTTCACCTTTATGGAGTCCGTTGTAAGGTATGTACATTGTGTGTCCACGTTTAGTATGTCTCAGATTTCACAGGAGCTACACATACCTAACTTTGTATTTCATGTGTGATACAAGGATAACCACCGTAATGAACAAGAGAAAGTGATGTCAGGATTAACCGACGCCTTGAATTATTGATCAAATATAAATACAGACAAACCTGATGTCTATTTTGCCGTCTTCGTTAGTGTCCATAAACTTCATGATTTTGTCAATCACACTTCCTGTAACTGGTATCCCCGACTCCTAAAATTTAACAAAACAAATGTTTAAACACCAGAAGCCACAAACAATATGTTGCACGATTTATTGTCTGGCATTTTTAGTTGCATCTCGCCAGGAGCATTTTGTATAGTTATATATCATATTAAGTGAAAAGATTAATAATATTTTAGCTGAAACACTTACAAAAAAATAATTACAGGTATTTTTCTAATGTGGAGCATCTCTTATCCCCATGGTAATTTAACATTTAACACTAATGCTTTCTGTTTGCATAAAACCGCCTAATTGCTAACCTCTCACAATATCTGAGCAAGCGTGTTATTGTTTGTCAGTATACGAAACGCGTTTTCGCTGTCAACTTGATGCACATAATTGATGAAATGTTGAGAAATACTAATATTTACTGGTTAACTTGTGATTAGTTGGTTTACTTAGTGTTTAATTCGTTGGTTAGTTAGTTGCATATCCTTTGCAAGACGTAGCAGTCAACCCCACAATTTTTGACTGTTCGTGATTTCTTGGCAAGTTTACGTTCAGTAGTTTGTCATTGCTTTCTGAATGACTGGCACCCATTCCATTTTCAGAAAAAAAAACCAACGCAAGGTGGTCTGCTGCCAAATCGCATGCAGCTGTGTTTCGATCGCGGGTATGCAGGATTACGAACTGCGTCCGTACCACCTTCGCTAGGGAGCCGCTGGTAACATACATTTTAATCCCATGGTAATCTGAGTTTGTGATTGGTTGCTAAACTGAGCGTTGCTTTTCTGACAAAATGCATTTTTGATTGGTTTTGTGATTGCTTGCTATACTGAATGTTGATTAGTTGATCATATGAATGTTTGATTGGCTGTTACGTGCAGTTGTGATTTCTTAGTAAAACGTCCAGTTAACGTTTCGGTAACATGCATATGTGATTGGTAACTGGAATATGTGAATAAATAGGTAGATTAGTTGATTTAAAAATGTTAATAAATAGGTAAATTGGTGAATAAAATATGTGAATATATAAGTAGATTGATGAATATTTTTTTTCGCATATATTTTACAGGACATTGCAGTCAACACAAGTATTTTTCAGCTGCTGTTGACGTCTTGGCAAGTTTTACGTTCAGTAGTCTGCCATTGTTTTCCGAACGACCGGCTCATATACCCCCATAAGTAACCGACGCGATACGATCCGCTGCGGAATCTCGCACAGCTGTGTTTCGTACGAGAGTATACGGGATTACGAATCACGTCCGTACGCAGAGGTGTTTCAAAGGCACCAGGATCAGGTTTTATACTGGCCAAGACCTATTAACATGTCCTAGTCGTGCGTCCTGGGCAACAAGACCCTTCGGGGTCCTGGCCAACGTAGTAGGATCGCTGATTCTTCCGAAGTCGGAGAGTATCTGCCTGCACAGCGAGGAACCACCAGTCTGCACACCAATAAGCCAGACATGGGACAACGGATACTCACGCAAACCTCAGTCTGGTATGACATCACACTGATGTTGGACAACAGGATGTCTTCATCCGACATACAGGACTTCACGCTGGAGTTCAGTGCCAGCGGACGCAAGCAAGCATGAATAACGTCCTTAATTCTTACACTAGGGAGACCAGCGATGTATAAAATATGTGAATAAATAAGTATATTAGTGAATAAAATATGATATCTAATTTAAAGAACACACAAATGTGTGGTAACTTCCGTTCTGGATTGGATGGTAAATTAATAAATAAGTGACTGGAGAAATCAAACTCACGTCAAACAAGGAATATAGCTCTGATCTTTGCAAACCCTCGTCGTTGTCTTTGTTAATTCTGTAGAAGAAATCAGACGCCCTTAACTTCTCCTGTAGAATAGAAGAAATCACACGATCATAACTTCTCCTATAGAATAAAAGAAACCACACTTTCTTATCTTCTCCTGTAGCATAGAAGAACTACCACATTCTAAAGACCGTAATGAATGAATGTGTCAAAATTTTAAAAAGACAGCTAAACATGTGTGTTAAACATATGCAGAACAAATATTATATTGAGGACACAATGAATGGACAAACTTAAGTTAACTGCTACTTTCTGTTCATTTATTCACATTGATGTCTTAAGCTAAAAAAAAAGGAGAAGAAGAATAGATGTAAAGTGCTCAACATCCTATTTTTCCTCCTCCTCACCCTTACTCACCATGTATCTTCAACTGACGCATAGACATTTAAACAACTCGTACTCAGCGCGCCTACACATTGCAAGTTCCTGTGATTCCCTTCACACATTTCCAGTGTTACTTATCTATGTCTATCTCTTTTTCTCTGTGAGTGTGGTTGTGACTCTATGTGTGTGTGGGTTTATGTGTGCGCGTGAGTGTATGTGTGTGAATATATGTATTTCGTATAGGGGGTCTCCTTACATTACGTTGCCTAGTGAATTTCAGAGAAAGTTATTTCTAGTTATGCTCGTGGCTGTATTTGTTCCACTTTATAATCTTGTCAGGACTATCTCCTTTTCTCATCTCTTGACTCACTTGGGTGTGTGTAGTTCTCTTTAATTTTGGCATGGCTGGATTTGTATACACCATGTCAATGTCTGAATAATAATAATAATAATAATAATAATAATAATAATAATAATAATAATAATAATAATAATAGTAATAATAATAATAACACACCCTAACAAATTTTTTTAGTTTGGTAACAAACATTTTACACCTGATTTTGCATAAAAGCGGCCTGCTAAATTAAAATTATCATATTTATTTGTCTGTGGGAGCTCTAGATTTTGAGATAGGCCTACAGCCTTTTGTGTATTTAATTAATATTATTACAATATTTTCTATATAAGTCTATTGAAACAAAACTAATGCTGTCTACTACCTTACAAAATTTGTAATTCAATGGTTTGGGGAGAGCCCAAGAACCACTATGGTGACTTTATTTCTATGTTGTCAATATTAATGGAAGAAAAATCACACACAAAAATGGAAAACTCAACATT
Organism: Cepaea nemoralis; assembly: GCA_014155875.1. Taxonomy (NCBI): domain Eukaryota; kingdom Metazoa; phylum Mollusca; class Gastropoda; order Stylommatophora; family Helicidae; genus Cepaea; species Cepaea nemoralis. The sequence continues at coordinate 168,663 of JACEFZ010002400.1, forward strand.
TAGATTCTGCTAGACGACCTGTTCTACATGGAGATTATATACCAATTCCAACTTACAATCACATTTAGAATTCATTACAAGAAGATGAAGTAGCGGTGGCATGTTGAACAATAAGTGACAGTGATAGCGATTTGGAAGATGATTTTCCGGCTGCTCAACGCTTTGACTAGCGTGAACCGAATGATATAATCCGAGATATATGTCTCTCTAAGGAATCTTCAGAGCGTTTGGTTTTAAGATTGAAAGAAAACAAATACTGACTGCTGAAACAAAGGTTTCATTTAATCGCACCAGAGATAAATTATTTTGTACTAATGTAGGAGGTCTTGTTAACGAAGTGTGTGTAATTTATACACCAGATGAGTGGCGACTTTTTACTGACAGCTCTAAAAGAAGTTTGAAAGGTGTTCTCGTACACAATGGTAACAAATATAGCTCAACTCCAATAGCCCATTCAACTACAGTGATGGAGGAATATACAATAAGTACAGTTCTGAACAAGTTAAAGTTTTTATAATATAACTGGATAGTTTGTGTAGATCTAATAAAATGCTGAACTTCTTGCTTGGACAGCAAAGGGGATTCACCAAATATCCCCGTTTTATATGTTTGTAGATAGCAGAGCAAAATATACGCACTGGACAAAGAAATAGTGGCCGTCGGGGAATTAATTTAACGTTGGAGAAGAAAAGATTGTCAACAAGCCTCTCATTGATCGAAAAAGAGTTATACTGCTACCATTACATATATAGCTTGGCTTGATGAAGCAATTTGTCAAGGCACTGAACAAAGATCCTACCTGTTTTAATTATTTATGCAGAAAGTTTTCAGAATTGAGTATAGAAAAACTTAAGCTGGAATATTTGATGGATCTCAAATTAGAAAGTTAATAAACGATCCAAATGTTATTGATTCGATAAACATAAGACTCCACAGTCTGGTCATCATTTGTTTTTGTTGTACAAAACTTTCTGGGTAACTTTAAAGCATAAAATTATTCTGAATTAGTTGACAACCTGCTGTCGAGTTCTTGTAAACTTGGATGAAACATAAGCATACAATTGCATTACCTCCATAACCATTTACATTTATTTCCCGAGAATCTTAGTGACTTTAGTGAGGAGTCTTTTTGTGTGTTAACTACATATAAACAATGCTAGTGATAACTCGTTGATAAATTTTTGGTGTTTTATATGAAGGCAATAACGCACAGTAATTACATATAATATGAATGTAGATTACAGTCAAAATGCCGCTGATGACTCCAAACTATAGGCTTGTAAATAACAATTGCTCCACTAAGAAGGTCATTTTTAGTCATCTCAAAAATTAGAGCTGATAGCAGATGGAAACAAATCTGATTACATTTTTGGAATCAGCAACACAAAATTACCAAATAACAGCTAAAAATGTTAGGCACCAAATTGTGTTAACCAGAGTAATTGCAATAATAGTAATAATAATAATAATAATAATAATAATAATAATAATAATAATAATAATCGCAATAACAATAATAAAAAACCTAATAGTATTTCTAATAATAATACTATCTGTCATCTACTGCCTATAGTACCTTGAGGTGTGATAGGTGGCGAGGAAGGGGGTGGGTCTTTTTTATTATGTTATTGTGTTATCTTAGTATTATTATTATTATTATTATTCAGAACTTAAATAATTGATCTTGTACAGCATCATCGTTATCTTCTCGTTCAGAAAGCAATGGCAAACGCACGATTGCCTAAAACAGTGGTTCTCAACCAGTAGGGAATTCCCTCCCCTCCCCCTCCCATGTTCTGTACTTCTCACCTTTCTGAAATTCGTTTTATAACGTTAAGTAGACCCACGAAACACGTTTTATGTAGACGTTTAGACTTGTTCTGGGGAGGGGGGATGACGTTCTGAACATATGGTGAAGGGGTGCATGGGCCAAAAAAAAAAAGGTTGAAAACCACTGGCCTAGAAAGTCAACCTGGTGTTGATCTTAGCGTTCTGAAGAAAAAAAAAGACTTCTAATGGTCCTTGCCGTGTGACGCTGGTAATCCGTGTGTTCACAACGTTCTGTCTCTTGTGCTACAAATCATTTATAATACCGACATTCATCCATGCCGTGCGTCAAGCTGTCCTTGTAACGGCAAACTCCAGTTTTCCTCATCTCATGACATGCCCAAAGAATGTGGACTGTCTTCTTCTGATGCGAGTAACCAGTTCTCTTGGTGAGTTATCTTTATTCAAGATATCTTCCTTGGTCTTTCTATCCATCCACGGTGTTCTCATCACACTTTTATACAACTACTTCTCCTCAGTTTCCAAAAAGAATACGCAATAATGTATCGTTTACACCGTGTGCCCTGCCAGCTGGCATAGGCGTTCATGTCTCTCCACATATCTCGGTCTTTAATGTTCTGGATCAAGTCTGTTGATGATATTCCTCCATACCACCATCTCGGGCCATCCAGCATGATGTCTCTTGGTCTTACGCTGCCACTCTTCTCATTGATCTTTCCATTTGTCACGATGTTCTCCAATGCCTCTTTTCTCATCACATGATTAATGAAAGCTGTTTGTCACTTTCTTATTGTTGCATATTGTGACATTACGGTATTTCGTCCCATCCTCATCTCTTTTACTAGGCTACCAACTGTTCAAATACTGTAACTTCGAGACTGTATGACACTCTTCCGGTCAAGATGGCGGCGGACGGTCGTGTCGTTTTGAGACTGTTAACTTTTTTCGCGCAGGAGATGGATTTTTTAATCTCTTGCATGTAATTTGTGTGCCAGGATGCAAAACTAGGAGTTTCTTCTCAAGATCTGCGCCGATGCTACGGAGTTCGTGCATTGAGCGAAGCAATCCTTGAGTGAATTTTTGCAACGTGTGTGGTTCTGTGGTGTTCGATGTTTTCAAAATGGCGAAACAACGTTTGTGATCCGTGCGATTAAAAACGCAACGTGGAAGGCCGGCTGGCCGCAAACGGCAGGAAATACGAGGGGGCAAAAGACGTTTTAGACTCAAGTGTGACCGTCTGGGCCTCAGAAATACCTGTATTCTTTATTGGAACTGTGCCAACGTAAAACAACGGGGCCCTATTCTAGAAAAACTGGTATACAGGAACGACATCGTAGCGCTCCAGGAGACGAGATTGGGTGATGTTACTCCAATGTGCCGGCTTCAAATGCTTCTACAATAGGTGACATCTGGGAATGGCGATTCTCATTCGCGACAGCTTGGTGGCGTCAGAACTAGACATTGTCCAGCTCTGACAATGACGACATACAAATACAGGCCGTAAGCGTTCAATCCGGTCTACCATTTGTGTTGGTTAATGTTTATGCCCGTAACGCGAGTGTGGAATCCCAGAAGTGGCAGTGCTTAAGTGACATATTAGGTTACGAGAGAAATGTTACTTTCTGTGGCGACTTCAACGCGAAAGGTAGATCATGGAGAACCGGGAAGGTTAACCCGGTCAACAAATGCCCGCAGAAGTCGGATGTGTCGGCCTAACGGCGCAAGAACGCAGCTCTGCTGTAAACAGGCACAGCGCAATCACATCCGAAAAAAAAACTCCGGATGAACGAAGAAGAAGAAGAAGAAGAAGATCATGGAGAAAAATTTCCTCCAACACACAGGGAGAGGAGCTCGAGACTGCACTTGAAACTACTGACATTGTCTGTATCAACAATGGTTGTGTCACCAGGACAGCAAGCCGGCCAGGTGATGAGGACAGTGCTATTGATCTGGCGCTGGTTTCTCCTTCATTCACTACACTGTGCAGATGGGGTGTCCTTGGGTACCACGCAACGACCACCACCCTTGCAGCATATTGGCGGAGAAAGGCAGAATCAGGCAGCACAAGTCAATGGTCAAGACCTTCCAATATGACATTACAGGGCAAGATGTGATGAGTAAAATAAGGTGTGACAAGCGCAGAGAGCTTCGGGGCAGGGAAAAATATCTGGGAGCAGCCACCGTGTGAGGTGGAGAAGGCCTGGATGGTTAAGTGTAGTGCTGTAAGGAAATGGCAAATCGCCAAGAAGAGTAAAATTGTCCATCCTAGTCAATGCATGAGCTTAGAAAGAGAGATGCACACAAAAATAGGCTATTTAAAAAAAAAACTGGTTAAGGTGGTTAAAAGTGAAAAATGGGCATAGGTATGTCACAGAGTAAGCACAGACAAGTCATTGAAATTGTTCTGGTGACTACATAAAAGCATGAGAGGTGTAATCAAGAATATGATAATTTCTGACGACTTCCAAGGTGCTGACCTAATATGGCAGAGGACTGATGAGGACAAGGGCAAAACTATCTATGAACGCTATCTAGAGCAGAGCAACCAGACAGATATCACTGACCGAAATCTTGCCAACGAGGTCTCCTCAGACAGGTGCAAGGCCCAGAATATTTCGGATGAAGACACAGTGACAGTGAAAGAAATCAAGGCTGTGCTTCGACGATCAACCAACAGCGCTCCAGGGCCAGATAGAAAAAAGATACGACGACATCAATAGGTGTACCGACAACGAGCTAGAGAAACTAGCAGACATGTACAACAACAGTATTGGGATTGCTAGCATCAAGGAGGAGTTTTTACACAGCTATCTGATTCCCTTGCCGAATCCTGGCAAAGACCACACAAGAATTCAGGGATATCGAGTAATAACCATGCAGAATACAATAGGCAAGCTGCTGGAGAAGTTAATTGCCAGAAAAATATCAAGCCAGCTAGAGAGGCAATGTGTTTTCCCACCTACCCTGCGAGGGAAACGTCCAAAAAGAGAAATCTTAACCAGTGCAGCAGTTTTTGCCCATGATGTCTATAAAAGTTTCCACTCAGGCATTGAAACTTTTGCTGCAGCGATTGATCTTGAGGACGCGTACAACAGAGTACCATTGGATATTTTAATGCTTCAGCTTCTTGAACTCAAGATAAGTCCTTTCCTCCTTAGTTGGATCGCTGCAGCCCTCGTCCAACGGAAAGCAGTTTTTAGATATGGCATTTGGTCTTCGGAACTAACAACAATATATCCTGGCCTACCACAGGCATCACCATTATCCCCGGTGCTGTTCAACGCCTACACTGTGAGGATCACCAGCGAGCAGATCACTGGACCGGGGAGGACATTGTCATATGCCGACGATGTTTTAGTATCTCGTCAGGGCAAGGATAAAGATAAGGTTGCTGTGGAACTACAAACCGAACTAAATCGCATAAGTACTTGGTGTGTTGAAGCTTGCGCAATGATCAACCCAACAATGGCAACAGTGACATGGTTCTCGATAAGTAATCATATTGTCAACACTCCAACACAAACAGTAAAAGTGTGTTAAGAGACTGTGGAAAAAAGGCAGGCAATGTACTACCTGGGGATACGTTTTGATCGAAGCCTGGCTTATAAAGAGCACACTGACCAGGTGATAACAAAGGCCAAGCGGTGCTTGGCTGCGATGCGGGTGATGGCGGCAGCAAACTGTGAGCAGCGCCATCAACGTCTTCTATACGAGTGGCTGGTCATGTCTGTTTTGGAGTATGCGATAGCGATCCTGACCCTCAGCCATAAGCAGATAGAAAGAATGGAAAGGATAGAGAACGAAGCTATGCGCATTATTCTTGGATGTACAAGAGATACAGCATGCAGAGCGATGCGCTACCATCTTGATTTTCCAACCATTGAAAACAGAATACAAATTTTCAGAGCACGTGCCTACCTCAGAGTTAACGAAAACACGCAACATCCACTGCATAGTGAAATTATGAAGGTGAAGGGCAGCAGGTTAAAAAGAGGAAGGTCATGGATGGGTCAAGCCGAAGACGTTCCTCAACAGGTGTGTTCAATTGAGGACTTAGAACCTGGCGTGGAGTGGGTACAACTGCCAACAGATTTATGTACGTCCTTTTCAGTTTGCATCCAACTAGACAGAAAATGCAGACAAACAAATCCGGCTGGTGTGAAGGCGGAAGTAAAGCGAGAATTCGGTAGACGGTGATGCTGTCATTTACATAGATGAGTCGGTCTTCGGACGCATGAGAAGCTCATGGGCATTTACCGCTATGGCCGTAATGAGAATTGTAAAGGACTCCGGTGCTTTTGTTGAGACCACAAGCAGCCTGACTATGGAAGTCATGGCAGTACATAAAGCAATAATATGGCTCCAGACGCAGACATTCAATAGGACGTGTTTCGCTAGCGACACAATGAGCATGCTCAAGAGGACAGAGATGGGATGGATCCGAAGAGAGTGGTTGCTGTCTCTGGAGCGGTCTCGTCTGGCAACGATTAGCTTCATCTTCGTGCCAGGGCATGCGGGAGTACAAAGAAATGAGCGGGCTGACAAGCTCGCAGGTAAGAGCTAACTAACTAACTGACTGACTGACTAACTAACTAACTAACTAACTAACTAACTAACTAACTAACTAACTAACTAACTAACTAACTAACTGACTGACTGACTGACTGACTGACTGACTGACTGACTAACTAACTAACTAACTAACTAACTAACTGTATGACACATTTCACAACTTTTTGTCAGTGCTAAAATAAGAAAGGCATGTTCTAGAAACACACTTTTCTAGCGTCAGTTCAAGTCATCTTTATAAATAACGTGGACGTTGCCAGGCAACCATTCACAAAATGAATAGATGAATTTACCACGTGGAAATTGAATTGGTTAATGATAAACAACTTTCAACTTACAAGTCAAATTTTAAGGCCAATTTCACCAACCCTAGTGGGGGCATATGTGCCGTTGCTAGACAACACAATACTTTGGACAATGAAGTTGAGAGGAGGGAAGGCGTTACATACATCAATCAAACTACACACTACATTTTATTGGATGTTGAGAGCGTGGTCTGTGACGTTGTACACAAACCGATGATGTAGTCTACACAGTTCAGCCTAGCTAAACGAAGGAGCCAGTTCAAACCCCCAACATTTTTCGATTTCGTCAATTGACTGGAGACAAGACTAGTCAACCTCTCGGCTGAAATTTTTACGATTTTTTGTGGTCACTCCTGTGTCAATTACTCTCTCCTTTCCTTACCTGGGCTCTCCTGAGAATTATTGGTAAGTGTACCACTTTAACATTTTTATAAGTGTTTAATAATGTTATAAATATATGTGCTGGTGAAATGTGTTGGATTCTTTAAGAATCACTGATGTTTGCTCGCTGTAATCTTCTTTTAATATGAACCACCATGCTAACTAAAACAGTATCCAGCCATGTCTGGACTTTCTTCCCTGATAATGGTATATTCTGTAAAACTTCAAGAGTATCTTGCCAGGGTTTCAAAACCTTATCTTTTATCTCATGAGTTTAGTAATTTGAAATATGTGCTCATCATTTGGCTGTGAGAACTCATGTCTTGATTTTGCATTTAATAAGGAGTCTTCTCCGCAAGGTTGGGGTCATGCTTATGAACTGCATCAGGGCATGATGTGCATTGATTCATCTTTCACCCATCTTTTCTTTATTATGCTTGAGGATTATTCAGGAGGATAATATATTCATGCTAAAGTGGTTTTCTCATGTTGTAGGGAACTACTAGTCAGTGAGTTGGTTTTTGCAAGACGTTGCATTCAGGGCCAACATGAAATCATGTTGTAATTAGTCTGATCAGGTTTACGATTCAGAACAACGCCAGGTTGTAACTATATAGCCTGTGAAGGGGAACAGATGTTCGATTCCCATCGCTATCGAGAGCAAGTCGCCTTATCGAAAGCCGGACACTTGCTAGAAAATGGTACGTTGCAAGAAAAACTCCACTAGACACCCGAGGTTCAGAATGAGCAGCGTGGAAACCGCCAAGACTATCAAGATGATGCAAGAAGACAACGTGTCTGCTAGCCACAGAACAACGCCAGAATCTGAAGAAACATTAAATGAAGCTACCACTTCTACACCAGATGAAGCCACACCCGTAGCTCAGCCGACGTCAGAGATTACAACTTCTGAAGCCAGCAGCAGCCGTGAAATTTTCAACAGCTCCAAGACGAAGCAGACCAATTTACAAAAGACCTCAACATGGGAGGAAACTACAACAACTGAGGACTTCGCCGGCAAATTACTGCTAAAACAGACAAGCGTGGGAGAAGCTAAACTGTTGGCGCTACCAACAGACAAGATAATCAAGCTGCTGGAAAACGAGCTGGGCAGAAACAGCATCTACCAGATGCGCAAGACACCTGATGCCATCAACAAAAACCCAAAGACAGTTGCACTTATGCAGAAAATCGCACAAGGAGAAAGGGTCGACATCAAGCTTCACCACGGCATCACAGTACAAGCCACCCGACACAGCATGATGAAACGATGGGTCATTAAACGAGTCAAGGCCCATTTCACCAACGACCAGATCATGGAGATGCTGACAAGGGAGAACAAGAAACACAAGATCACCAGCGCCGAGAGGATCATCGGAAAGAACAACATCCCCTCCACAGTCGTCATAGTAATATCGAAGGACCAAGTGATCCCTCAATTCATCATATTTGATAAGAGAGATGAAATTCCAGAACACTACATACCGAGAGTGCTGCAGTGCTCTAAGTGCCAGAAGTTTTGGCACACCCGTACCACCTGCAAGAGTAAGGTGGAGGTATGCACATACTGCTCTGGATCTCATCCCTACAGTCAGTTGCAGCATGCAAAGATCGACAAGGACTTCAGGAGGCCTAACACTAACAGAAAATGCCCCAACTGCCTCGGCAACCACGGCGCCACGTGCCTCAGCTGCCCCTGCCACCAAGATAGCAAGGAAGCTGTGAAGATCGCCATCAAAACTAGCCTGCCCTATAAAGAGGCTAGGAGGCAGTACGAGGCCACCAAAAGACTCACAAATAAGCGAAAAAGCGCAAATTGAAGGCCAAATGAAGGACCTGCGATCAATCTTCAACAGCATGGAGGAAGAAAAAGAAAATACACAAGAGACTCAGATAACAGCCGCTCAGCGCATCCTGGACGAAACGAAGCAAGTTCAGCAGAAGATTGAGCAGGATGACGCTCGAATGGCTGCTATAAAGGCTGAGACAGAAGAACAGCAATTAAAAATACAAGATATGAAAGAAAGGACATCAGATACTCTACAAGAGATATTAGCACTGCTCAGTATCAGCCACACCCGAACCAGAAGATGCAAGACTACAGACAGAAGAAGAAGCAACAGAGGAAGGACGATATCGCTCACCACCAAGATCCGACTGGCGAACACCGAGAAATATTCGAAGGCAACCCACGACGGGGTAATAGGAGAAACACCAGAAGAGACAACTGGTAAAGCTCCCTGAAGGAAACAGCACCATAAGACGGGGTGGGGTCACAATTACTCCGGGCCTCAACAAGTGCGCGACTCTGTCCAGACATGAAAAACCTCATCAGGAAAGTAACGAACGTAATCAACCCATCAGAAGCCGGGAAGCTGACAACAAGCAGCCCAACGTACGAAAGACAAACTACAAGCTACACCATAGACACTCCAACTTAGCCAAGTCGAAAACTCGAAGGCTGAAAGGAGGTACACGTACCAAAAATTGGATTGGATTGGACAGATGTTCGAATTTGTGTCCTTTACCTCTGCTTAATTGAGATAGGTTGGGGGACATTTTCCCAGTTTGGGTGTTCGAAACCTCTGTTGACATGCTGAGATAATCATCTATCTGCCTCTTTCAATGTTTCCTGTGATCATGGGTCATGACAAGATGATGGTGTTATCTTGTTGTATTTTCACAATTGTACTTGTTGAATCTGTGATGGCTTTTGAGAACCTTTGAACAAGAGGGGACATGAAAGAAGATGATAGAATCTGATAAGACGTATGATTTGACAGGACGATTCTTTTTCTTACTTATATCATTTTCTAAACTGAATATCCCTAAGTCATCCTGCTTTATGTTGAATGTTTGTTTTGTCTTTACCAAATACCAACACGATACAATAACAACACATGATTATTTTAATCAATCAATTTTATTAATGGGTATTGGTCATAATGTACTTGTTATAAACCAATTAATATTTTATGATTGTTACTATGATTGATCTTGTCAACAAATATGCTTGCCATTAATATGATGTGATTAATGTCAGTGTGACTTGGTTCTTTCCGTTCGATAGGACAAGCCTGGAATATCCAGTAATTCCTATTTTTGTAATTTCAGCTAAGATAGTATAACTCACACAAAGAAAAGAAAAGAGACCGAGCCATATGGGATAAAACCCGGGTCAATGAAGTCTTTCTGATGACTGCTGTTTCCACCAACAATGAACTGTATCTGTCATGGAGGACTTTTGAGGTGGCATTCTGGCGGCGGCATTATGCACAGTGTACCTGTGAGGGCTGTTAGCTTGCCGACACTCCTGTCTATTCCATTGTTCACATAGGGCAGTGAGGAGCATTTTGTGTGATATTCACTGGCACAGGAACGGAGCAATATGGGGACAACCCGTTGCCGTGAAGTTGGAACCGCGACTGACTAACTAACTAACTAACTAACTAACACAAACATATCACCACAATATGTAAGAGATTTTGCAGAGATATAGCTCTTTGATTTGTTTGACTTTTAGTGAGCTACAGGAAGGAACCTTTGTGCTGTCATGGGCAACTTATCTTGTGTCCGGTTCAAGTGCTGACAACGGATGAAGGATCCGCCTCCAATATATCTTTTGACCGAGGTGTTTTCGATGAAGTAAGACTACCTTCACATAGATAATTCTGGAGTCTTGCCACCTCTCCGATTCCGATTCCAATTCAAAAACAAAAATTCCAAATTCGTCCTCGTCTAACCTGCTTCATTAGCTGTGGTTATTGTTGAGGATTCCACCCCTCCATTTTATACAGCCATTTTATACAGCCATGAATTAAAGGCCGCCTGACTGAACACAACTGAGCTGAGCGGAACTGTACAACCGGAAAAGCGAAGCTAAGTATTCTATGATAGCTCTGCAAAATACATGATTACACACACACAAGACACCTAAGATTAGAAGTTATAAGGAACTATAAGCATTTGTTTCTACTGATTGACAACGATGCAGAAATTCCTTGTGGGAGACAATGAACATTACTGACACACATTAGCAGTACTTAAAATTCATGTTGGTGGAAATCTGTGTTTAATGGGTGCATTGTGATTATTTTCATTCAACACATCCATATCCACTCCACCAGAAAGTTCTTGAATACATTGTAAAAAAAAAAAATATACAAATGGTGCTTGTGTTATTTAATATTTTCTGCAGTTACACTTTGCCTATGGCGCTAGTTAATTTATAGACAATGTGTGTTTATGTTGGAAAAGGGAGGTTCCCTGTGGCCAGGTGCTAACGTGGGTGAACTAGTATCTGGGGTTGAAATAGATCCTCCGGTTTTCCCAGTGAATACCTATAACTTCTCATACCCAGTGTCCAGAAGATCAGTATCTTTATTCGAACTATATTTTAGAGATGGAGAAAGATCCTACAACACTTTTCTGAATTCTCTTGGGGGATAGAGCCATATGCTGACCATCTGTCACATGGGTACATTGTCTAATTTATCATACCTTGGGACCTAAACTCCTCTAGACAACTTAGAAATATTCTTCATTTTCCTCATTCCACGATCCTTACGCCACACATATAATGATCTAGATTTATAAGCCTCTTTCAGGTAATCGTGGTTATTTACTCTGGCAGTCCAAGGAATTCGCAACATTCGTCTCGGAAACATTATATCTGTTGCTTCCAAGTTCTTTCTAATTTGTTCATTTACGTTCTCATCCATAATTCTCTGCCAAACAGCAAACAAGGTTCTATATAGTACTAATACTACAGTACTTGTAGACGATAGCACTGGATAAATTCTCTTAAATATACGCCCCTTTTGACATCAAGTCACCATATTACATGTAGACATTGACAATATCTAGAACAGGAAAACACATAAAACAAACTTTCAGTAAATACAGCATTCGTAGAGGGTCCACGTTGAATGCACTAGGAAGTCCTATTCTCTCACGCATTTCCTCACGGGATATCTTTTTCACTGGTAGGGACACTTCGTAGTTGACAAGGAAGAAGCGGTCAGTCTGTATCTCTTCAAGCGTCTGCACGAATGCCCTGTCCACTACCACGCCCTAGAGATGGTAATTGTTGGTTTGTTACGATTATTACTTTTGTGTTGTCGTTTAGTCTGGCTGTAATTTTGTCTCTTTTTATGTTTCGTAAAATGTTTAGTCTGTCTTCTTGTCTGTGTGTCTATCTGTCTGTCTATCTGTCTCACTGTCTATCTGTCATTATGTATGTCTGATCATCCATCCAAATGTCCGTCCATCTTTTCGTCCGACTGCCCACCGGCTGGTCCACCCGCCCGTTCGTTGGTCAGTCTGTCTGTCTGTCCGTCTGTCTCTCTGGCCGGCGTGACCAATTTGTGACGCTTTGAAAATAAAGTCCGTACGCTCGTTAATTCGTTCTCTCTTTCTTTCATTCAATCTGTATGTTTGTCTGTCCGTTTGCTTCCATGCCTGTCTTTATGTCTGTATCTGTAGCGTTTTGCCTATACATTTTTTCTGTCTGTCTGTCTATATGTCTGTCTGTTAATGCATCCATCCTACTGTCCGTCCGAGATTATTTCAGACCTACCGCCGGTCCTCCCGTCCGTCCGTTCGTTAGCCTGTCTGTCTGTCTATCAGTATTTGTATCAAATTATCCAGCTGCGTGCCCAATTCTTAACCCTTTTAAAATAAAGTTTGTTTGTTTGTTTGTTTGTTTGTTTGCATATGTCCTTGTAGATTCACATCTACACACCTACTAGCGTGTAAACTTATCGTCATAAACTTCCGCTCACAGACATATCCATCTCTAAGTCCAACCGCCGTCCCACCCATCTATCAATCACCAGTGTGTGTGTGTGTGTGTGTGTGTATATATATATATATATCTATATATATATATATATATATATATACGAGCACATAGAGTAAGTGAGAGAGAGAGAAAGAGCGAGAGAGAGAGAGAGAGAGAGAGAGAGAGAGAGAGAGAGAGAGAGAGAGAGAGAGAGATTGTTTAACCTCCTTACTGTCATATCTATATTCTCCAGGCCACTTGCTTTATGTCGCTTGATAACGTCCAATATCAAACTTGAGAATGCTGCAGTGATTGGATTGTGTCCGATCTGAAAGATGTTAATATCAATACATATCTAATTGTGTTTTATCTAGAAAGATACTGATATTAATACATATGAGTGGCACCTTGCAATCTTGACAGACCAAAGTATATGAGTTGGAATGTGGCCAATATTCCATGACAATGTCTGGGCAGAGCTTCAGAGAAACATGTGGTGCCCAAACGACATGTTCCCTCTCTCGGCCTAATCATGTGTATTCCAGAGGAATGGGTAACCAATACGTTTGGCACAAGGTAGGCTGCAGACGCTGGCGGCACAGCGTCAAACCTCCGAGACCTCGCCACCACGAGCAGATGGCGAGTGATGGCCAGACCCTGGAACCCAAGGGATCCGGCTTAGAGGCGTTCAGCCAAGTCCCATAGGTGAGGGCCTCGTGCGCGTCCGGACCGTAAGGGCGCGTACTTCTGTCATTCACAAGTGTCCGGACCTGTTTAAAGCGTGCACTATCGTCACACTCCCCTCCTGACTTTAGCGGATCCCACAACCAGCGGGAGTAGGCCCACCGAAGATACCGCAGGAGATATTGCACGTCTATTGTGAGTACATCTCCCATCCTTCCACTGTGCGGATCTTGCGACCGGCGAGAATAGGCCCGCCGGAGATATTGTTCGTCTGCTGCGGACAAATCTCTACCGAGACTGAATAAGTAAAGAAGCGATAAAAGTAGTGGCATTTCAATTGGCTTTCGCTCCCACCTATGCTACACCCTTCATGTGTCTTCACAAAGTCGGACTAGAGTCAAGCTCAACAGGGTCTTCTTTCCCCGCTGATTCTACAAAGCCCGTTCCCGTTCCGTTAATACATATAGGAGTGTGTTAAACCCTGAAGATATTGAATAAATACATAAGGGATTGTTTTACACCCTGAAGAATTAAAATCGGTACATAAGGGAATGTGTTACATACATCCTGAAGATATTGATATCAATACACCTCACCTAAGCCAGTCCGTATGCGTTGTACTGAATCATGACCTAGTTATTTCCTAATATACCTCTCCGCACATGTGACCTTCCAGTACCGGTCTTGCAAACCCCGCAGATTTCTGACTCTGCAATACAATCCGCACGGAGATGAAGTTACGATAACGTAACAGGAAACATCTCCATGAAAGTCTCATTCCGAAACATTGAAGCCTTTTTCCTGGGAACAAACGTTTGAACCCCAGTGCCTCGGACTGAACTGATTTAGTGTCGAAGGATAATATATTGCCAAATTTCACCTCCCATTTGGACAGAAGGACGACACATCGCTATACTAGCGTCATAGTGTTATTTACTTTATTTCGTGTATCTTCTGTAATTTCAATACTCAGTCAACAGAAATTTACACTATAGTACTAGTTAATTGTATTGTGCTCCGTGTTTGGTCCAAATCTACCTTATTACGACACTAATTAAGTTAAGTATTAAAAAGCACACCCTTTCAGAGAATTCACAACCAATCAACCAATCATTTTCGAGTTCTTCCTTAGAAAATTCCGAACATCATCTGAACAAACAGGTGGAATAAATCATACCTTGAGGATCATCAAGGATCTGTTGGAGGCAACACCCCTAAGCAGCTCAAGTAATGCCGGAGGGTTTATTCGGTTGCAGGAGAGATCTAGTTCCATGATACTGATGTTGGAGACCAGCATATCCCCAATGGCCACACATCCTTCAAAGGCAAATCCGTTCCAGCCCACGTTAACAGACCGTAGTGACCTGTTCGACTGAGAAGAATGAGCAGTATCTTAAGGAAGTAAGTTGAGTATATTGAGGACAAGAAACGGTGTTAATATACGTGTCTGGTAAAGGGTAAACTACTCAGGGAACTTGTTACAGTCGTGTGAAGGTAGGAGTCGATGTTCATTGACCAAAACATGCTAGCTGACACATGAAACGACAAATGGTAAGATTATCGGAGGCAAGAGATAGAGAAAGGCTGAGAGAGAGAAAGAAAGAGAGAGAGAGAGAGAGAGAGAGAGAGAGAGAGAGAGAGAGAGAGATAGAGAGAGAGAGAGAGTGAGAGAGACACACACACACAGAGACAGACATACAGAGAGAGACAGAGAGAAAGACAAAGGACAGGAGACAGACAGAGCGAGAGAGGCAAAAGGGGGCAGAGAAAGAGAGACAGACAGACATCCAGACATAATGAGAGAGAGAGAGAGATAGAGAGCGAAAGAGAGAGAGAGTAAGAGAGAGAGAGAGAGAGAGAGACAGAGAGAGAGAGAGAGAGAGAGAGAGAGAACAAAACAGTTGTGAGTAATGTCGTATGAAGATATCAGATATCAAAACATGAGTTCAGACATAATGCCATAGAAGAGAGCTGTGATGAGAAATGATGACCCACGTCATTTCCATATGTATAATTGATAGTGATGGTGATGAAAACCAAAACATGGTAATGGAAAAATGGAAACATATTAGAAAATATCGTTGATATTTGAAGTGCTAATCCCCCAGGCATTCTAGGCTACGACATAATGAAGTTGAGTGGGCAATTCCCTGCCTCACTGGGGTTCTTTTATAGCCAGTTCCCAGAACATTATGGAAGTTGTATGGTGTCCGTTGTTGCGGCGCTGTCTTGATTCCTGTGCTGTTTGGAAGTTAGCTTGGCTGAATGGATGAGATCGCTCGTTATTAAATATCCGGTGCTAATGCCAATGTAGCGGGTTCAACCCCTACACCAGTCAGCTGAACTAAAATGCTGACTTCTCGTCCTTGACTTTAGGACGTCAATTACAAGTACCTCAGAAGTCGGAATGGGTTCGCCAGATGGCCTGGGACACTGGTAATAGGGAAAGCTAGTCCACCCGCAAATCCAGTGCTATATAAGAAGAAAGAATATGAATAAAATTGGGTGGAGCTGCGGCAAAGCTATGAAAGTGTAAACAATATAAAATGACACAAAGTAGTGCAGCTTTACATAACAGATTTACGACACATACAGGACGTTGCGGCGATTAGCCTTCATCAGCAAACAAACACATTCACAAACACAACATACAGTCAAGGAAATCTCCTGTGACTACATCAAAAGGTGACGACCGGACGAGAAGAACAAAAGGATGAAAAAATGAAAGCAATGAAGAGAAAATGGGAATTGAAAAAAATGTTCATACTTACCTCACAGCTCTGATCTGTGAGTGAAGTTCTATCAGTAGTAGCACATGTATGGAGTACGCTTGAGTGCAAAGTTAGCGAAAGAAAGAAAAAAAAACCAACAAACTATAAAACTAAATCGTAGACTTAGGAAATACAATAACATTACAAAACAACTTGAAGGCAACTATATATTTACAAAACAAGAGGAAAGTCACTGGGCCAAGACTATATCCCAGCAGAGCCTTTGAAATGAAGAAGACCAGAAACAGAAAACACCGTGACAATCATTTGCCCAAAAATACTGATCTCAAAGCAGTTGTCGTCAGTATTGCGGATGATACATTTGAATAGAATAATGATATTCTTTCCGACAGAAGGCCGGTTGTAGACCAACACGAAGAATACAAGGAAACAATTTCACTCTCGGAATAAAGAATAGCAAAGCACTATTTGACAGGCCTTCAGGTTCTAGATCTATATTGTATAAACTAATTGGCACTTCATGAACAATACGGTACATATCAGATCAGCATCTCTTGCCTCCCAGAACATTCCCAGGTAACCATTTTATGCTGATTTAACCTAGAAGCTAAGGGCAATTTAAAAGTGAAAGCGAATCGTAGGGGATTCGACTACAGGACTACGCGACAGGAAGGATAACGTTCTGACCACCGCGCTACCACAGCTCCGAGTATTATTATACTGACCTGTAGTCCTTTGGCTATTCCTACGGCACCACATCTTCTGAGGTGATTCCAGCTGAGGTCAATGTCTTCCAAAGTGGCGTTCTTGGCTGATGGGATTGATAAATAATAATTATTGTAATGGTAATATGATTGACACAATGTATGCCTGAGAAAGATTAGATATGGCTCAATTTAGGATAGTGGAATAGCTTAACGAAAAGATTAACATGGATAGACAGAACAAGAAATGAGCAAGTCATACAAGAAACAAGTGAACACCGTAAACTAATTAGAGAATTTAGACGTAGACAGTCAACATTTTTTGGGCACGTTATGAAAAGAAATAAACTGGAGAACTTAGTGACAACTTGCAAGATTAACGGTAAAAAAACACGGGAAGGCAGAAATTTAAAAATCTAGCTCAGGGGTGGGCAAACTTTTTGTGCGTAGGGCCACATTGACAAATGTAAAGCTATTGGGGAGCGGTTTACAGCAACCTATCACAATAAGTAATTATGAATTATATATAGGTTATGAAACAGTATAAATAACAAATTATTGAAATCTCATTTTACTTATACACTTATGCATTATATATTACAATATGGACAAAAACCTTTACTAATTTGTTAACAAGATTTTAGAATTTTTTATTATAATAATTGTTTTAAATTATCTATAAATGGCTTTAATTTAGACATTAACCGACTACATTGTCACTGCAATTGTTGATTTCTAATGAGAGGTATGGAACTGCGTGAAATTTTTGACAATATTCTTGAAATCTGGAGCAAGTTTACTTGTTGAAACTCACATGACAGCATGCAAGTTGCAGTCCGAATATAAGATCAATTCTTAGATTTGTTGATCTTCATGCAAGAAAATGCTTGTTTGCAAATATATGTTGAAATAATCAATTATGAAAGTGTAGCTGCAAAGTTTTTCAAGTTGGGAAATTATTCTTCTAAAAAAGATATATAGAAATCCAGCAAACCATGTGACTCGAATTTCTCTTTTAGGTCATGATCTAATTGTAAGTCAAACAGCTCCATTTGTATGTCTTCTGTGGCTATATCAGCTTCTGCATTAAAAGGGGAACTGAGAATATTGAACTGTGGCTCTAAGTTCTTGAAATCGTGGAATATCCATCCAAATTCTTCAGTCAATGCATCTAATTGGGCTTCGTACTATTCAGTCATTTCACCAGAAATGGTTTCTTGTTTCAGCAAAGGGAAGTAACAAAACCTTTTTTCACTTGCTTGTCCGGAGAAAAGTGAGAGTTATGCCTGAAATGGTTTTATATGTACATACAATTCATGTGCAAACACACCATTGCCATGAAGTTTGACATTCAGTTCATTTAACTTTTCCATAATTTCAATGGCAAACATAAAGTCTAACTTCCACTCTTTATTGACATTATTAGTATTAAAGTCACATTCAATGCCCTTCATCTCTAGGAACATCACTATTTCTTCTCTGGAGTCCCACACTCTCCTCAACACATTGCCGAGACTCAGCCTTTGAACACTGGTGTGGTACAGGATATCGGAATATTCAGTTTCCAAATCATCAAATAATGCCCTGAACTGTCTGTAATTAAGTCCTCTGATCTGATGAGGTTGATGACACTGACAACTTAGTCAATAATATTGATATTCAAAACAGTTTTACACAGACTTTCTTGATGGATCACACGCTGAAGTGGTAATAATGTGTGGTCAGGATAATCTGCTTTAATCTTATCACTTATCAACTTTACCAGACCTGCATTCTTTCCAGTCAAATCACGAGCTCCGTCAGTTGTAACACTTGCCATCTTATTTCAAACCAACCCAGTTCTTTCAATACAGTTAGTAACAGCATTGGATATACCATGGCATGTGGTTGTGTCTTTGGGTGATTAAACACTTAGAAACTCTTCAGTGAGTTTGAAAGAAGTGTTTATTCCACGAATAAATATCAATAATCGGGCAGTATCATGTACATCAGTACTCTCATCTAATGCAAGAGAGTACCACAAAAATTGTTTACTTGCATCTTGAAGTTTATGCATCAAATTGTCAATTATCTTGTCAACACGTCTGACCACAGTTATCCTTGATAAAGTAATGTTGTCAAATGTTTTTTGTATTTTTTTGTTGTTGTTCTGGACACATAATGTTTGCTGCATCTAGCAAACATTCCTTGATGAACTCGCCATCAGAAAATGGCTTGTTCTGTTTTACAATTCTGTGTGACAGCACAAGACTAGCTTATGTTACAGCATCTTGAATTGAGGACTGTTTAGTGAAAACAGTTTGCTGTTTTTTCCAAATTTTTCAACACCCCCAGGCATTTTGTTTACCACTCTTCGGTTGTTTAATTGTATCCGAAATCAGAATGTTTTGTTTGATGTCTTTTTAAATTGTATTCCTTGAAGACAGCCACTGACTCACGACAAAACAAGCAAACTGATTTGCTACTAACGTTTATAAAACAATGCTTAGTTGTCCATTCATCATTAAAAACACGGCATTCATCTTAACATCACGCTTCTTAGTGACATTCATTGTCTTAATAAAATTCTAACAGTTAGAACTTTACAAAACTTTAAAATGAAAATGAAACAAAACCTACTTCCGGCTGTGTGTACAAAAAAATATTCGGAAAACAAGGAGTCAACTCAGAATAAATTTCAGAAATATATCAAGAATGCTACAACAAATAAATTAATTTGAACATTGTATATGTGAAAATAATTTATATCAGCAAAAAACGTTTAAATGTAATATTTTCTTGCAAACTGAATCAATTTATTCAATGGAGAAATATGTTTTTCCTAACATCATCCTTATTAAATTATTACATGTCGATAAATATTTCTCTATATTAAAATCAATAAATTCGCATTTTAGCATTACATTAATAAGGTCAAGGACTGTTTACACATTTTCTCAAATATATTAAAACAATCATAACGGTGCATGAAATTCTTTAAAATTCAACAAAAAAGCTTAGCTATGTAAACATTTTTATTTCTATATGCCCTTGAGGGCCGCATAATATCAGTTGCCGGGCCGCATGCAAACCGCGGGCCGTTGTTTGCCCACCCCTGATCTAGATGGCTTGCCCACATGGCATGGTCAAGGCAAAAACGCGGAGCTGATGCAGGACTCTTTAGTGATCGTGCGAGATGGCGAAACATGACCGCTAACACATGGCGCATGATGATGAGAGAAATCATGGCAATTATTTTAATACTTTTGAACGCTTTAAAATGGATGGCTGTGGCATGAGTGGCTTCCATATATGAAGACATTAAAGTTTCAGGCACGTGTTATTAAGTAGATTCTGTCAAACCACTCTCATCGTTTTGATTCATTTAATTGTTATACATGGAGAAAACATGACACATTAGCAAGAATTAGTTAAGTTCAATGACAAAACAATCAGAGAGCCAGTGAGCACATGCTCATCATATTAGATACGTCGCCATTTTACTAGATGAGTTGTGGTATCTGGGCGTTGGGGAATTCCATTGGTATAAACCAGCTAAAATTCCCATTCGAAGGTTCACATGTAAAATGATCCGACTGATGATAGTCAGTTTCTCACGCCTAAAGGAAAGCGCGAAAACCCCACTGATCTCTTCAGACCGCAAAAGTGGATTTGGATTTTTAATGTGAAGGAACCAGGAAATCAAATCAATTACCATAGAGTGCTTAGTAGAGACAATAATAAAGTCCTAAAAGAAACTTTATTTTGGACTAGTTTGATAGGATATCTACGAGGCGGTTTCAAATGAGAACCTTAATGTGTTTGTTTATTTGTTTGTTTGGGGGTTATAAATTCTGAAAAAAGTAAAGAACAAATGTATCATTTTTCGATGTAGTCACAACTGTGTTAAATGCAAATCATCCAGCGTCGATAAATTGCTTGGATTCCTGTAGATACAAATTATCTTGGTCACGTGTGTAACCCACTTGCACCAGCTGCTGTACCTTTTCACAGAGGCCACGCCGTTTTAAAACTTCATACCCCACTCATACACTTGCTGGACTGATAGGCAGGCATCATCATATTGTACCTGCATTCCTCAATGAATTTCTATAGGTTTCACCTCTTCCTGATCAAAAAACGGATAACACAACTCTGCACCTCTTTGGTGCATGCCAAAAGTGGAACGATCACTGTCCTGATGACGTCACCACGTCCGACTGCATGGTGATATCACGTGTTCAACACTCTTGACATCCTTAGCAACAATACTGACAGTTACTGTTATTTCGATCAAATTTTAAAGGTTTTAATGTGAACTCCCCTTACACGTTCTTTGCAAGATGCCGCAATTACCACATCCCAGGTTGATCTTCTAGCCACGATTACGTTCAGTAGTTTGTCAGTACCTTCGGACCGGGAAGTTATGTTTGAAGTTCAACAGAATGCCCTCAGCGCACCAGGAAACGATCCAAAGGGTATTGTTGTGTATATACTAGAATGTTGTTTCATTGTGTGTGAATATTTGCTTTAGCACGTGGTCCAAGATCCTTGTATAGAAAAATATCTACCATGATCATTGTATAGAAGAATATGTTCCAGGATAATCGTATAGAAGAATATGTTCCAGGATAATTGTATAGAAGAATATGTTCCAGAATCCTTGTATAGATGAATATGTTCCAGAATCCTTGTATACAATAATATTTAAAGATCGAATTCAATGCACGAGGTTTTGTTTTCTATATGGCTCGGTCTATTTCCGGCAGGTGCCCTGCCAAAAGCGTCACACGAAGCAAGACTTCATAGCTCCAGCGAGGGAATGCTAGGAGTCTCTGAGAAAATAGCACTTGTGAACCAAACGACTGAATCATTGGAGAGCGAGCAAGCAAGAGTTTAATCACTTCACCGAGGAGAGAAATATGATAATGGAATACATAGTTACCCTTTATTTGGGAGTGAAATGGTGAGTGTCAGAAGCATTTCTAATCACTACATCTCTGGGGATCACCGACTCCGAGATCCCCTGCCAATTAGGTTTAGTTCAATGATGGCTGTTTATTTGCCGTGGAAGACGTGGGTGAATATGTGGTATTCCTCAGCGTGCTAAAGATGTGTCAAAAGTGGATTGAGAAACTGGGATGATGTTAACCTCAAAAAAAAAAGTCTTGCACAACGCCGGAAAGACTAGCCCAGTCAACAAACGCATACATAAGTTGGACGTAGGATGTGTTTTTTTAAAATTACTGGTGTTTTTGAAATTACTGTCGTTCCAATGTTTTTATTTACCTTTAATGTTGCATGATGTGACATTTCTAATGTCGATGCTAATCAACACCATTCCGAATAAAGAATGAAAAATCTCTTCAAATGTTCACCATATTAAAGCAGGACACTCCTGCGTTTTTAACTATAACATAATTGCCGCCGCGACGTTTGAAGATTGCCAACGGATAGAAATACATTTCGCCCACACTGGAAGAATTAACACCTTCGCAAGGATGGGGAGGGCCACTATAAAATTACCCCACCTCCCCCTCTTTTTTTATTTCTCCTGAATTCCCGGAACATCTGGTACCTACCCTGCAAGAATGGCGTCATTTTTCCTACTAGAAGGCTAAGCTCAACAGCTATTTTGATTGGTGCGGGCAGTGGAATTTACATTAACATAATTGATATTGATGGGGGAAAATCAGGAAACGTCGGTGGACAATTTAACTGTCTGTGTGAATTTGGCTTAAATGTTTCGTCAAGGAATGACGTACGATTCAGTCCAGTAGATGTGGTGTAAAAGTTCTTTTTAATTCTTGACGACATTGGTAAGTTGGAAATTATAATGAATGAACTTAGGCTAGTAAATATAACAGAAGAGATCTGAATTTATAGCGGAGCTTTCTTTGGGAAGATCTAGAGTAATCGTCAAAAGATATAGGTGATCTGTTCTTTGACTTAGAAAAATAATGAAGGAGTATCTTTCTTGTCCAGTCCATGTCCTTTGTAAGGGATAAACTTCACTTCATATTCATTCCAGGCTTCATGTGTAGCTTATGTTTAGAAAAGAACTATCATGATACTTTTCTAGAATACTACTTGTGTTCTTTTATAGATGATACTTTTCTGGGCTGTCTCTTATAATCTCATTGTCTATATGTTCAGAAGAGAATGCGTTTGTTTGTATGTGTATTCATGTATAACGAATTAATAATGAGTTTATCTATACATGTGTATGTATGTGTGTGTGTGTGTGTGTGTGTGTGTGTGTGTGTGTGTGTCGTGAAACATTATATATATATATATATATATATATATATATATATATATATATATGTGTGTGTGTGTGTGTGTGTGTGTGTATGTGTGAGTGGTGTGTGTGTGTGATATTACCTATCCAATTATCCTGGAGAAGAGATGCATTGCCAGGACATTGTAAGGGGATCACCCTTGATGATAGCCACCATATATTCTCGGCGACAGAGCCTTGAAAGCACGGGATGATTCACCCCATAAGGCAGGAGTGAGGAAGACATATCATGTCAATATAAAGGGAGATGGACTGCATCAGATGTTAGAGATATGAGACCCAACATGGCCATGTAGGGCTAGCCTGACCTTATGTAATCATCCTTTTACCTCCCCTCTTTCTTGTTCTACCTGTCTCCCCCGTCTCTCTTTTATTTTTAATTTTCCCCACTGTTTCTATGAGTATGGCTATATATTTGGCACATGTTTCCACCGGGAAACGTGGTCTTTATTTTGACTGATACTGGGGTATATACCTGAATGCTGTATACTGTTATCAGTACGGTTAAAGTCATCTAAGACAGATGAAGGGATTCGCCTTGTTACTGCCTCCTGAGCGAATTTTCATTATCCCTATGTGCTCCTCAAATTACACAGAAACCCCCAGTATATGACAACCAGCGAAATGGAATATCAGTATCCTATTATTTTTTCATGGAAGGGCCAACCCTAGTTTCAACTCTAATTGTCCATGTGATCTCATGGACTTTCCAATGTAATAGTCCTTGTGACCGAATGGACTTTGCAATTTAGTATTCCGTGTGACCCTATGGACTTTGCAATTTTAGTAGTCTGTGTGACCGAATGGACTTTCCCTTTAGTATTCCATATGACCTAATAGACTTTTTTGTAAGTTAACAGTAGTGATTGAAGAATATGGATTTAGATAATCTCTTTTGAGGATATTGGAACATTTGTTTGTGGTTAATAGCAGGAGACATTTAGTGGTCGTGTTATGTTGTTTATTGATGTGTTATTTGTGAGATGTGCAATTTCTGAGATGTAAACACGAGCATACATACCTTCTCTACCCCCGTGTTATTCCATTATATCGTATAATTTACAACAATGAGTGTTCTTCCCTTTTTGTGTTGATTGATTTAAGGTATTGTGATGTTAAATGTTATATTGTTATATAATTTGACATCAACTATAATGGAGAGCAGAAGGTCGCAGTGAGACAACACGCATCAAGTTATCCAGAGTGAGCTTCCTCCTCTCTGTACTGCGATGACTTTACTGGCTCTCCTAACCCTCTACGGAAACACCGTTCTGATATCTATATGAATCCCACTCCATCCCTAGGGAGTCTTATGAGCAATTTCAGGTATTCTGTAGTAGTTGGTCTCTTCGAATAGGGGTATCTTTCTCCCTCTTCCAAATTTACTTTACCATACATGAGTTCACAGAGGGTGAATAAAAAACTTAGAACGGCAATAATTTCAAAACCCCCACATCCATTAAAAATACACCTTATGCAGCAGCTCTACTTTAAATTGACACATCGTAATTATGTCATCAACAACAAACAATATCGGACGAACGAAGAATAATCAGAAGAAGAATGCATCAGGGATCAAAGTTCAGTGATGTTTTTGAAATATAACAAGTACTGTTAGGTCTCGTAAAGAGTGCATTTTCAATGATTGTGCCGTGTTTGAAAATATTGCCGGTCCACGTTTTGTATTTACCTATTATGTTGCATGAACTCCACAAAGGGTGAATACAAAACTTGGAACCACAATATTTCCAAACACTGCACAGTCATTAAAAATACATCCTATACAATAATGAACAAGCCTACGAAACAATAAAATAGCCTGCACTGACAAGTGTGTTCATGGTCATTCTTTTCTAGAACTTTACCTAAAGCTTGGCCAATGACTCTCCCGCCTTGCTCCCTGAACTCATTGTGACTGAGCACTAATGTCTTTAGTACGGAGTTTTTCTGAAACAGACATGGAAATTTAAAAAAAAAATAGAAAAGTTTGTTGCATATTCTTTGCAGGACATAGCAATCAACCCCAGCATAATTTGGTTGATTGTGATTTATTGCTTTCTGAACGACCAGCACGCATACTAATGTATGGAAAGAAACGCATGATGGTCTGCTTCCAAATCGCCCGCAGCTGTTTTCGAACGCAGTATACGGGACTACAAGTTGCGTTCGTAACTGCTTTCCCAACATATGAAACGTGTTTCCGTGGCTGATATGATACATCTTCTTATATACAGACAATAAAGGCAGTGATTAGATTTAATAGTGGTCCAGTGTTACGTCATTGAGATTAACTAACACAGTTACTAATAAACAAAAACACTCATTAATTAGTGTCTTCACAGAATGGGACTAAAATGCCATGATGGATTCACAAATGCGCAGTTTATGCTGAGAACCCTTTCTCTCAGACTGCCTTGTTTACACCCGAGGATAGGTAACACCGACACGTCTGGAACAAGGCCAGCTGCAGAAGCTGCCGGATCAGAAAAAGAACTGCTCTAGCTGTCTGTCTGTAGGAGCTTCGATCATAGACCAGCTGCCAACCAAGGCTTTAGGGTCTGGTCTGCCCTGCCATGACATTTAATCTTTAGATTGAATTTCCTCAAACTAGGATAGGGCTTGTACCCTCCCAATTGTTCGCCTCCGCCCAAAGCCGTTGCCACAATGTAGGGTGTCGGGTTTGATGAGCGCCGCCCAACATTCGGCGCTAACAGAAAGCAGGTAGTATCGTCAACTGTCATATGGTAGTTCAGTCATATATGATTAAGACCTGACTAACTTTGACAAAAACAAACATAACAGCTTAGTACTGGGTGGAGACATGGTCATTCGGAGTTGGGGGGGGGGGGGGGGAGAGAACATGGAAAACCCGACTACTGACTAGATGCTTTGGGAGTCGGTGGACCACACATGGTGTAAGGGCTCGTATGTGAAACTACGAGGCCTCCCATAACATATGTCAGTATGAGAATCAGCAGAGCAACATACAACATTCACACAGATATATGGAATAGTTGACAGCAGTATTTTCATCCACACATATGGCTTATAGTAACTAGGGAACAGGCAATACTTACCAGCATCATATTACCTATAATATCTGCATCCATGTC